>MTQE01003428.1:585073-618829 GCA_014337955.1 Aspidoscelis marmoratus
AGGTCCCCTCCAACTCTACCATTCTATGATTCTATGATTCTATGATCAGGTTGAGGTTAGCCAATTAGGTTGCAGGCAGAAAAAATCCCAGGGGGTGCAGCTACTCATTTAGTTGATCTTCCTGAGGAAAATTCCCTCCCCCATGCTTCATGTAAAGGATAAAAGCTGTCTAAAACAATCAGATATTGTCACTGAGCTGTAAAGGGGAAGGTTTATCACTTTCCCTCACAGCCTGCACCATTTCAAAATGTAAGGTGAATGTTTTTCTTTTGGAGTGGCAGCTGATTAAAGCATCCAATCCACATCAAGTATGCCTGCCTCAGAGTCATAAGCATGACCCAAAGGTGGAAAACCTCGTATTAAGCATTTCACTTGCTTCCTTCCCTTCCTCCTTTCATTTTACTCTAATAATTACCAGCAGTTCTCCAAAGAATGGAAGATAAGGAGTTAAGCAAGGAATTGTATAAACAAAGAGGTGAGAATAGCCTCCAATAGCCAATCAGTGGGTGTTACCACTGAAGTCATGGTAGGCTGCCTGCTGGATGCAAATAGGTCCACTTTGCATAAGCCTGACGTTCTATATTCAGGTAAATGTGTTTGGAAGGTTTTTGTGCATGTTTGCACCTGAGAATTGTGTGTTCATTCTTACTGAGGCAGTTTTCAAAATCCCAGTATGATAATACCCTGGGAAACCTGGGAAAAGTCTATATTGTACAAACAAGCTGCCATTTTACACCCTTCACAATGTCCATGGCTTAGAGCTACTGTCACAAAGAAAGGGCAGGATAAAGATGGAAAACCAGGTCTCAGATTTATCACTACTATTGTTGTCCATATTATCTCACCTAATAAATCAGCTAGGAACCCTTGATGCTCTTCTGTCCCCACAGCCATTCTAGGACTAGCTTGACAAGAAATACTGATAAGCAGGACCTCTTACATAATGAGTTATAAAAGTCACACTGTGTGAACTCCCAGAAACCTATAGTGAATCCCCTTTCTCATTTCACACATCCTTTGAAATTGCAGTAGCAAATGCCTGAGTGGTGTGGTTGCAGCAAAGAAGACTGAACTCTGTGTTTTGGAGCAAGAAGAGACTGGAAGAGGAGATTTTAGCCATTCTGTATATCTTCAATGTGCCTGAGGCTGACATCCTTGGTATTTTTCCAGTCTGGAGATATACAGATATAAAGTTGACTAACTCATAGGATAACCCCACCATGGCTCCATCCACCGGACAATGTGCAGAACAAAAAAGTATCTTTTGTGGTTTTTCTTTTAAAACTTCTGTTGGGAAATATAGAAAGCCCAGCTGAGAAATACTTATCTCCAAACCCCACCCCTAAATGCAATTTGAAAATCTTCAGTGCTCCACATTTTTCCTATAAATAAAGACACCATTAGTTTGGTTAACTGACCATTCCATTGTGTCTTTAAAATATCCCTTGCTTCTAATGGATCTCCAAATTATTAAGAGGAACACAGCTCAGTCTAACAGATTGTGTTATTCATTAGCACATGACAATGGACTGCTTTGTTCAGCAATAGCTCACATGCCATCACGACAACTGTGATCTGAACGTCCACAAAGCAGAAGGGATTATGCTAAACCTCATGTAAAACATCCCTCTTGCACAAAGTTTTGCACTGGATTTATATTAATTATTTGTTCATGCTATCCACTGACCCACATAGAAGTTTTCAGGTTTCAGCACTTTGGAAGCATAACTTTTCCATAATGGAAATGGAATTGAGATGGAAGATTCCCCCACAATACTGAATATAGAGCATTGCTATAAAGCAGTCTTTCCTTGCAGTCAAATACTCCTAAAATTCTTATGCAGTAATGGTTCTTTCCATAATTAACTAATAGCATCCTGTTTCTAATTACGATGTGGTTTTTTTCCCAGGCCATGGTCACATTTTCGCTTTAAATCTTCTTCAGGATATCTTCAGCTCTGGCTGCTCACATCTTTTCATTTCTATCCCTTTTATTTGGATTTTATTTGAAAAGTCCAAAGGGATGATGAAAAGTCCACACAAAAGGGATAGACATGAAGATGGACAGAAGAAGGTTTAAAGTGAAGGTTTAAGTGAAGGTGTGACTACAGCCCCACTGATAAAAGTATGTGTCTTAGATTCTCTTATTTATCATAGTGACAATTTTTAAATTTGCTCAGTGGAAAGCTCTAACTAATGGGGGACGGTATAAGGTAGAACCCCCAGAACTGAGCTTTAAACCCCCACCCTTTTTCACTAAAAATCAAATGTTTGATACCCATGGGAATAATTTAAATTTTAAGGACATGTCATGAACTCCCCATGTTTGCTTCGTTTTTCTCAGTTGGGAGGTGAGACATGAAAGAAAGGCCTCATGAACATTACTAAATCTTAGGGTTTTTCTGCACATGCCACCAAGAAACAGGTTAAAGAAAATCCATTTCTCGGCAACCCGTCTTCCCGAGGATCTGTCCAAAATAGGGAGGGATCCAAAGAGGCCCTGCACATCCGCACACATGCATGGAGAACAGGTCGGGCTGGCTGGATCCCCTGGGTGCTGCGTGGAGGCCGCATTACCCATTCCAATGGGGATCCGGCCTCCCAGGCCGCCGACACCACGCCTGGAGCCACGGGACTGGAGCATGCAGCTGCCAGTCAACATGTGTTTCTGGCGGTGCGCGGTGCGCAGAGGAAGGCAGAAGGAGGCAAACCAGCCTGTTTCTGCTCTCCCCAAGATGGCAGCCGCAGGGACATCCATCCCTTCGCCTGTCCATGTGTGGAAGGGTCCAGCTTCCACACAGATCAAGGCAAAGGGACGGATTGAAGACCTAGTTTTTTAGGTTTTCATTTAGAACTGGTTTTCGACAGCAAGACCTGATTTAACGATGGATCTCGCACGCCACTGTGCAGAAGCGGCCGCCTCGAAGGGTCCCTAATCTGGTCTGCAATGAAGAAGGTAAGTGCCCAAGGGTTTTAAATGTGTCTTAAATGTCTCTTTAAACCAGTTTCTGTGGCCAGTGTGGAAACACCCTTAGATGTCCTGTTGGTGACCTATGATATCCCTTCAGGACTACAGATATAGCTGGGATGCCGTTTCTTGTTGATAGCCAGTTCTTTTCCTTCAGCACTGCTTACAGTACAAAACATGCTTTCTACTATTCTCTAATCACAGTGTCGGGGACCTGATCAAACATGTATCCCATGCCATGGACTGCTTACAGTAGTATTAATTTCTTATTTATTTGATACTGTCCACGCCAGGTCATTACTACTGAAAGGCACACTTACTTGCCACATGTGTTGATTTTTGTGGGGAAGGGAGTATGGGAATGAACATTCTGATGGGAAAAAATAATTTAGTAATTTTTAATTTAATGTTGACACTTTCAATTATGTATCCCCAAGGTCTTCATACTTCAACAAGTGTATATTACAGTCTGTGCTAAAATTTGATAAAACCAGTATCCCCTCATAGTGCCACCCATACTTGCATACACAATGGGCACAAACCTTACTTTTAATAAAATAAGTTAATCTGAATGACTCTTGACATCATTGCAATGACCCACATCACATCATCCTTTGGCCCACATAGATACTCTAAAGAGCATAGGAAATTCCCAAATGGCTGAGGTAAGAGGCCTCACATAATCATCTACCTGATCTTTTTAAAGGATATACAAGGGATTGAACCACAGGCTTACAACACGGTCACATAAAAGACAATTTGCAAGTACATTGTAAAACTCCCGCTTCCATCTGCATTCTTTAGGCAAATTCCACATGAATCAGCAACAGTTTGCACAAACTCTGTTTGTGGAACTGTGGAGGAAAGTGACAAAGTCCTGAGCTGTGGTTTGTGATGCTTCCTGCTAACAACAAATTTCTATATTTGCAGAAGAAGAAGAAGAGTTGGCTTGTCTACCCCACTTTTCCCACCCATTTAAGTGGACTCAAAGTGGCTGACAAAGCTTTCTATTCTTGACCCCACAACAGAACACCCTGTGAGGTAGATGGGGCTGTGAGGGCTCAGAAGGGAGCTGTGACTAGCCCAAGGTCACCCAGCTGGCTTCATGGGGAAGGGTGGAATCAAACCCAGTATTCCCAGATAAAAGTCCGGCTCCCTACCACTAGACCAAACTGGCTCTACTAGCCCTAACCACTGACCAAGCCTGGGCAAGCTCTTCCCGTATCAAAAGTGTGCATTCTATAAAGCATCAATCTTCCTTTTTTAACTAAAGCAGCAAGATTCACATATCTTTACAAGACACATGAACATTATATTATTTTTTTCTTTAAAACATTTTTTTATGTTCCTCCTAAACTGAAATGGCTCCCTGAACAACTTTCAAAAGATCAGCTTTAAGACTGTCCTTCTCTTCAGGCCCACAGCACAACCTTTAACCCAGATTAGCAGCTAGGGGAAATGGGATAAGATGGTGTGGGTCACATATCCACCCTATCTAACAAGAGATCTGACAGAAGAATGCAATTGTAAGGAAGGTGAACACATTGTGGTCTATGCCTTGCCGCTGATTTCTTATCTATCCTAATACCCAGGGTCACAGTGTGAACTATGCCAACCTGTTTATTTCTTAATGCTTGCTTGCGTTCCATTAGTTGCACATACAGGAAATTTCAATTGTTAGAAACCACTGCTAGCAACTGACTGTAAATGATTCACATTTACCCAAGGACAGTGCCAAAAATTCTCTTTCACATACAGTGTCATTCTTAGCAGTTGCAGGGCACAATTTGGGGGCACACCAGCAAGGCTTAGAGGTGGTCCACTGCTGCACTTTATGGCTGTTTTATGGCCCTTTGCAGCTGCAGCCCACCCATCCAACAGTCAAAGAATATTAAAGCTGTTTTGCTTTTTCCTGAGCTGACAGCTCTACCTGGAACCAGTCCTATTAGAAAGGTTCCCAACTGGAGTGGGCCATACATGCTTGGAGAGCCTGTCATGAGACAGGACCTGCACCACCCCACACTTCTCCAAATCTCATCTGAGCTTTCTTGTCTTGAGTTCCCCCACACTTCTCCCTGTTCTGTTCTAGCAGGTCTATTGGTATTTCAGTCTAGGCAGGGCCACACCCTGTCCAGTGCAGACTGAACAGTCTAGTAGAAGCATGAAATCTCTAGATTGCAGAATATTAATGCCCAGAAGGGGTCTAGGCCTTGCACTAAAGTGCTTTACAGGTGACTACAGAAGGGCCCTAATGCTGCAACGACACTCCAGTTCTCAGCCTAAACTCCAAATGCCACTAGCCAACTCCAAGTGCCACTAGTCTGTGACCTCTGTGAGTGCAGGGTCTAAGGCTAGCCCTGTTCTCACAATTCCATTCATTTCCAAATATCCAAATGGTACTTCTGCAAAATACAGCCTTGGGGCATGTGCAAACAAGAGCTTAAGTTTTATTGCCACTCATGTGGGTATGCAAACAAGTCCTTAAGTGTGAAATTTCTCAATAATTTTTAAGCTAGATAAAGAAGAATCCCTTCCAGGCACAAATGATGCATACATACTTTCAATTTTTTGACTGCGAGATGTCCTCATTCCAGATGCGAGACCGATGGGGTTGAATTCAATCTTGTAAGAAGAAAAGAGAAATTGATCACTGCCCAAGGATCAGGGAATTATTTGTTGATTGGAATTATTTATAACTGCATGTTAACCAGATGCAAAGGACAAACTGGGACTGCAGGGGCAGTGTGGAAGGACAATGACTCCTGTTGCAGAAAACTGAAACTTGTTTTGATCAAAGGCCGATCAAAGGAAGACTTTCCATGTGTTTTAATTTCTCTCCAATTGATATGCTTCAATTGTTGTCACTGCCTAAAGCCCAAGTAACCAGGACTACTAACAAGTTCCATTAACATGCAGTGAAAGAGAGAGAATTAAATTTTTGGTCAAATATCAGTGGTCATTTCTAAACATCTCTGTGAACATCTGTGTTTTCCAGGGACTTCAGTGTTAACTACCCAAACTTACCAAGAAAATCAGTGCTTGAAACTGGCCAGCCTCCAAACTATGTGTTACTGTAAGATATGTCACTTCTAATATCACTGGTAGCAGCCACTGCCAGCATTATGCATTAATATTCAGTTCAATCTATTTTTCCTACCATCAAATAATCAGAGAGAGAGAGAGAACTCCTGGGCACTCATTTACTTTTTTGTACCCTACAAGTAACCAAAATAATTTACAATTATTCTGCATTTTGTAATTAGGGATATGCACGAATATTCGTAGGCATTCAAAATTTGATCGAATGTGCCGAATTTCAACATTCAAACTCGAATCGAATGTCCCAAAATTTGAATGTAAACATTTAAACTGAAGTTTGGATCTATTATTTTGAATTATCAGGACATTCATTTGTATACGGGTTCATACACAATGCGAACTTGAAGATCTGCATCTTTCCCACATCCGTACACATTCGTATGGATCCGTACAGGACAAAAATGGGTTGCATACAGGATAACTATGGGATGCATGTGGACGTGTATGGATGTGTATATATATGGGGAAGATGCATAAGGGCACATATGAATGTTGTTGACATTCATATGTGCAACTTCGAATCAAAAATTCAAATGAATAGATTCAAATTTAGTATAAGCAAATCAAATCTTGTCAAATTCAAATTTAACAGATTTGAATCAAATTGAATTTTTGGGTATTCTATTTGATTCTATTCGAATAGAATGTCAAAAGTCATTAGTGCACATCCTCATGTGTAATAAAGATGTGTTTTAATAATATGGTAGATACCTTGGATCAGCATAATACCCTTTGAAAGTTGGTTGAAATATTGTATACTTTCTTCCAGTCCCAGCTAGCATAATGAACCTACTGTGTTTGTCCATATCTGCTTTAGATAATTGTAGGGTTGGATTCCTCAACTGCAGTCCAGGGAACCAGTCGTTCTACCACCATACTGCAGGAGGGGGGAATGGCACTGTGTGACTTCTCTTTTTCCACGCACTAAGTCCTCATTGACACAACCCACTTTCCCTTATGTAACAAACTAAAGGACATATGAGTGGGGTAACAGTATGGCGAATGCATGAATGACAGTGATTATGTCCATAATACATGGACCAATGAATAATATGCTTATTCTGCCTATCAAAGCTTCAGCAAAATCCATGTTAGCACATGTAGACAGGAAGTGTGCTGTTCACCCCACTCTGCTCCCTGCCACACTAATACTGCAAGTACAAGTACTTCCTTGCGTTCTGCATAAAAAATGGTTCTATCACTTTCCACACATCAGTAGTAGGATGGTGGCCCACTGGGTGTGGGATCATGCCATCCCTAACCATTGTGGCTCCTGCTGCTGCTATAAGTGTATCATAAAGATCTAGCCCTGATTAGCCTTTTTTGACTGCCCGCCAAAATCAAATGTTCAGAAGTCAGGTGCTCTAATCTAATTGCACTGTGACTGTTCTTTAATGAAAACATACACACTGTATTAGAGGTGTTAGTGATTGGGAACCCTCCTGAACAGCAAAAGATATCTGCTTTTAGAATACATGGTGCATCAAAGAACACTCAGGTAGCCTGTCCCGGGGGTAATTAAAGGAAGAGCCACCAGGTAAAATAAATAAATAGATTTGTATTTTGAAAGTTCTATGCAAATCTATTTTATGAACTATGTGTATGAAGAAACAACACAGCCACACATGATTGTTCCTTGGTACACCATGTATTCTGAGACATTTTCTGAAGCAGACATTCAAGTACTCAAGAAGATTCCTGGTTACCAAAACTTCTAAAATAGTGTGCATAGTTTCATTAATGAACCACTTCAGCTATTCCTTAAACTTCTGGGATCAATCAGATCGGAGTGTATGACTTCGTAGCACATGTCTTTAGGACCCCAATTCCCACAGAGTATAGGAAACCTCTAAAACCCACAAAATGGGGCCTTCTACAAACGTTGCTGTGTAGCTCTACACCTGGATGCAACTGCTTTCTTAGTGCAGCAGAGGACTTGTATTAATGACAGTTCTTTGCTAATGTAACTCCAAACCTGTAAAACCAACACAGTCTTTCTAAATGATATGCAGTGTATTTTGTGTACCTTCCCACCATTCTGAGGCAGACTGTGATGAGTCTGAATATCCTGGCACCGGATATCCTGCCAAGTCTTTGGAAGGCCTTTAGGCATCCGTGGAAAAGTAGAAGTACAGTTTGTGGACAGATACTGATAAATCTTCCAGGTTTTGCCAAAATCAGTTGAACGCTCAATTACCATACCACGTGGCAAAGGGCTCTAGAAGAAAAGGAGAATGTAGATATCAAGGCAGATATACTACTACATACAGAAAATAAGGGATGGAATACATCTTATAATCAAAGGGATAGCCATTTACAAACCCTGAAGTCCAAGAAGATGCTATTGAGTTGAAACGTTTTATCCAAATCAAGTTGGAGGGAAACATGATTTACATCTGAGAAACAGAAAAGAACAGTGGTCAGAACAGCAGGCCATGGAAACTGTGAAAAGACAAAGGTTGACCCCCCACCCCCCCAACAGGGAGATGTTTTACTTCTTCTTTCACATTTCATCGACCAAAAATCAAACCCTGTTGAATTTACACAATACTTGCTCTTCTCGGCTCATCATTCATACGATAACTAAATATCCAACCAAGACAAAGTCCAGAGCATGTCTATATGAGCAGTTCTTGAAGATTTGCTAAACAAGCCACAGGCTTACCATTCTGGGATTGCCACCACCGCATAGATCCTGAAGAAGAGAGAACATTTTCCACACGGTGACTGTTGAATGCATAAGGTGTTCTGGAATTGCACTTACAACATTTCATTTGCCACTGGAAGAAGAAAAAATACAGATGCTATTAGCTGCTAAGAAAATGCAATTACAATAAGGCTGCTCTTTTAATGAAATGCTAAATCTGGGGCCTCTGCTAAATTATAGCCCCTGGCACACCACTCAAAGAAAAGATGAGGGTTTCCCAGCTAAAGTTTGAATTATCTTCCCCTACATCTTGAGTTTAAGCAACACTGTGAACCCGTGCAGTCATACATATTTGGAAAAACATAGTGAGAAGAAACTATGATCCTTTCCTGAACTGGACAAAGCTTCTGCAGCTAGCAACAGCCCCCAAGAACTCAGAGCTTCCTGAAATTGGGATGTGCATACCTGCAAAGAATCCTGCTGCTTGCCGCAAAAGAAAACAAGAACAAAAAACAAAAACCCATCACTTAAAATGGAGTAAGGTATAGATTGATCAGGATTCCAGAAATATAGGGCCTTTTTGCATTTAACCCCAGTGGAATAATATCAGGAACAGTGTCCAGTATTTACACTGTGTGCGCCAACACCATTCTCAACTTATCTACCAACCCCTGAAGTGTGGATGGTCCAATACAGCAATAGCCACAACAATTTCCGAGTTCTACCAGGCTGTTACTATTGAAACCCAACATGTGCATGACTCCACAGCCACAGCAGCCCCACTCCCACAAAGCATTTGTACTAGGAAGTAGTGGAACTTTACTGGGAATGTACTAGATGTTTCTGGTAAAGCATTTTTTACCACTCCACGGCTACAGAGGATTGGGACTACCGCTCTGCATCACTCTGGGACAGAAGTGGCATTATGGCATGTGAATAG
This sequence comes from Aspidoscelis marmoratus, assembly GCA_014337955.1. Classification (NCBI taxonomy): domain Eukaryota; kingdom Metazoa; phylum Chordata; class Lepidosauria; order Squamata; family Teiidae; genus Aspidoscelis; species Aspidoscelis marmoratus. Next base: position 594,728 of record MTQE01003428.1, read on the forward strand.
AGCACCCGAGAGTGCGTCCAGCGGTCCTGATCAACCGAGTGTAAACGGGCTAAGTGTTAGTTATGCATTTTCCATTATCTAACACTGATGCACAGATTCTCAGTCTGAATCCCCTGTCCAGGAAGCCCATAAACATTGGGACATTTTTGTAGTTAGAACATAAGAGAAGCCTTGCTGGATCAGGCCACAGCCCATCTAGTCCAGCATCCTGTCGCACACAGTGGCCCACCAAATGCTCATGGGCATCTCAAGCAGAGACAAGGACAAACCTTCTCCTGCTCTCGAGTCCCAGCAGATGGCCTTTGAAGCGCCCCAGTTCCTCCCCCCCCCCAGTTTAGACCTGGATTCCACCTTGACTTCCATGAGGGGAGAAAGATAAAGGATAAATGTAAGAATACTAAAAAAAGTAAATCAATCCTTTAAAAAAATACAGAAGTGTTCCTTATGGATTAAAGAATTTCATAGTGGGGAAGCTGAGGAAATGGTCTGGATATTGTGGAAAATTTCCTTCTGAGTTTAGCCAGAGTCCGTAATGCTGCAACTATACACATGTTCAATTGACAGCAGCAGTCCCACTGCAGTGAATGTGGGTGAAAATATATAGGACTAGATTTCTCTTTGGTGTATCTCTAAACAGTTTTCATGAAAGTCAAGAAATTCAACAAGCCATATGTGGAGATTGGTCCCATCCTTGTCCTGTCAGTTTCTTTGAACTGAGATGTGATTGCCAGAAAAAGGGGGGAATTATTCTAGTCGTGGGATTTATGAACTCAGGGAAGATACTGAGAATGGAGCTAATGAGCATAAAGCTCTTAAATGAGCTTCCAGAATGCAAGAAATGGGTTAGATCATTAAATATATGAGCTCGCCATTGCCCCTAAGCCACTTCATTCAGACAGACTTTGACTATCCAGTGCAGCCTATAACACAGAAAAAGACTGCACAAATCTGCACGAATTGGACACAACTGGTAAGATCAGCCCTGGCTCAGATCCAGTTCTCTGGATATGGGGGAACATTCAAGAGATTGAAGAGGGAATTCTTTCGAAGTCTTTTTCAAAGTGAAATGATACAGTCTGAACTTTATGAAGGCATATTAAAACCGTGGGATACAGTCAGCCTTTGGAAGCAAAACGTTAACATATGCATTGCCCACATAGAAGTCTGAACATGCAGTCTAAGATGCAACTACAAAAGGATGATGTCAGAACACACTTCTTTCTCCATTCATAGTTTTATTGGTGCAACTTACATTCGGACATCACATGCCTTGCCTGCTTCCAGGTCATCTTTCCAGTCACTCTCAGTCTTCCCAACATTTGTGGACTGAGTCATCCATTCTTTCTCTTAATTGCTTCAGAAAGCTTTTGAAATGAAGTGAGAGAACCCTTTCCCCACCCCCTACTCACTTGCCTCTCTCTGACTGTGCTCCCACTTGACTTTTTAAATCCAGGTTGGACTTTTTAAATGCAGATTCAGGATCAAATACGCAATCTGACTGTTCCCATTTGTTTGATGATAACATGCTCTGAACCTGAATATTGTTGTTCCCACTCAACACCCAAGTTCCCAGCACAGAGAAACAGGGCATTTTAATCTCCTCCCTTCTAACTCTCCCTTTATCAATGCTCCCTCCATTCACGTTACTGGGAAGGCAGCAGCTTTAGCGCACAAGCAAGAGAGCAAAAGAAGAGACAAGCAATCAAATCAGAGGAAAAAAGGGGATTCCCTTCCTTCTCTGCTTTTAAGTAGCTGCTCAGCTGCTCGCTCGCTCTCCCCCTCCTTTACTGCTGCATTATCAGGGGCTGTCCGGCTGATGGGCTGCAGGCTTGCTTTTAAAACGGAGAGAGGGCAATAACTTGACATATGGAACTTTCTCCCAAGGAAAAGCAGGAGGGGATGCTGTGATCTATGCCTAGCTACACAGTTGTTGCTTTTTAATGGAAGTGATTTCCCTCTGATTGTTAGCAGCTACAAATGTATCTCTCATAGTAGTTACAGAGGCATTCAGGGGAAATCCAAGCCTTTTTAATCTCCAGCTAGCTAGCATGGGAAGGGGAGGGGGTGCATTCCCAGATGTGAAATCCCACCCATCTCCATCAGCCATAGGCCAGAAGCATATGGGGGGGGGGTAATGTCTAAAAGGCTGGTCTCTGCCTGGGATAGTCTGGTAGCGTTCCCAAAGAAGAAAAACGGGACCAACCACAGTTTTTGTGAGGACTTTTTTTCTGTGGATCTTTGCAGGATAGTCCTCATAAAGTCCAGGAATAAAAAAATAAATGGGATCTTCCAATCCTGAAAATGGATTACATTCGGATTAAAACTGGTATGGGAATGTAGCATCTGGGTCTTCCGTATAGCCTCTAGATTGTCTTCCCAGTACTATCACATCATACACAACCACCCATTCATTCATTAATACTCAAATCCTGCTGATCAGCTTCCTTGTGCAGCTGATCACTTTGACAGCAGACTGCTGAATTAGATGGGCCATGTGTCTGATCTAGAAGGTCACTTCTTATGTTCTGATGTTCTTAGTCAAGAATGATTTTAACTGTAAGCAAGTGAAAAAGTGGGAGAAATGTTTGCTCCCCTCCTTTCAAAAATTATCCCAAGCAAGTGAGTGGACAAGCAAGTGGGGGTAGGGAGGTTCCAGGAGACCAAGGTAATGACTTGGAGAAAGACCACAAGGAAGACAGGATGCCCTGCCCTTTCCTCAGAGCAGATGTTTCCACCACAACCATCTGTCATGGTTAAAGAAAATTAAAAAGGGGAAGGGAGAAATGAAGATGCATTTTCACTATGCTCTATCTGTGGGAACATGGCATGTGACAGAACAAATGTGTATTTTCATTAATGTGGATATACAATGGTCATCAAACCTACACAAATGTATCTTAAAAGTATCTCTCTTTCAGATAATCTTGCTACCATGAAGGCCTCAACATAACAGTAGAAATACGAGTACCTTAGCCCATTCTTGCTTATCTAGATGCCGATTCATCAGTAACAGGCCTAGACACACAAATGAGAACAGTACATCTGGTTTGTAACTTTACAGCATATTGTTCGAAAGATTAAACTAGCACCTTCGGTTTACTGCACTCTTCAGTGCAATACCAATGTTTGCCATACTTCAGAAGATTAATGACAAATACCCAGCTTTTTCAGGACTGCGCAGCCGCCTTCTGTGGGTTCTTTTGTTTAAGGGGGGGGGACCCTTTATCTAAATCTCAAAACAGATTGAGCTCAGATCCCATAACACCCTCACTTAAAAAAAGTCAAGCGGAGGGCAAGTGACTTGAGTAGGTGAAAGGTTACTAGGTAGAAAGTCAAGCAAAGCAAATTTCATTCCTCAGCCTGAGTGAGTAATTCAAGAAGCAAATTAGGCTGGGCTATCCTCTGAAGGTTTGTGCATAAATGGCTTAAAGAGACTGCAGTCCCAACTTGGCAAATAGTAACAGATGATAGAACAGGCTAAGCCCAGGATTTCTTTTTAAGCCTTCCAGGGTCTCTGTCTAAAAGTAAATACACATAATAAAAAAAGGTAATGGTTTAATATATCACAAGGCTAGCCAGCTAATTATATTACTATTGTTATATTAATAAATAGTGACTTCATTTATATACTGCAGGACACTGATAAAAAACATTTTGCACGAGGGAGCATAGGCCCAACTCATTCCTGCAGCCAGCTGGCAGCCACTGGACTAATCTACCTTCCTTGGCAAAGGCCAAAAAATGGCTTATTTCTGGGGGCATTTCTGGCATTTTGTGTAATGATCCTGAATTTCGGACATTCAACAGTGGGGAATTTGCTTTTCAGCCCCTGATGTTTGCATGGGCTACAATGCATGGTCAAGAGGATGGTCTATTGTCATGTTCAGGGGCCAAACCAAGTGTCCTCTCCTGAGACTCCTCCCCATACTCCCGCAGATCTTCCCTGTGTATAAACTACACTAAAAAAATACCAACTAAATTGCTTTTAAAAAGTTATTTATATCAGAAGGTGAAATGGCTATATTCCAGGAGGCACGAATGCAAACTCTTCCAGCAGCATATTTCCTAAAATGCAAATTACAATAAATAAATAAATAAAAGGAAATATTCATTTGCTTTTCAAAATAATAAAAACGAAGAGATAGTAAGGCACAGTGAACATTACTATGAAGCATGCTGGTCCAATCCTGGGCCCGACTAGGAGATCTGGCCCAAGATCACAAGGAAAGCTGGGAGTATGAGCCAAGGGTCATCTGCATCATGGCAACCCAACCACACACAATTTTGTAATCTGGGAACAAAAATTCCCAGCCCCCCAAACTGCCAGCCAAGACTTAGTGAGCAGGGTGCCTAGAAGCAGCACATATCTAGGGCCACTTCCAAGAGCCCAGCAAAATAGCGCTGGGCTCCTCATTCCCAGTATACCAGACTTGTCATTTTCTGCCATCTGCACAGTGGATCTACCACTGAAGAATGACTAGGAAACCACTTCAAAGAGGTCTGTCACTGGATCAGGATCCAGTGCCATACTGTCCCTTATGAATGGTCTAATATCACATCCATGAAGATATCTTAAGATCAAGCGGTGAGGCCCTCCTGGTCATCCCACCACCTTCAGTGGTGAGGATGGTGGGCACCTAGGAGAGAGCCTTTTTTGTGCTGTGGTGGGTGGATCCAGTCCTTCCTTTCAGCCATTGTGCACACACAGAGTTCGTGAGGCACTTCCCCTTCTATCCTCAGTTTGTGTGTATGATTCCTCAATTTATTCACAATTCATTGTTATTTTTTAAAATCACACAGAGAAGAAAGGCACATAAAAAAGAAGGGAGCATGGAGGTGGGGGAGCAAGCTTAAAAAAGAACTGCAAACACACACCCTTGCCTTCCTTGAGTGACAGAACGGCATCCAATAAGAAAGGAAATAGATTTGATGCAGCAAAAGGGGTGGAGAGCCAAGTGTTTCATGGAGACGACTCAGGTCGATCACAGAGAAAGGTGTGCGCAATGCAGCCCAGAGTGAGGATGGCCTGAGGAAGACCTATAATGACCTACGTGTAAACAGAACTAGTACAACCTCAGGTCGAATTGTGAGTTGTCTGCTGTCTTGACCAAGTTGTGTAACATTTCCATTGCCTAAGAGTAGAATTTTTGCCATTATTGAAACTTCAGTTTATAAGAGGAGGTGTGTGTCTCAAAGTCCTCTAGGCCAGACAAAACTGCTGCCCGGCAAAACTGTTGCCCAGCATATAATGAATTTTATTCTGGCTGATCTGGGTCGTGCTGGTTTAGAAAAGCTTATATAGGTGTGACCAGGGTGTACGCTAGCATGGCCTGTGTAGATCCTGCCTAATACACTTCCTATATGAAATGCTTAAGGATGTAATATAACATTGTAGGAGACAACACTCTTTGACTGTTTTTCTTTCTCAGCATAAGTTTATGATTCCTAGTGTTCATATTAATCTGTATTTAAAAAAAAATACATGATTTAAGATTTTGGGCTACGGATATTACATGAATCATCCAAATTTTTATTCTAATGTGCCAAAACTGCTCTGATTCACTGAACTTCAGGTTCTTAACAACCCTGCAACCCAGTGCACGTTTAAGACTGATTTTTTTTCTCCTACAAAAGTGAGGGTCTATAATCAGATACCTAGATGTTGTGATACTGTTGGATTCTAATTCTCACCCGCCCAGCCAATATGGCTAGTGATTGAAGATGCCTCCAGACACCCTTAATACTTTGCAGTCCCAGTCCAAATGGGACAAGTGGAAACTGCACAAGGAGGGCAGAGCTGCTGCGGGGGCACTTTTCCTTCAGTATCTGAGCAGCATGCAAGGGAAAATGCAAAGTTTTTCCCCTCACAGTTTTCTTGCTGCTATGCTGCTGCCACAGCCAATCAATCATCCTGTTTCCGGTTATGTGACCAGGAGCAGCACAGCAGCTGTGAAGTATTAAGGGTGTCTGGAGGCACCTTGAGGGTTATGGAAGCTGTGCTTCATAATAACCTGGAGAGCCATGCAATTACGTTTTGAAGAATTTTTAAATGCCAAAGTCTGCTTACATATGGAATTGCAAATTAGATTATGTTAGAAGCCCCAAAATATGTAAGTACTATTTGATACAGCAGCTTTAAATGCTACATCTCTTCTCCCTCTTATGTGTAATTGATTGGAAGCAGAAAGAGGCACACTGCAGAGAAAGAGGATGAGAAAAACAATTGGGGAATACTTCTTCCAGAACTGATTTCTTGTAAATGTTTTCTGGGCATTCTTCCATCCTGAACATGCCAGGTTTCCTTTTGGAAAAGTTAGAAGTAACTATCTACTGTATCACCACAGAATTCTGTCTTCTCCACTGCAGTTGAGAGAAGCTGGAAGTTTTTAAAAATGTTGCCCAATTTAGCTGAGTGCAGCATAACCGTGTAAAAGGTCTGTTGTAATTCCACCAGGATCTTGCACTGGCTCAGATCAAAGATATGTCACTCTGCAGGCACTTTGCTAAACTGTTCGGCCTTTAAGTCTGGCCATCACCATTCTTGGCCCCTGGAACACAATTTCATGAGACAACCCACAGCAGTGTTGAAATCTCGTTCATCTTCACTATTTGGAAAAGCTAAAATTAACACTGTTAACAAATATACGTGTGAGTTGTCTGCTGTCTTGACCAAGTTGTGTAACATTTCCATTGCCTAAGAGTAGAATTTTTGCCATTATTGAAACTTCAGTTTATAAGAGGAGGTGTGTGTCTCAAAGTCCTCTAGGCCAGACAAAACTGCTGCCCAGCAAGACTGTTGCCCAGCATATAATGAATTTTATTCTGGCTGATCTGGGTCGTGCTGGTTTAGAAAAGCTCTTTCTACTGGTCTATATGCAGAGCCCTGCAGACAGATTATACAGGGTTCGTAATAGTTGAGAGAATAATTGGCTTTTTAAACACAACTAAATAGATTGGGGGGATAGTACTCCCATTAAACTGAGAGGACCATCTTTACAGTGGAATTTCCCAATTCTGCCACTGGACATGGAAGTTTCAATCCTGTGCTACAAGTGTTCTGTAGCTTCAAAGCCCTTTCTGCACTTATCTGTAACCCCAATCAGGAACCTCTGCAGTTGGCCTCTGATCCTCATTGGTCTGCATGCTAATATGAATCTGTGAGGCCCCAACCCCTGTTGATATTCTCTGTCTGTATTAGATGGACTGTGATCCATATTAGGAATGTGGCAAATACTTCCATGCCTTCACTTTCGAAGGCAAAAGAGTCTACTTTCATAGGCCAGCCTTTGCAGGTGAAATGAATTTGTTAGTCCTTCGGCCAAAGCCTTATTATTTTTGGCAGTGGCCATGATCCCAGGTGGCAGTGCCACTTGGGAAAGTGGCAGGCCACCTTTGCTCCCAGAGCAACTCTGGACCTGCGGCTGATGGCAATTGCTGGTCTTGGGCAGTGGTACTGCCAGGGAAAGTGGCTGGCCACCTCCAGAGCAACTTCAGAGCTGTGGTTGGCAGTGGCTGTAATCCTGGATGTGGTGCCAATAGAGAAAGCAACCAGCTGGCTGCCTCTATAGTGACTTCAGAGGTGTTGCTGATGGTGGCTGCAATCCAGGGTGGCTGTGCCACAGAAGAAAACCACCAGCCAGCTGCTTCTACCTGAAGTGGCTTTGGAGTCACAACAGGTAGCAGCTACAATCAGGCTGCACCACTGCTAGGGAAAGTGGCTGTCTACCTTGAGCCATTCACGTCCTCAGGGCCTGTTTATTTCCTAACTTTCAAACCTCTGACAAAAGTTTGAAGCAAATTCAGAGTTTCCCACATTCATAGGGACTCTGTTCACACAAATGTGAAATACCATGCCCATTTGCTTCAATAAGAAGTGAATGGGAAAAAAATATCTATGCATATCCCTAATCCAGATCACACAGAATCTGATCAGGATCACCACTAGACCTATTGAAACAATTCCACTGGTCAACCAGTAGGCCTTGATCCTAGTGGAGGACACATTTCAGCAGCACTCCTAAGTGTGTTGATGAAATGCATCCCCCAGTGGCTCTGAAACTAGGAACATTTGTTTCTAGTCTCCAGAGAACTTACAGCCCAGCATCAAATCCTACACAAGCTTTGAGTTTGGGGCAGGGTCCGCCCTGGTCTTGACTAATACTGTCACAAAACAACAATATTCGAGACTATGCTTTTCCATGATCCGAACCAGCAGGCCTGGTTGATCCAGACCCACTGGTTTGGACTATGGAGAGGTAAATTAAAAAAAGGCCAAAGTTTCTGTATAGCTTAGTGCATAGTACACTGTGCGGGTAATGACTCTGGAAATGGCTCCACCTGGAAGCAGCCTGCATGCCTGGTGGGAGTGGTGAGATACAGTCAACATGTTCCAGTGGCTCTTACCATCTGGATTCAGCCACAGACACAACTTAAGAAGGCACCTTAGTTAGACTGTAGTGAAAACAGTAGCCTACAATAGCTGAGGCAAACCATGGGTCAGAGTAAAGAACAGTAAAGTAAAAACACAAAGTAGGTTCTGAAGCACATAGACTCCCCATATGAAAAAAGAGGAAGAGAGTTTTATTGAGAGACTTTAAAAAGCACAGCATTTATTAAAACAAGGATACACCTTTTTCTTCATGACAGCAGGGAAAGAAAAAAATTGTTCTGCCACTGTTTTTTGTTCTCTTCTAGAGAATATACGTAAATGCTTCAAGGCAGGAAAAGGAGATAAACAGAATACACATAGGTAAGAAACCTGCTAGATTGCACGTAGGTATGTTTGTGTTTCCACAGGGCCACTATCTAAGTACTTTTCCTGAGCTTTGATTGGTTATAAAACACATCAGTTAGTGCTCCTACCAACAATCTAACCATGGAAGCAGTATCTTTCTATTGAAGATGACAAGTCAGTAATCCTCCAACTGTCTTCTGGAGCATTTGGCTGAGGCTGAGTTTAGTTTTGCTTACATTGAATGAAAAGACATTTGTTGTTCTCTTTGCCAAATGCCTGTTTTACACTAGCTATACCCCCAAATCCATCCTCCATCTGAGTATATTCTAAGAATCCCTCACTCCTCCCTCAAAAAGTTTAAAAATTGTCTATGCAGAAGCAGTGTGTCCTGTAGGAATCACTTCTGGCCAAGTAGATTAGGAATGAAGTAGGAAGAGCCAGAGTTGCCTCCATGACAGCTGCCTATCTTGATATACCTTTAGAAGCTGGGGAATAAAAGTTCCCCAGCTTTCAAAGTTGTAGGCCAGGGGAGTTTTCTGGTATGAACAGAAACTGTTTGGGAAATGACTTGTTTCTGGAGCCTGCAAAAATATCACCAGGCTCTGTGTACTACATAGAGGTTTTGGCATCCATCTGCGTGATGGCAAACAGGATGGACACAAGCCCAAGAACATGTGAGAGACCATCTGGAGCATGGTTTTTGCACATGGGAGCATTCCAGTTGATAGATCTATATAGTTAATCTACTCTTTAGGAGGGCATACCTCCTGTGGAGAACACTGGTGTACACAGCCAGCATTCTCCAAGGCCAACTGGTGTAGTATATAACATCATGCAGAAACTACGAAGGGGCAGTATCCACGTGACCTGCTCCCTCATGCAGAACATAGAGTGTGGTATCTCCATGGATTTTGCACTTTTCCCTCTGTAATTCCATCATCCAGTATAGGGCTTGAAGAGCAGAGCAGGAGAAAGAGCTCTTCAGCCTTGCCACCATCATGTTGCCACTGCTACCCAAGGTAACTTATCTCCTTAGTGGCCTTGATGGCTCTCAGAGTCATTCCACTTCTACAACTAGAATGAATGAAGTAAAAGAAGAATAATACAACTTAGAAAATGTTGGTTGGGACCAAAATGACTACTGAAGGCCTTAGTCAAAGAAGGACACAACAGCACACAAATACATTCTAGTAGACAAGCTGAACTCTATAGTTTTGGAAATTTTGGTAAACAAAAACAATTCACTTTACATTCACATTTAGTTGGAATTGTCCTTCCTACCCTGAGATTGGTCTGCAGCATTACTGTAGGTAATTTCTTCATCCTATCTCTTATCTTTCCTCTCCTATGAGGCCTGTGTTTATCTTATTCTTATAACAATTTGGGCCAGGAACAGAGAAGCATGGGGGACTACACCAGTAGCCATCTGTGTGATGGCTGCTTGGCCCAGCCTAACTTCAGAGGAACATTTCTTCCTGGCCTCCAAATCAGAAGAAGAAGGAGGTGCCTTTTCTACCCCACTTTTTTTACCCATCTAAGGGGACTAAGTGGCTGACAAAGCTTTCTATTCTTCTCTCCACAATATCAGAACACTCTGTGAGGTAGTGTGGACAGCACAGAGGGACAATATATTTGCTGATTAAAGAGTTTGTTCATGAGTCAAATATGTGTTTTGCTGACAGGGGGAAAATCAGCTAGAGAATGCAAGCATGCAAGAATTCGCAGGGGTCTTTCCTGTGTAGGTAAGAGAACAGAGGAAGTAAGTTCTATTGTTTGTGCAAGGAAAAGCTCTTATCTTTAAGATCCAGGTGCTGTCTAAGCAATGGAGGACAGAGATTGATGTAAGAGTGGCTGTCATGGGAACTGTTTCCCATATATAGTTAAAGGGGAAAAGGTATTGGGGTTTGAGATATTGTATAAGTTTGGTTATTGAAATGTTCTGTGTGCAGTTCTTTGTGAAATGATTCCATCTACATCCACTAGTGAATCATCCATTAGTGAAAATAAAATGTCCTTTCCAGAATTTGGTCTCAGTCTCATGCTTCTGCACTAATGACCCTTAGGGGCCTGGTAACATCTACAGTAGGTGGTGCTGTGAAAGCTTAGAAAAGAGCTATGACTCACCCAAAGTAACCCAGCTGGCTTCGCGGAGGAGTGTTGAATCAAACCTGGTATTCCGAGATAAGAGTCTGGCTCCCTAACCACTTAACCAAACTGGCTCTTTTTGTGATACACTGGACACATCCTGTTTGGGAGACCATTTCTGGAAGCTCAGCAAAATGATGTTGGGCTCCATGTGCTGCTTGTGGCCTGTTCAGCTGTTCACATGAAAGACAAATGTGCAGTCCATATCTGGGAACCTTTGAGATACCACTTTAAAGTGTCTTCCCCTTGGAGTACTCTCTGGCATGATTTCCACTGTGAAAGGGTAACGGCCATATGGCTAAAGCAGGGAGCACTCCCAGATTAAGACCCATACTACTAGAGTGTTCCTGCTGTACCACATGGATTCTGCATAGTAGACCATGTGCAAGCTGCCATAGACATTAGCAGATAGATGACACTAAAACCAAATAGATTAGATAATAGGAAAGGAAACAGAAGATGAAGAACTGCAATACGAGATGTGTGTATCTGTGGGTACAGACTGTTGTATAGATCATAAATTACTAATGTCAAAGATACGTGTTACACTTGGAAATAGGGATGTGCATGAATTATCCATGCATTTGGAATCTGGACGGATCGAATAGGGCCCTATTTGAAGTGCCCTATCCATCCATGAATCGGATAATCCAGTATCCGTAGAAGCTTCAGTACAAGCTTCTAAGGATAATGGATTATCCTGGGGTCTCCCCCCACCCTGGGCCGGCCTACCCAAAACCTCCCCCCACCCCGGGCCCACTTACCTGCTCCAGTGGTTCTCCAGGCCTCGTCCAGGGCCTGCTGGAACCACGAGCAGGCTTCCTCAGAGGTAACTATAGGCCTTTCAGAAGGCCTGCACTTACCCTTTAGAACCTTTTTGGGATTCGAGCAGGCCCTGGAAATGGCCTGTGCTGCCACCAGAGCTCACCTGCCCCCTCCCCAGGGTCCACTTACCTGGGGGGGCAAGCTCCAGAGGCAGCGCAGACCTCTTCTGGGGCTGGAAGGCCTGTATTTACCCCTCAGAACCCTTTCGCGGTTCCAGCGGGGTCCAGAAATGGCCTGCGCCTCCACCAGAGCTCACCCGCCCGCCTCCCCGGGGCTCACTTACCTGGGGGGCAAGCTCTGGTGTCAGCGCGGAATGTCTGTATTTACCTCTCCGAACCCTTGCGAAGAAGACACCATGGAGGTAAGATAAATGGGGAGGGGTGCGAAAGGACAGGTGGGACGGAGAGGATGGGAAAGGAGGGGTGGGGGGATCCATTCTGGGCAAGGATATTCTATAGAATATCCATGCCTGGATCCAAATGACCCCACATCTGTGGGGGGTGGTATTTGGCTGGAGCCAAATTTCTCCACATTCTATTCAGCTCAAACAGAATGTGGAAAAATGTCTCCGTACACACTACTTGGAAAACTACATAGAGCAGGTGTGTTAGGAAGTTAAGGCCTGGAGAATGCATGCCCAGTATACAGGTTCATTATAAGTTTAGATTATGCAAAAGCAAAGCCTAAGGAGCTAAGGAAAGATGGAAAAGACATTGCAAAACTCTCAAAGCAAAGATCCAAGTGGCCTTCAAAAGAATAAGCCCATAGAGTATATATAACCTTCCTAGCTTATAGTTTTCTTCAGAAAGAAAGGAAAAAAGACAACGATCAAGACAGACTGTCATCGCCCAAGCAAAGCTACTCTTCCTTTGTGCTTCCACTAGCACGAGCAGCTCACATTTAAACATGAGAAACCTTTGGCACTGTTTTGTTGAGGCACCTCAAGGTCATGTATTTCTGTCTCACCTCACAGTCCTAAGCTATCAGGTTTCTCAGGTTGCTTTCTATGCCCTTACGGCTATTCTATTAATGGAACCGTGGACTGCTGGGTTTATCTTATTTAAGGAAGAACTGCAATAGTACATAGTGTTAAGGAAAAGAAAGAGAGTGAAAGATACATCAAGGATTGGCAGAGGCTGTTTAGTGAGGAATTATATGGCAAGCTTAGAACAAGGTCATCCGTTAAAGCTGGATTGCATAAGGCTCTCCTTTTATACATCTTACATCTAATATAAATAGAGCATCAAGTTGCATCCTCAAGACAGTTGCAAAATTAGGGCAATTGCCTGTTATCCCGGAACAAGCTTACCACTAATATACTTCTGCATGAGACTAATGTTAGCTCAGCCCAGAACTATCCTAAACACTCCCTGTTCCAGATTAGCTGCACACCCTTTTAAAGTTCCAAGCAGGTAAGCAATGTTGTATAGTACATGGGTTCAGAGCATATATATGCTTACTGGCTTTAACATGTTTCACACCTAAGATTACAAATTATATAAAGAAAATATACAATACTAACTCTTTGTTGTGTTTTTTACTTCCCATAGACAACTGGCTGGTTGCTGTTAAAAACAGATTGCTACATTTATTCTATTGTGAATTTATATAAAACTCATGTTAAACAATTACTTTAAAATAATCCCTTCCCCCCTCCAAAATTAAAAAAAAGCCAAAAGCTTCTCTTGGCTACCTGAACACTTTGAGGTGCTGCTTTCCTCAAAGCAACAGGCAGGAGAAACCACAATGCTCAGGGAAGCCATTTTTAGCAAGAAAGCTAGACTGAACACAATGGAAAAAATACATCATTTCTTTACTCCCAAGAAGATTATGCGTTCCTGCAGCAAATCACAGCCTTAACAAATGAAATAAGCAGTAAGCCTAGGATTCTGGTTAAGACTTATGCAGGACAGAACATGTTTGTAAAAATGATGAAAGGAAGGTGTATCCTAATGGACAGAAAAGCTGGCGCAATTCATAGTACTATTTCTACAGCTAAATTGAGCTTTCCCAGAAGATATTTTATTCAGGTCTGCATAAATGATTCTCTTCTCTTGCCTGAGTCTTAGTTTATGGGCCTTTCCACCTGGCTCTTGCCTCAGTTCTAGAAGAAGACAATGGGTCTTCCTTCCACATGTTACTGCGGAAAAGGGAGGCCTTTCTCATTGCTGATATGTTCTGTCTGCATACAACACAGCACAATCCAGATCAAGGGGTCCCTTATCTGGATCACAATATACCTTGATATCAACCAGCATGGTCTAATCAGAAAGACCAAGGTGTGCAGAATGCATTCCTCATGTTCTGAACTACCAGGGGACACATTTCAGCAGTGCACCAAAGCACTGAAATGGGTCTCCCACTGGCTCTGAAACTAGGAGCTTTCATTCCTGGTCCTTTGGAACCTGGCAGATGGTGCCTGGCCATGGTCTGAACCAGTGCACCTTGCTGGTCCAAACCCACTGGTTTGGATCATAGCCTTTCAGTGCAGAAAAACCCAAACATGGAAAGGGTCTCTTTTGTCATGTTGAAGAAAACCTGGTACCTGGGGGTGGGGATGGGGGCCAACGATACAATGCATATATACTCTTCCCCTTTTTTCAGAGTATGTATCATAAAATATTTATCAGATAAAAGCAATTCTACACTTTTTTCACCAATGATTCCCTCAAGGAATACATACTACTCTGTCACAATATACCTTCTTTTGCAAGCTGTACATGTTTAGGATCTGGATCTAGATGGTGCAAGAGACCATTTTCAGCATGGAACAATCAGTAATGTCAGAACCCATTTTAGCTATTAGACAATGTTAGTATTTCAGCTCACACAGCCAACTTGATTCACCTCTACACCTCCTGGGTCATCTGAATCAATTAACTGTGTTTGTTTCCTGCCAAAAATCTGTTTGTTGCATTATTTACAGTATAACGTAATCTCATCAACATGCAGAAGGAAGATGCTATTCTTGCCTCAGAAAAGAACTGCAAGATTAATATTATAATAAGGGCATCCAAACTGAATAGTTCCATTAATCACCAAACTTTATTTATCTGATCTGGAAAAACTGAATGCTAGGAAACTTTATCCTCCCAAACATTTGTCCCCGTTCCTTAAGGCTATGTTTTAGGGTACAAGAACAGGTGCTTTCCTCCCACTCTTTTCCTCTGGTGTCATTAGTCCGTCACTCTTCATCCTGACTATAAGAGCTGAATTCTGAAGTCCACTCCATCACTACCTGCTGCACTCCTGTCTATTACCAACAAGAGCTGAACTTCATGTGCTTTCTGAGTGCTTTGGGTTCCAGAAAGCTGAGTGAAAACTAACTCTGTTTTCAGAACAAGCCATGAGCTTACTTTCCCCCTTTCTGAGGCTTGCTGTATGCTGAAGAATCAAGGTGGCTTGATTCCTTCCCTTTCTACCATTGCTACCAAAACAAGTGCCAGTACTTTATTTGATGGAGGCAAGTAGGACCAATTAACATACTGGATTCCTGGACTTTATACCTCACTCTTCAAGTGGCTTTACTGTTTGACCAGTTCACCCAGCTTTGAAACTTTGAATACTACCGCTTGCTATGAAATAAAGTTACTTTCTGTGCACCTTTTGAACTTAAATAAAACTTAAATAAAGTAGAATGTAGAAGCTAGGCTTTTGACTGGAATGCCTGGCTGGATGCATGTTACACCAGTCTTAAAAGAGTTGTACTGGCTACCAATTTTCTACCAAATCCAATTCAAGGCTTAAACTTAATTCATAAGGCTGCAAATGGCTTGGGTCCTAAATATTTAAATAGTGACCTGCCTGGACCTTTAAATCTGCAGGAGAACCCATCCTAGTTGTACCATTTCCTTCAGTGGCTGGGGGTTGAAGACCCAGGATAGAGCCTTCTTATGGTGCAACAAGTATCTTCAGTTAATGCATTCAGAAGACTGCTAAAAACACCCTTGTACACTCCTGGTCTTTGACTGAACAAGGAACATCTTCCTCTCCCAACATTCGTTTATTTTAGGATTTTAATTATTTTAATTTGTTCATTTTATATTTTATTTTCTATGTTGTCACCTGCTCCAAGACCTTTGGTAGGATAAACAGTAACTTCAGTCAAGATCAGCCATGTTATTCCCACCTCCCTTGTGATTGGCTTTAATCTAAATGCATTACCAGTCAGACCTAACCTGTAGGCTCTTTAAAAAAAATCTGTTTATGGGATCACTGCTAAACTACATGTCTAGAGTAGTTCCCACAATCGCTCTTATCCTGTCCTATCTCATAAGATAAAAGCATCTTCTCACTCTCTGTTATTACCCTGGAGTGTTAACAGTCCCTTACTGCCAGGCAAGATAAAATAAGAGTCAATATCCTTGACCAAAAACAAACAATGTCTTCATATCCAAGGTCCCTCATTCAGTATACACTGAAAAAGTTAGGGGGTGAGTTCACATATACATCTTTTTTAAAAAATTGCCTCACTGTGGGAAACTGAAACTCAAAGATGAAAATGAAATTATTTTGCTTTGCCTTTGGGGTTATTTGGTATCCCCCACTTAAAAAGCTGCCAGAGGTTCACATATCACCATATAATAACATTTCAATGTTTCTGCTTTTATATTCATGATAATCAAAAGCAACATGCCCAGTCCAGAGGCACTATTACACCGCAGAATGTGAACTATCACATCCAATGAACCTATGGCCCTGGTCACATCTTTAGTTTAAGACAACTTCAGGTCATCTTCTGGCCATGTTACTCACATTATGCCCATCAGATGGTTTTAACCAGAGTCCTCTTTTTCAGAGCACTCAGACCATCCTAGCATGCCAGGCCCTCTTCCATAGTGTGAGCTGGGGACGGGGGGGGGGGGGCTAAAGGAGGCTGAACTGTGTGAGGTCCAGTCTTTCCTTTTGTCCAATGTCTAAGGGAGGGTAGCACATGTTTCAGCTAGGAAGATAAGGAACCACATTCAGCAGTTCAATACACTAGGGTCGTGTTCCCATACAAGCCATTTGGGTCTGATTGGGCTGAGCGTGGGTCCGAGAATGGATGTTGTCCATCCCCATGTCATTCCTGGCAACATGGGCTGGGTGTGGGCTGGGTGCAGATTCAGCCGTCCCCATGTGAACCACACCAAACCCCAGCACAGGGGAGCAGTGCCACCTCTGCTCTTTTTCTAGGCCAGGGGCATTATTTGCTATATTGATGGGGGTAATTTCTTGTTGTTATGCCTCAATACAGTTTCATTCTGTTAATTGCGGCTTTATTCACTGAGTACCTGTGCACTCCTACTTCTAATCTGTTTTTATTTGTGATGTTAGTTACAAGCCAAGCTAGTAACAGGACCTCCTTGGACTGCAGACCTGTTTGCTTTAGCCAAGACTTAAGAAATTAGAGTGTGGGTCCAGATGTGAAGATTTCTAGAGGTTTGACATTACAGCTACCAACATAGACTCCATAGGACTGTGCTTTGCCTTGCAGAAAGCCTGTTATTGGGGTCAAATACCTCTGGATCATCGGATTAATGCCCCCTTTTGAATTAGTTGCAACAGTAGATATATATGCTGCACTTTGCCTAGCGCTGGGTGACTGGCTGCCACTGTGGGGGTACAAAGTATAAAGGTTAGAAGAAATCCCAGCCAAAGCACAGGCAGCAGACAAGAGGCCTGCAATTGGAGTGCTTCCATCAGCAAGGAACTTACCAGAATTGCAAAAGAGTTTGGGACACAAAGCAGACACTTTGGGATACTTCTGATTGGCACCAGACTCAGACAGTACACACTGGCCAGGAGGGCAGAGTGTGAGACAAGCTAGGAAGCAAGCACAGCTCCTCCCCCCATACCCTGTGCAGAGGTTGTAAAAATGGACTTTAAAACTTTCCACTGTTTGGCACAAATCTGAAAATGTTACAGAAAGCCTGCTAATATTAGGCCTGAAAGCTAGGTAGGAATTGGGTGAAGTCAAAAATGTTGAATTTACCATACTGATACGAAGGGGCGCATGTCACAAAGGAGAGTGGCATGCTAAACAGGAGAAATCTTCTGAGTCCCCGTTCCTGGCTTTTGGAGCACACAGCTGTATCTCGTCGTCATGGGGTTTGATTCCACACTCCTCCATGAAGTCATCTGGGTGACCTTGGGCTAGTCACAGCTCTCTTTCTGAGTTCTCACAGCCCCACGTACCACATAGGGTGACTGTTATGAGGAGAACAAGGTTTGTCAGCCACTGGTATGAAAATGGTTGTCCCAGTGGACACATTTATTCCATACCAGGGGCCATCTGTCTCAGCTTGGGAAGACCTGCTCTGTCCCAGCATAGCACATGTAAGTGCACAAAGGGGGTTCATTTGTTATCTTAAATGTCCTAGCTTATCTTTACAGTTTTACTGTTTTATTATTGCCTTTCTTGTTTATAGAAATTCTATAAATGGACAAATAGTTTCATTATTGATCCCTTCTGGTATACAGATCACAAAGTCTTGAATAAGCAATAGTGGTGAAGACATCAAATGGCTTTTTTGTATCACAGAAAAAGGATGTTTCCAGATTAACTCTTGTGATTGAGGTTCTGTATAAATCATTCTTTTTCTTAACCACCAAACTCTAATCTAGTAAATATCCTATTTATCTTGCACAATTTCAAAGTCACAAAAGATCTGTTTTGGTTGCCCATGCCCATGATAATTGATACAGCCTTCTTGAATGATCATGTGTCCAATATAAAATGTGGAACTGAAGCCCACCTCTCCTCAATGCAAGCTTTCTACCTGCTCCTCGATTATTTGAAAGAAGGAAATCCAAATGCTGAGACATGATGGGATAACTGGAGGTCTTTTCACACTTACCTGACTCAGGTAAGGTAGTAGTATGTGGCAGCCATCCACACTTCATAAGCTGGACTAGCTCCTTACCTGAACAGCAGTGTATGCAACGCATGCTGCTGGAGGCAGGTCCAAAGCTCACACAAGCTTCAGCCCTAACACAGAGGTTGGTCCAGAGCAGAGCAGATCTGGACAGGACCCTGCCTGATCTGGATCCACAGCTCCAGATCTGTACAGGTAAGTGCAGAAAGGCCCATAGAAAAGGTGAAGGATATAACATCTTTATATATATCTATAACAAAGTAACATTCACTTTTATGAGTCAGCTTTTAACACTGAACACTATCTCAAATGTAATTACAACATAGGTCAGTCACCCTTCAATAACCTTTAACCTGCTTAATGTTCAAGTGCTTAAAGAGGAATAAACAGGATTGCTTTCTGCTTCCTGCAATATTTAGGGATAAGCTGAGAGATCTAATTATATTTGTTTATTTGTAGGTACTGTTAATTAATTACCTCTCATATCTTTCCATGAACCTCATTATCACAATGTCCAAGTGCTCTACTTTGAAGGTGTATTTAAATATTCCACTGGCCAGGTTTAATCAGGCTGATTCAATTTTTTGAAGACCACCTAGGTAGCATTGAACAAAAAGCCTCCTCAGGCATAGAAACACCATAACCTTTGCCATCACAGGTGGGCCATTGGTGCTTCTTAAAAAATAAACAAATCAAGCCTCATCTGAAACATGTTCTCCTGTTTTATCAGTTCTAAGCTCAGATCAACAAATTCAAAGCCAAGGGATTTGTTAAAAGTTTCCTTTTCCTGAACTGCTAACTGCATTTATCCCTAATAGCAATCAGACTGAAAAGGTTTTATATTCTACATTTAAGAGCAATGATATTGCCAAAGAATATAATGGATAAACCCGTTGTCTGAGGAAGAGTTGAAAATGTCAAGAATGTTGGGGAAAAGAGCTAGATGTGCTTAGATAAATGGAAGCAAAAAGCTATCGTGTGTGTACCAGCTTGCCTTGTGCAAGTCTGGCCTTTTCTGTACTTACCTTCTGGGTCCCACTGATCTGCCTTAGGTGAAAGCATGGGCAAGATCAGCACTGTCTGCACTAAAGTGACACCACTGATCAGGCTTATGCAAGCTTTACAGCTGCCCCTCCCAATGTCTCTAAAGGCCAGGAATGACAGTCTGCTTGTAGATCAAACTGAATGGGTCTACAACAGATCAGATTAAGGGGCTCCTTGATCTGGCTCTGACTCTATCTGTGGGGGTGGAGCCTCCTTAATCTATTTTAATGTGCAGACCAGGAGGCCTGTGATCTGTGAGAGCTCAGAAGGAGAACTGTGACTAGCCCAAGGTTAACCAGCTGGCTTCATGGAGGAGGGCAGAATTAATCTAGGTATTCCCAGATAAGAGCCCAGCACCCTAACCACAAGACCAAACTGGCACCCACAGCCTCCAAAGAAGTTGCCCAGTGTTTCCACTCTCAGCAGCAGCAGAATCCTTGTGATGATCTGTGCCAGAACACTCACCATCTGAGGTGCATTCTTTGCAGTGTATGATTTTGTGCCCGGTATGGAAGGAGCCACAAAAATGGTGCCTCCATGCTCCAAAATGGAGATTTGGAGGGCTCCTTTTTCCATGGCAGATTAGGGTGCTTCCCCCATCAGCCTAAGATGAAGCTACAGCCACCCAACAGTGGAGACAAAGTATCTATCAGGCACTTGGGCGTGGCTAGTCATTAGGAGTAATAGAAACTGGCCCAGTTTAAGGTACTTTCCCCATGTAATGTAAATGCAGGTTCACAATATGAAAACTAAAGATTATATACAAAACATCACCAGATAGGATGGATTAGAAAGAGGCAACCAACACTCCATCTTTCCTTCCATCCTCTGTGTGCACACACTAGACCCTAGAAGTTCACCTGGTAAAACTGCTGCAATTGTTTTGTCAACACACATGCACCTAGGTTCTATGAATTGCTATTAAGCTCCCTGCAGCTCAAGATCATAGAAGTTGTCCACAAAGAGAGATTCAGCTATTATGTGAGAAAAACATTCTTTTTCTCTGAGGGGGAACTTGTTCATCACAAGGCCTGGAGAACACTATCATCAAGCACTGAAACATATCTCCATTGCTGGGTGGAAGCACCTCGAGAGCAGACAGACAGGAGAGGCACCACAGAAAAAGGCACCCTCCCAATTTTGTTGTGAAAAAGCACTCTGTTCAAGAGGATCCTCTGACAGCGATTGCGCCAGCAAAGGGGCTGGTGCAAGTGCCATGAGGTGCCCACTGCCACTGAAGATGAATACAGGGCAGCAGTAGGTGCCTCCTTGGACTGATGAGGACACCCTGACAGTATTAGGTGAGGTGGCGCAGGCTCCATGGAAAAATGTGCTCTCCTGGTATCCATTTTGGAGCAAGAAGACACCACAGTATGAAGTCTACTCCATACAGGGTGGAAGAAACTGCCCTGCAACTGAGGTGCTTCTGCCAGCAGTGACAGATCCTAGCCACAGGGTGTGTTGAATGGAGAAACAATCTGAGAGGGGACATGACAGAATAGTATTATATTATGCCTGGTATGGACAAACGGGAAGAGCTTTGTCTTCCCTTTCCCAAACATTAGAAATAGGAGGTATCACTGCCACCAAAAACTGAAAGACAGAAGAGCAGATGCCTTCTTGGATTGAAAAGAACACCCTGGAAGAGTAGGTAGAGACATAGCCTAAGTTTTCTGCAATGCTGCTCAATATTTACCTGCTGCTTTTTCAGTTATAAAATACCATCTCTAATCTGCTAGTGACAAACAAAATACTTACAGCTTCCCCCCTCCTCGTCCTCAGGCTGTTATTGTTTTTAGTATGTTCATTTTAATTATGTCTTTTTCTGTTGTAACCCATCTCAAGATACTCAGGTACAGGGCAGGATAAAAATGCCAATAAATAAATAATCATATCTTTCTTCGGTATGATCAGAGGTATTTGCATTACACTTACTTGCCCATATAAAGTGCAGTAAGTTTCAGGCTGGACAAGCCCACAAGTAGAGGAGGCTTTCAAATGTTGGATTCTTCCTACAAGAAGGTCTCGCGCGGGTGGATAGCAAGCCCCACGTAAGCAGATACTCTGTGCAGCTAAGAGGGGTGGAGAACCTAGAGGAAAATAAGAAATGGAATTTAATTAAGCCATTAATTAGGACAAGAAAAAAAGATTACAAAAGTCACCAGTGATCAAAACAATGAAAGGGCCTTTCTGCACTAGGGCACTGATCCGATCATAGGGCCTCTGATCCCGATCCAGGGCCTCCACATCCTCACATTAATCCAGATCATGAAGGTCCCAACCATGTCAGGCCAGATCCATGAGTACAAGAAGGAGCTAGATCCAGATCAAGAGGCCCTTGATCCAGATCCAGCATATACTCCATTTATGGCATCTACAATCTGGCCTCAGGACCTCAATCTGGACCACAGAGGTGTGGTGATGGCACACCTCTGTGATCCAGAATTCCTGGAAGTGATTTTCATTGTGGCAGACGATAGTGCACCACTGAAAAACACCTTATACACACACACCCTGTGGCTAGGATCTGTCACTGCTAGCTGTTGAGGGCATGGGAGTGGCAGCAAAGCTCGGTCCGTGCCATACAAACTTCATAGCCACGGCTGGGGCATCTGATCCAGATTAACACTGCCTGTGCAGATGGTGCTCATCTGGCCCTCACCTCCCTGCAATCTGAATCTATAGCCAGTGCAGCGCCAAAAGGAATTACATCTGGCGGTTTAACAAAAATGTCCATAGATTAACTGTTGTTGTAATTTAGGCCTCATCCCCATTTGTAAATGGATGCATCTACTTCTGGGACATTTGAAGGAAGCACCCATGGTCATCCCCTGGCAGGTCTTCTTGTCTCCAATTCAGAGCAAGGAGGCATTCATTGGAGCATTGCTCTCAGGTACCTCCACTGATGGTGGCAAAATCAAGCCCTTACAAAATGGCCCTCAAACAGTGATCAAGCTTACTAAGGGGGTAATGCAATCAACCAGAAGATGCTTTATGCTGCCACAGGTGGAAATGCACTAGCAGAAGACATTTTACTAGTTGCCTTGTCCAGTAAGTTAAAACCCTGTCCAGTTTTGGCACCACTATAATAGGGCTGCCTGCCTCATATATCTGAGGCAATACTACCACACCCCTACTTTTTCTCCCCTTGAAAGTGCACTAAAAACTATTGCTGGAAAAGACAGCAGTGGTCATGGGTTTTCCAACAATAGCACGTTTACTTACCTTCTGGATGGAGTCTTCATGATTGTTCTGTCCAAAGTGCATGCATGCAAACAGATCCAAATGTGCATATAAAACACTATAAATATGCCATGTATATCATAATTTTGTCTTCCCTTTAACTAATATTAAGAATCTAACTTTTTTTCTATTAGAGTCATTTCTTTTAGCTCCAAGGAAAGAACCAGTTTGGTCTAGTGGTTAGGGAGCCGGACTCTTATCTGGGAATACCAGGTTTGATTCAGCACTCCCCCATGAAGCCAGCTGGGTGATCTCTCTTCTGAGCTTTCACAGCCCCACCTACCTCACAGGGTGTCGGTTGTGAGGAGAAGATCAGAAGGTTTGTCAGCTGCTTTGAATCCCCTTACATGGGTGAGAAAAGCAGGGCAGAAAAGCCAGCTCTTCTTAATAATTTATCTCTTGCTTTTATTCCACCAAAACTCAAGGCAGCATTAATGTTGCTTTATGTAGTCATGTATCTTGACACTAGCTGAGCATTTATGTGTTTCCAAATCACAGCAATGCACACTACTACTAACTGGAGGCCTATAGAAAGTATTGTTCATGGTTCAAAACTGCTGCATATTGGTTTATTTAATATCTGTACCCCATCCTTCATGCCATCAAAGCCATAAAAACATATTTAAAATGTATTACATTTCAGCAAATGTTTACAACATTTAAAATCTTGCAATTAAAATACAAAACTCACAGGGGATGCTATTTTCTGAAAATGCAGAAAAAACAAGCTCTTGGGCAGGTTGAAATGTGAGCAGACCAACTCCAAACAACCACGATGTTAGTAAGTATGTAGTGACTGATCCAAATTAGGCTCAGCATGCAAGCAGCAGCCAGGTCCAGTCAGGCAAAGCCAAGACCCTGTATCACTGCCCCACCCCCACCTCCTCAATCCTGCATTCTAGTATTGCCCTATATGAGTATTTAGAGTTGACATAGCTGGGTGGGTATGAGTAGTCAAAGGTGGCCATAGATGGATCTGTTCCATTGGGCACAGCAACTACCTGGTAAGCAGTTTCAGGTTCTATTCCCAGCGTGTGTAAGAGATAGAGAGAGGAGTTGGATTTTCTACCCTGCTTTTCTCGCCCATTTAAGGGGACCCAAAGCAGCTGACAAAGCTTTCTATTCTTCTCCCCGCAACAGACACCCTGTGAGGTAGGTGGGGCTGTGAGAGCTCAGAAGAGAGTGTGACTAGTCCAAGGCCACTCAGCTGGCTTCATGGAGGATGGTGGAATCAAACCCAGTATTTCCAGATAA
>MTQE01003428.1:628834-658634 GCA_014337955.1 Aspidoscelis marmoratus
GAACTCAAAACGTTTTGAATTCGAGATAACGATGCCGTGAAGATGGGGCCCAAGATGTTTTCAAGGACATGTGAATGGAGAATGACTTACAATAATGGACGCTATAGGGTGAGAGCAGGATGGTGTTAAGCTTGGCTATGAAAAGAGTCTTACTGGCTGGGGGATGCTGCCTTTGTTCCCTCCAATGTGTTTGATACTTAATAAAGTACTTGGAGTTCATACTGTATTGTACTTCAAGAGATTCTGGGAAAAGTAAGCTTACACAATGCAAGTTCCTGATTTTTTTTTCTTCTGTGCCATTCATTCTTTACCTGAAATTAAGTCAGGGTAGTTTCCAAATGACAACACAAACAGTGCTCTTGCCCCATTTGGGCATGCTTGAAAGAGGGCTCTGCATCCATGTCAACATGTACACAAAGACTTCCACTACTTTGATGATGGCGACAACGACAATGTGCAAAGTCCTTCTCTTAGAAAATCTCAAAGAAACTTTCGTAAAAACCCATTTGCATTAAGGTTCAGGTCTGGTTTGGGAACAAAATTTCCTCGCCCTAATGAAAGTCTGTGTTGATCCTGCCTGATATTTCAACATGAAGGATGTGTATCAAACATTTTTGCACACTGCTTACCACATAAACTTGGCTGTGTAGGAAGGTGACAGGAAAGTGAGTGACTAAAAAAAGATTACAGGTAGCACTCATCTGTGTCTGTCATGTTCCTCCCTCTCCAGTCATCTTCTCCCACCTGGCTTTGCCTCCAGGAGCCTCATGGACATCACATGGACCTTGCTGAAGAGATCATTGCTTTTCAGGGGTTCCTGGGCCTTCCCGCAGCATCTGCTTCAGAAACTGAAACTAGCACACAATTCAATGACCAGACTGCTGAATAGGTGCCAGGAGGCATCCAGTTGCATAAGTGGTTTCATTTATTGCCAATTAGCTACTGGACCAGATTCATGGTTCTATGGTTAGCATTAACTCTTTGATCCTGAACAACTGAGAACTAGGAAAACAGATCACCTTTCATACTACAAATCAAAAGGATCACTTAGATCATCTAGAGAGGTCTTGCTATAGGTACCATAATTTGGTGAACAACATTCTTGTTCCATTAGCTAGTTTCATAATGTCAAACCATTTCATAAGAATGATTATTTCAAAATCACTTTTGACAACTATTAGCTTTTTTTTTTTTTTTGCTTATTCCAGTCATTTGAAACAGACTCAGTAACATTGTGGGGCACGAATAACCCTGCTAAAGAAGAAAAAAAAATATTACACAACAGTGTACTATTTAAGTTCATTGCTTTTAATACAATGTCTTAAGTACAATTTCCTCTCCTTACACGTGCCTTCCTATAACATGGCTTTGCTTATATGTGGGTGGGGAAATGAAGCATCCCCTCTCAGATGTATAAGTTTCATGTATACAGGTTTAATTGCAAAAGAGGTCACAAGCTGAGGTGGGTTGCTCCTGACATGAAACAAGGCTTCTGCATTGGGAGAGCCTGTGCCAGCCCCCCAAGATTTGGATGGTCCAAATCTTGCATCCACCTTGGAGTTTGCTCTGAATGCCTGTCATTTCTGTGACAGGCCTAGTAGCACCACTAAAATGGGCCCTACATTGCATGACAAGTCACAGAAACATAATGCCCACGTGCCTCCATGATCCATTTTACCATCTCCTAGGATGCTGATAGATCTCAAAATAGAGGATATTTCTGCCCTTGCCAGAAGTGCAGAACAGAAAAGGGTCTAGAGGCCTCCTCTCCACATACCAGTGCAGTTTAGGGGAGTCTATCCCTCCTTGCACACTCTGTGATGTCTTCTGAGAGTGTAGACAAGACTAGAATGCTGAAAATGTCATCCTGGTCCATTCTACCACCCTAGTAGTAGCATATCAGACCACAGAAGCATACAAAAGGCACACCTCTGTTGTCTGGTATACCACAGAGGACCCATTTTGGCAGTGCAACAAGGTGTACTGCTCAAACGAGCCACCTGGGAGTCCTGAAGTCCAGAAATCTTTGTTCCTGGCTTTTGGATCATTTAGCAGCACCCTGCACTGGCTCCAAATACAGTGTGAGCTTCAGAGCTGGCACAGGGGCTGGTGCAGAACAAGCTACCTCAGTGTGAGTGGCCCTCTTCCATGCCAGGAGCAATACATCCCAGTTTGGAATAGATTGCCTATCAAGAACCAGAGTATGCCACTCTGATCTGGCATAGCTGGAGGGGGAAGTGCAGAAATGGCAGAGGTCTAATGGGGCCCTAGCCTGGCCAACACTCCATCCATTGTGGATGGAGTGCACTAGGACAGGGCAAGACCTCCCTTATACCTCGCCAGCATGAGTAACAAAGTCCCATAAAGTCCTTCTTGTCTACATTACTGGCAACTGCAGAAAGACCCATCATTTTAAAATCATTTCTATAAGAAAGATGGCAGAATTGGCATGCTACAATATTCTGGTAATGTCACGTGTTTCAAGCTAGTTACTAATTCCCCTGTGGTTGCTCCTTATCTATGCTGAAAAATGTAATCCATCTGCTAGACAGCTGACCTGGTCATTCAGTGGAGATTACCATATGAAAATGTCTTTCTGCACAACTTAGGCTGTTTCTGACTAGACGGATGGACCTATCTGAGTTTATCTGTTTAAAAAAGAATAAGAAGGAAAAAACCACAAGTAAGGAGTCCTGGAAGATTTTCTGTTGATTATTGGCCTCTTGCTGTCAGACTGAAATCTGAAGCTAATATTGCTAAATCAGATGCCTCTTACGATAACTGCATTCCTTCAAACAGAAACAGTATGACAAAGTGAGAATTGAGTATAGAAGGAAGCATATATAAACTGAAGAGACATGCTTTCGATTTATTTTTATTGATTGATGTCATCTTTTTTTAAGAGCCAGTGGTTAGGGAGCCAGACTCTTGTCTGGGAATACGGGGTTTAATTCCACCCCCCTCCATGAAGCCAGCTGGGTGATCTTGGGCTACTCACAGGTCTCTTCTGAGCCCTCACAGCCCCACGTACCTCACAGGCTATTTTGTTGTGGGGAGAAGAACAGAATATCTTCTTCTAGATAACAGCATAAACTACCCAAATATTTGGAGTAAATAGAATTTTCTTATACCCCAAACTTCTGATTTGTGAAATTTCCTTGAATAGAAGGATTCTGCCCTTTATGTCCAGGGACACACAAGCAGGGCGGATAGGAGTCTTTACATCATACAGTCATTGCCTGTGGTCCTCAGAGTTTTTTACATAATTCTAATAGTTGCTCATTCTGGAGATGGCAATAACAAGGTAGTACCAAGGTTTGATTGTCAAAAATTACTGCCCCATGCAAATGTACAAAACCAGCATATGACAATCCAAGGAGTTGCTGCTGCATCCATAGGTACTAGCTGCTCCTGCCACTCCTGCCATCTGTTAGATATTCAGCCAAAGAGCAGGAATGTCTTATATTATTAACATTCTGTAAGCTGCTCTGATATCCTACAGTAAAAAACAGTATATATATATATATGCTGTTTTTTACTGTAGGATATCAGAGCAGCTTACAGCAGCTTGACACCTCAGATACTTGTTTCACATACATACCCTCTGCCTTAGTGTTTGCCTTTATGCCTGCTTGTAAATCTCTTTGAGCAACAGGCCCTGTTAAAACTCCAGGGCTGTGGTCACACCTAAGATTTAATCCAGCTTCAGTCCACCTTCAGAGCAAGAGAACACATCAGCAAAGTGACCAGTAATTTTATGTCCATATTATCGATCCCAAAGGAGAATTTTCTGGGTTATTTAACACTGAAAGAAAACAGCTCGTCACTTTGCTGAAGTATTCTCTCACTCTGAAAGCAGACTGAACCTGGATTAAACCTTAAGTGTGATCACAGCCCAGGCCTGTGCATACAAAAAAGTACTTCAACAAAGAAATGAAGGGGGTTCAATAATCAGGATTCTAGATGTTCCAAATTACAGAGGTTAATAGATACATCATGCAAAGTATCTGGATATTTTGTGTCATTTATTTTATGCCACCTCTTAACACAGACCCATTTTGTCTACAGCTGCAGCTGCCTTTATTATGTAATCTCTTCCACGCCAGTAGCCGCCAAGCCATTTACTATTCAGGAACTAAAGTCCACATGTTAGTGACCTTTGTCCATACAGAAACCATGTGGAACAGAGATATGTGGCAATGGCCTCTTGTGCCTTATTTGTGGATAAAAATAATGCTATGCAATGTTTGGGAAGTCTCGATGTCTGGTGGAAAGCTGAACTGTTCTGTTCCATGAAAGGTTCCTAGGCGAGCCTGAAAAATGAGATCTCAAGGTAGAACGAATGATAGTAACTGCATCTGAAAATCTCACAAAGAAAATGTGTCTCAGTAATTAGTGTTGCATTCTAAACTTGCTAAAATGTTAAACAAGGAATCAGCAGAACCCCTTGTAAACCAGCCAAATATAGTAAGAAAATGAGACAATAGAGCAGAAATGACAGCGTAGAAGAAGTTTACATCTCTGACTACAAAATTCAAAATCATTTCCCATTCTGTTTCTGAAAGCAGAGTGAATTCCATGTTCTCTTCACCCTAAAACTCTTTTAAAAACAAATATTTTCCTCCTAAGCAACAAGTAGGTACTTGAAACTTTTATGGGACATTCCTTTCTAACTGCAAAAACTCTGCTAACTTAAAAAAAAGACATTTGTATGCTTCAAAACACACATCCAAATTGCAAACTTTCTCTAAACCCTAGCGCACAGATGTCCATTAACAGAGTTGCAACAATTATTACATTTGAAAAAAAAATCTAGAGGAAAGGTTATTTCCTCACTTCACATGGCTTTAGCAATATACAAGCAACCTTGTAGTGAGTGGAGCTTTATCTAAATTAAAACCCCTTCAATTTACAATCTGAGCCTCAGACAAACATGATCATTGTAGCTAGGGCCATGGTCGCTTTAAACCTTTTTGAGACCATCTTCAGCTCTGACTGCTCACACCTTTTCCTTCCTATCCATTTTATTTGTGGACATTCAGGAAAGTCCAAATGGGGGTGGAAAGTCCACAAATATAATGGATAGAAAGGAAAAGGTGTGAGCAGGCAGACCTGAAAAAGAACTGAAGAAAGTTTAAAGGTGTGACCACAGCCTTGGTCTTATTTACAGGAAAATTGTACTCTATTTTGAAACCCAAACACCATCAGGTGAAATACTGCTGGAAGGTAGGTGGGCTTTAGGCAGTGGGTCATCTCTTCATAAATTTTCAGTAAATCTCAGGATTTATTACTGGGGTCACCACATGCACCCAGGCATCTAAAATCAGCTTCTAAAACACAGTTACTGCTGCAGTAGTAGCTCCCTAGGCTCTTTAATATCCATATGAAACCACTGGGTAAGGCCATCAGGAGATTCGAAGTGAGGGCTCATTATTATGCAGATGACACCCAGCTCTATGGCGAAGAAAGAAAGCACCTCAATAGAGTAAAATAAATAAAGACAATGTTTACCCCAACCACCTATGTGATAAGGAATATCAAACTGTAAAACAGAAAAGCAATAATAATTTCTAAAAGGGTAACAAATACCCCACTAGTTTTAATAAAAACTAGTGAGTTTGATATTTCCACTGAGTCACTATTGTGAGCAGTGTTTATTTTAACAATTTTATTGATTATAGGCCACTGAGGAAGACTTTTGTCGAAACGCGTTTGGCCTCTTTTATGTATTTTATATATTTTATATTTTATTTTATTGAGATATTATTTTTATAATTTTTATTAAAACTAGTGGGGTATTTGTTACCCTTTTAGAAATTATTATTGCTTTTCTGTTTTACAGTTTGATATTCCTTATCACATAGGTGGTTGGGGTAAACATTGTCTTTATTTATTTTACTCTATTGAGGTGCTTTCTTTCTTTGGCAGAACCCCCCTGTCCATTTTTCATTTTGCACTTTGGTTTTGTTTCACCCAGCTCTATGGCTCCATGTCATCTGAATCAGAAGAGGCAGTTGAAGTGCTTGATAGGTGCCTCAAAGCAGTAATGGGCTGGATGGGAGGCAGCTCATTCCTATTAGCCTAGCTTGCTCTGCATTTAATCTCCTTCCAAATTCTTCTGGTTTTTTTAGTCCTTTTGCCCACAGCTACCTTCCTGTCCTGCATAGGTGCCGGCTATTCCTAAGGACCAGAGATATAGAACCAAGGCAATGGGTGTTTCAGCTCACGTCTCAAAGGGCCCTTTAAGACTGACCACCCTGGACCCAACAGGACCAGATACAAATTACTAGATAGTAAACTTGTATTTTCTTATGGGATTTCTGCACTGTGCCAGCCTTCAAAAATCCCCTATTGGTAAGAACTAATATGACAACCACAAACCATGATACAACTACAGGTATAAATAAAGATAACAAAAGAGTATACATGCCTGCTGGTATCTCTTTAAGGTTGTTGACAGCTTAACTAGGACACCCCACGTCACCAGGTCCACACTACAGACTGTGGAATGTTTACAAACACTAAAGTTCAACTAAAACCTCAACTGGGCCATATAATTTTACAAGATGAAATCTTTCATCAAACAACAAATCAGCAACCTCTCTCTCACTTGTACGTCTGCAGACCTGAGCAGCTATAAGCCACATTGCAGCTATAAAGATTACTCAGCGACACTTTCCTCCTTGCAGGTCTTTGTTCAATAAGGTGTCTGATAAGGGTTAGGTTATTTTACTCATTCCATATGAGGGAGAAGACAACAGATCCTGGAAGTTTGTGCTCATCAGTGAGCCAAACCTATGGTGAATTATTACATTTGCATAAGGATGACACAACTACAGAGAATCAAGAAGATTTCTGAATTTGCAAGTGGCTATATTATATTCCTAGTTCACATCCATGCCAATGCACGCTAAGAGAGAGAAACGATTTCATAGTCACAGGTTCACACTACTTGAACTCTTCAAATGCTAGAATGTTTAGCTTATAGTAAAATGAGCCTTCCTATTGATTAACATTTGGCTTTGGAAAAATCCGTGCATTACCAAAGGAAAAGTATGATGCTCTTGATCATGTTTCCTTCCTCTCCTATTTCTAAATACAAGTATCATTAACAGGATCTGGATCTTCATGTGGGAGGAGAGGCATTTGAAGGTTGGCCCCAGATTGCAAGAGGCAATGACAGATCTGAGAAAGATCCTGCAATTGCCTCTTGCTTCCTCTCAACAGCTTTGAGCAGTCCTGGCTTACCTTCGTGTTTGCTGGTCCATTTCAGAATGGCTGCATTCACACTTAAGGTTACTTCCTGTTTCAGTCCACTTTCAGAATGAGAGAACAAATTAGTAAAGTGATAAGTTGTTTACTTTTGGTATTATCTAACCCAGAAAATCCACCTTTGGGTTGGATAATGTGGAAGGAAAATGACTAGTTCCTTTGCTGATGGGTTCTCTCACAAACTTAGTTGTGAAAACAGCCAATGTAGTTGCTTGTGGCTACTGGAAGCGAGTCAAGCGCCCACACATTCCTTTTGATATTTTTCATGTGCTTGGCTGGCTTCCAGTAGTCCCAAGCAACGTCATTCTGACATAGGCAAGCAGACACAAAGGTAAGCATCACTATTATGGGAAACCAGCATCATTGGTAGTTCACTAACCAGGGGCTAGATTTGGAATGCTGAGATTATAAATGATGTATCAATGGCTACTAGAATGGATGCCTAAGTGCATCTTTCAGGTTGTGGGGGACAAGCAGGATGCTTCTAAGGGATTTGCTGGGATTCAAGAGCAGGAGAATGTTTACCCTTGTCTCTGCTTGAGATGCCAATGGGCAACTGGTGGGCCACTGTGTGTGATGGGATGGTAGACTAGATGGGCTGTGGCCTTATCCAGCAGGGCTCTTGTTATGTTCTTATGTACAATGATCATTTCCAATACAGTGCTCAGAAAATTGCGGGATTTAGCCTACTTCATGAGGTGCCCTAAGCTTAATGCTACCTCCCTCTGCATTGTACCCAATTTTGACATGGGGGGAAGCAACTCTCTCTTCCACCCATCATTAATCTAAGCTGGGGTTACCCCAGCTTTGATCTTCACAATAGAGACACCCCTCCCCTTGCCAACAGAATCAAAGCAGGTGAATTCAGACATCAGGGGAAGTGGTACTGAATGCAGGAAATAGCCACTTTGACCATTTCCTGTAGGTCCCTTGAAGTGGCAGCGGCAGCGGCAGCGGCAGCAGCAGCAGCAGCAGGGCCTTCACCCCAAGGAAAGAGTGGGGAAAAGAATAAGAGTTGGCTTTTCTACCCCACTTTTCTTACCCATTTAAGGGGACTCAAAGTGGCTGACAAAGATTTATATTCTTCTCCCCACAACAGACACCCTGTGAAGTAGGTGGGGCTGTGAGAGCTCAGAAGAGAGCTATGGCTAGCCCAAGGTCACCCAGCTGGCTTCATGGGGGAAGGCAGAATCGAACCTAGTATTCCCAGATAAGAGTCCGGCTCCCTAACCGCTAGACCAAACTCTTAATCCTGCTCTGCCATAGTACTTCCGTAGCAGTCCTTGCAACAATATGTCAGGCAAAGAGCACTTTATTTTTACAGACACTGTCCTTTTCCTGTACACTGAAGTAGCAACTCATTCAAAGCACCATCAAAGCACTTTGTGAATCCTCCCATTTTTTTCTAACAGAGGTAAATAAAGTGCCACAATTAGGGCAAAATTCTCAAATGCACAGATATAGAATGCAGGCTACTTGGCTTGGAGACAAGACATGTAAAGAAAGCTCCTAGAAGTTTAGTCAACCACAAACTGAATCTGCCTCAGTACTGTGACCTGGCAGGACTGGGAGAGAAAGCAATTGCATTATCATATCAGAAACGTTCATCTCCAGACTACAGGAAGTAATATTTCAAAGGAAGGTGAATGAAAGTGATCGTGGAACTGGAAACAAAGTCCTGTGAGGCTGGCCAAGACATTCAAGCATATATTTAGCCTTCAGAAGACTGAGTACTTGTCAACAAAGAATGGAATAATCATCTGTTCTTTAGCACTTCAATATACACAAGTATTGATGGGTTTAAATTAAATCAAGACACATTCTAGCTTACCATCAGGTAAAAATAGTTAAAGATTCCTTTGTGAGCTTACACCCTCTTCCTCACTTGGGGGCTTCAGTTAGAGGCTAAATTTCCACACGTTAAAGATGCCTTGAGTCAATGCCCAGTGCTATGATTCCATGGCCTAGCATCATTCTCCAGAAGAAACTCTGTCTGTGACTAATTGCAGCTCTGGAACACAGATGGCAAAACATTCAGAATCACTTCTGGAGATAAGGGTTGCATCCAAAAGCAATCAAAAAAGTTGCTTCAAAGAGGCCTTTGGCAATAGTGTGCAGCTAATTCATCCAGTGTCCATTTTTTACAGGCTAAAACATCTGAGTGGAGGGAGAGACAAACTTGCATGTGAACAGTCCTACCTGGGAGCCATTCCTAAGCCATTTAAAAAGCATTGGCTTGTTTTTACTATGTCTCAATGAGGCTCAATACAGTCTCTCAATAAGTCGACAAGAGATATCATTAAGACTGAACCTTTTCCTGTGAACAGATGCATTCTAACTAACTAAAACTGGAAGGTGGTTGTTATAGAAATGCAGAAGGACAACTGATGGAAAAAACAGCATTCGTTCCACTGCAAAAATGAGCCAGTAAATGGATCCCTAGTCTTCTAGATGGCACTAAAGGCTCTTTAATATCGTTACTAGAAAGCAAGATAGTTCAGAAGCCAATTTTGACTCTTTGCTTGTCCTGAACGAAAAAAAAAGTTATTCTTGCTAAATTCTGCATGACTCATTTAAAGCTCCTCAAGCAGCACGTAGTAAATGAGGCCCAGACTTCCTCATAAACACATGCATTACATTGAGCCATTTCCAGTACTATGCATTACTCATCAGATGGAATGTAGAGAAATTACTTACAATAACTGAACATACAAACTCAATGCTCTGCTCCTAATTCTTCAGAATCTGTAGTAACCACAAAAGCTGCACAGCTTTTCCCCTGGCTTCCTTTTCTTCAGCCTTCCATTTCTCAAGCCTCCTAGTAAAAGGAGCAACTATGTTCCTGTCCCATAAGCTTGTAGTACACAGCACCACCAGGGTGCTGAATTATTTCCACTCCATTCAGTGGCCTTTGGGCATTATGGCACCTGCAAAGCACATGGCTTTAAAAGGACAACTCTCCTTTTCCTGTTTGAGGATTCCCCCCCCCCAACTCTGGATGTGACATCAGAAGGACATCTGACCTGGAAGACAGCGGCTTTTCCTCCAATCACCTCCCCTGACATTGCATTGATGTCACTTCCTCCATGCCCCCTTTTTGGAGGGACATTTAATCAGCTGCAGAGAAATAAAGAGGATTCATTCTGCTTTTCTACACCTCCTGTCTCTATGTCTCTTCTTTTACCCCTAGCCCATTTTCTAGCCTGCTCAGGGTCAGCCACTACATGTGCTTGATCTCCAATTATCTGGGTCGGTCACATAATTGGAAATATCTTTCGTAACAGCTGGTGTTCAGGGGCTGGGATCCATCAGCTGTTGCTCCCCACTTCCCAGAGCCCTTGGATCAGCTGCATAAGCCAGATACGTGGCAAGAATCAAAGCTGAATCCAGACAAGACAGAGGAAATGTGTGTCACAGGTTTTCAAGTCCATGTAGCTGGGAGACACCCTGTCCTCGACAGAGTTGTAATGCCCTGGAAGGTACAAGTGCAAAATTTGGGGGTGCTCCTGGACTCTGTGCTGACACTTGAAGCTCAGGTGGAGGCCATGGCCAAGAGTGCCTGCTCCCAACTATGGGTGGTGTGCCAGTTGAACCTTTTTCTGGACAAAAAGGACTTGGCCACAGTTATTCATGCTCTAGTAACCTCCAGACTACTGTAATGCACTCTACGTGGGGCAGCCCTTAAAGATGGTTCAGAAGCTGCAGCTAGTGCAGAATTCAGCTGCTAGACTGCTGACTAGAACAGCTGGCCAGGTGCACATCATACTGGTCTTAAAAGAGTTGTATTGGTTGCCCATTCACTACTAAGCTCAAAGTGCTAACTTTATCTTATAAAGCCCTAAATGATTTGGGCCCCAAATATCTGAAGGAATGCTTTTTTCCATATCAGCATGCCCATGCCTCAGTAGTAAAAGTGTTGGGTACCCAGGAGAGGGTCTTCTCAGTGATGGCCCCCAGGCTATGGGACAGTCTACCCCTTGAGGTGCATCAGGCTCCTTCACTGTATATGTTTAGGAAAGCAGTGAAGATGCCTGCTTTGTCGTGGCCTTTGGTTAAATAGGAATATACTGTCGCTTCCCACTTTACAGACACTGTTATTGTTTTAATATATGTCTGATTTTAAATGTTACCTGCCCTGAGACCTTTAGCAGGATAGAAATACAAATAATAAATAAATTTTCCATCAGCTGAGAGACCCATCAGCAACTTCTGTATGGTATATATTTGTTCACACCCTTTGCCTGGATTTCATAATCTGGCCCAAGATTAAAACAGTGACCTGTGGCACTTGCCATATTTCAGCATTGCTGTGGCCTGGACCAGATTTGGATGACCTTTCAAGCTGCTGGCTGGGGTTTTCACCAGGTTCCCAGAAATGGCCCATTTTGGGGGCTACAGGGAGGTAAGACTTGAACAACTCAGAGTTTAAGGCTCTACACATTTGGACTTTCTCCAGATTATATCCTGGGCCTGCTGTAGTCTGCACCAGAATGGAGATGGCAGATTTCTATTCTGGAATATAATACAGAACAAGACCCAGTGAAGGAAGGGCCTAAATCTCATTCCTTCTTGGACCCAAATAATACAAACTGCTTAGAGAGATTTAATGCAAACTTAATGTACAGTAGATTAATTTCCTAAATATATTTAAGCAATGCCCCATTGAACTTCTGGGAGCTTGAATCTTGGAGTTGATGGGCAAGTAGTACCCTGACATGCTTTTGGGGCTGACAGTCAGGCTCACTTCAATGACAACATTTTTAATATGTTTGAAGAAACTTCCTCACACTAACAGCTGATCTTTTACAGCTTGCTGTCAAGCCTGTCTGTTACAAAACTGAAATATTTAAAGGGGAGAATTTAAAGACATTATTATGTTATTTATTATCAGACAAGAGGTAAGATAAAACAAAATTCCTCCAAGTATCCAGGACAGCCTTTTAGACTAGTAAAGGCAGTAATGGTGATGGGTAGACATAAAATATGGATTGTTCTCACTCTTTTCTCAATTTATAAGAACATTCTCTTCTGTTCTCCTTCTTCCTCATGGCAACCTTATTAGTACTGTATACTTTATAATATTTGCGAACAGTAATTTGGCAAAGACACTCGTTTGGCTTATGGTCAGAGACTGATTACCCAGCATTCCACACACAGAAAGACCCAATTTATCTCTGTCTTTGCATGTCCTATATTTTCTTTTCATTTGTACAGCTGAAAAATCATAGTTTTCATTCCAGATAAGATTTTCAGAAGGATAAAATAATTATCTGATAGAATTAACAAAGGATAAATGGGTAGAATTTCAGCTTGAAGCATACATAAAAAATACTGAGCTTTTGGCCAACCAACGTTTATGCCTTCTGCTGGGAACACAGTGTGATATTTGGACAGTGCTGCCCAAGGATACTCTGAAGGCTAAATAGTGATTTCTCATTTACCGTCATTCTCCAAAATATGTGCTAAGCCAAGCTTTGATCCAGTGTAATAAAACTTACTTTCTAGTGGAGTCACAGCCTAATTTGCCACTCTTTGCAGAAATGAAAGGTGATTTCTTCCTTCTTCCTGGTTACTGGGCACTGCAACATCTGAAATAATTTCTCACAAAAACAAACAGGCATAGGGTGTCCAATGAGGTCATTAGCAGTTAAATAAGCCCCTAAAATTTACAAGATATGCTGAGTTTTGAAATTAAACCTCTTTGTCAGCCAAACAAACCAAAAGACAGGACAAAAATGTCTGAGAATGTTTGTATACACTGGAAAAAAACAATTTAGGGCAAAGGGCAGGCAAACTGGGGACACTGGATGCTGAGACGTGTTGCTCACTTTCAGTTCTACTGCATGTTAGGGATAAAGGTGGCTTGATTTTCTGAGATGAGAATAACGGCGTCCAACGAAAATGATGGCTGGTGTCCACTGCGGCTAGCGATGAAAAGGAAATTGGACTGGCATTAGAACGGGCAGAGCTAAGGCTGAATGTAGATGGTGAGAAGAAAATGTGGGATCTTGCCCGAATCCTGCAATAGCGTCTTGCAAGGCAGGTGCAGGCATTTGCCTGTCTGGATTATTGTTCCCACCAGACAAGGCAGCTACTTCCAAGTATTTTGACGGCACCATCCACAAAGTTACCCAGAGGCTTCCTTGCACGTACACCTGTACACACAGGGGGCAGGCATGCATTCACAGGAGGAAATCACCTCCTCTCTCCATGTGGATGCATGGAGGGGGAAGGAGCCAACTCAAGGGCTTAAGATCTTGGCATGACTCGTAGGCAAGATAAGCACATGCTGTGTTCTCCCATCCATTATGGGCTGGATGGAGCTTTCTGGCCCAAACCGTTTCCAAACTGTTTTAAAATGCTAATGGGAACTGGGTCTTAATGTCTGATCCGGTGTGTGCCAGGAAGAGCCTTGCCAATGCCAGTAACCCAAGAGCAAGTTAGGAAGTAGTTCTTCATCACCTTGCTAACAAACACAGAGAGACAGATGGTAATGAAATAGCTCCTTACCATTTTTATATTCAAGAATCCAATTTATAAGGATTGGTTTCCTGGCCAATTCTGCACTGGATCACTTGGTCCAACCCAGGTTTGACCCAACACAGTGTGGGCCAATGTGCACTGTGTGGAAACAGTGTGTGTGTGCACAAAACACATACACATTTAGCTATCTAAGGCTGAATACGAACGTTCAGAAATATGTACAGGTATAGAAAAAATAAGATCCAAATCGGTGACTGAATCGGAAGCAAAATGAAAGCAAATAAATGAATGAGTAAAAATAAGAATAAACAGATGAGTAAAAATGAAATAATGTTTATTTTCCCATCCCTGCCTCTCTGCCACCACTGACAAGCAAAATGAATGAAACAGAGTGAAGTGTGTGAAAGGTTACTGGCTTAATTGTCCTTCTGACTAATCCTATTTTAATATGTGCCATAGACATTAATGTGACACCACTCTCCTCTGCAGTGGACGGGTCATCTGGCTTATCACTAAGTAATGATTTTCGTTTTCCCATTTTCCCCAAAGAAGGATGATGCTTTCATGCACACAGAATGAAATACCAGTTACAGAAATCCCTCTGGGCCAAGCACTTGTATACAGATTCCCAAACTGAATAGATACTGAAACTGAAGTATAATTTAATGGGTGCAGAAATGAAGAGCTGAGCTCATCTGACCTTTAGAAGTGGAGCTGGGAAGGGGGGACAGGCAATATGGGGGTCAGGATCTGTGCTACATGCCACTAACAAAACATCAATAGACTTTATTGTTATAAGCCGTAGTCAACGGTGCCTTGTGGTGCATTCAGAGTGGAATCAGTGATTCTGAAAAGTTTGTCCCCATGGGAATTCTGGATGTCAAGCAGGAACCAGCACTTACCTTCAGATCAGACTGCCAGGCTTCCAGTCTGATCTTCGGCTGAATACAGCTTTATTCCATCCTCCATTGCTTTCAATGAATGGAATGTATCTATTTTTGGAGGGTTAATTGCAGCTTAGGGTCAAAGTTAAGCATTGCTGAAGTTCATGTAATCCACTTGATGCTGCTGATGCAATTCTCATTTAGAAAGGAAGGTAAAGAAATGTGAAAGGAGCAGGGAAAGGGCCACCATCTTCTTCACAGAATGTGCTGCATCTTTCAACTGTGACTCACTGCTCAAGGGACACACAGTGAAGCTCCTTTATGATTTCATCATCAGAAATGTGAAGGTTGTAACATAAAGAAGAAGAAAATAAACTATTATAGTGAATCATGTGCTTTAGGATAGGGAACCTATGGCTCTTTGTTTTTCAAAGGAGTTCTACTCAGCTAACAAAACTAATAATCAGGAATGGTGAGATGTAACTCAGCAAATTTCAGAAGTCACAGATTCCTTAAATAGACTGAAGGCTATTCTTGCATTCTTTATTAGTGAGGAGGAAAATTCCTAAGAACATTGTTTTATTCTGGATTTTTTTTAAAAAAAATAGTAATTTCAAGGATTCCGGAATCTGGAATTTCATAATGTTGTATTAAAAATGTTTGGGGGAAAGGGAAACCTATAATCTAGTCAACTTCAGTAAGATCTTAGCCTATCTATCTTAGCCGAACGATGGAGGTCCCTAAAGGACATGAATTTTCCTCAGTCTGATTACAGATCCCATTGCCTGACTTTGCATCATTGGTCCAAAGGCAGTGGAGGATAGAGGGCAACCACCACCAAGACCATCTGATGACTGCAGCAGTGATGGGGAGAAACACACGAGCCCACAAGCTCAAGCAATAGCAGTGACAGACAAGATTTTTGCAAACACAATGACAGCAGGATGGAAGGTATACTGCAGAGGCAGTGATGGAAAAATCATTCACACCTAGCCGTTGTTACTGAGGATGGCCAATTTTCAGACAAAAACTAGAACACAAACATTTCCCCTTTACATTAGGCTGCCAGGACATTTATACTAGTATCTTGGATACTGGTTTGTGCAGGTCAACCGCTGCAACAGGTAACTGGTTCCACCACCAAATGCTCTTTTTCTACTTGGCTAAAGTGCCTGTACTTGCAGGTTCCAGGCAGAAAAAAAGACAAAGAGGCCAGGTTAGGGTTAGCTAATACCTATTCAGGCACTTAAAATGATTCAGACATTTAACAAAGCCAGTTCTGCTGACATCACAAGATCACTACATTTAGATTGTGGTTACACCTTAGTCTTTTAGTCTGTCTCCAGGATGGACAAGGAAGGCAGTTATGTCCAGCCCATTTTTGGCCTGGAATGGGCTGCCCACGCCGACCTGCTGCTGTCACTGCCTTCTCCCCTCGAGCCTTCTTGAAAAGCTGGTGGGGGGATAGGGAAAATGCTTGGCTTGATGGGGAGGCATTTTGGGTGGGTAAGAGGAGGAGGTGACAGGTGGGGGAGGTGAGTTTATGCACAGAGTGGGCAACATGGCTGCGGGAGGGCAGGGTGGCTGGGTTTGCATGCCAAGGAGGTGACGGTGCTGCAGGAGGGCGAGGGGCTGGAGGAGGAGTGTTTGCATGCTGAGGGTTAACTTGGTTGGGGGATAGTGACAACGGGGCAGAGGGAGTCTCAGCAAGACAGAGAGCGCTGCAAGGGGAAGGGGATCACAGTGGGGGCAAAGGGCATCTCGGCAAAGGGTAGAGGGGCAGGAGGACAGACAGGTAGTAGGACAGGAGTTTCAGTGAGGGAGGGGGCACAGGGAACTCAGAGCAGCAGCAGGGCAGGGGGAAAGGGAATGGAGCAGCAGCAGCAGGGGGAACAACACCAGGAGGGGGGCAGAAGGGTAAGAATTGGACCAAATTCAGGGATTCAGGATAGGGGCCTCCTGGCTCCAGTGAGGGTCCAAGTCATTTTCCTTCACCTGAGCCCATTCAGATTCAGTGCTGGGATAATCCACATAGTGGATAGTCCCAATCAGGAAAGGATAATCTGCATAAAAAATGGATGCAGATTTTCAAGTGAAATCTTTCCGGACCCAGGACAGCCTCTATCCAGATAGAAGGTACAGTGTATCCATGGCCTTAGACTGTCTTATTTCACAGCAGTGTCCAAATAAGAACATAAGTAACCATTTGTGGTTGTTCCACTAACATGAAGAGAATGAATTGTATATGTAGGGAGACTGAGCAGGTCCTGGTGTGGTCCTGATGGCTCTAGCGTCTGGCAGTTGGGACTGTGATTATAATCCTGATCCCCACCCTATCCCACATACCCACTTCAAAAGCCTGAACAGGACTCTGCTGCTTTAATTCCCCACTTAAAAAAAAAACAACCTTATCTGAATATGTTACATGGTGTTTGCTGTAATGACAGCAACTTTTGCAAGAGATTGCATGGGGAGGCACAGTCCCTTATTGTCCAAATAGACAGCACAGCTACTGGGTGAGAGGTGAATAGAAGCACAGGACTTTGTGCAAGACCACTCCACAGCTTGGTGGCCAGAAATAGAATACAGATCCCTGGAGTAAAGACCTAGACTCGTGCCCTATGCACAAGAAAGAAACTTTCTCCTAAACATTCTGAAAGACGTCCAGAGGACAAAGAGCCTTTTTTAAGCAAGAAGGACTTGAGCATCTGAGGGGCAGCTGCTTGGGGATCTTTCTTCTCAAGGTCTGGATGTGATAGTTTTACCAATACAAAGAATCTACATTGAGCCAGCCAAGGGTTAGCACTGCCTTATAAGTGACTTTAGGTCTGCCTTTCAACCTGATCTACCTACAGCAGATTAATGTCAAGATAAAAATAGAAGGCTAATCAGGTGTGCTATCTAAGCTGCTTAGAGGAAAGGGAGGATAAAAATGGAAATACATAGTAAATGTGATAGGATTTGGCCACCAGCTTGGATTCTTTAAAAAAAAAAAATCTTTGGACCAATTCATGGAAGTCACAGGTGTAAATGGCTATTTATCTTGATGACAGTATGACTGCAACTTCTAATAGAAAATGGCATGCCTCCAACTTCTTGTCCAGCTAGAGGGCTTCCTTCTGCAGCTAGCTAGCCACTGTGAAAACAGGCTAGTGGGCTAGGAGGGCCATGGGTCCAATTCTATGGAGCACTTATGTT
Organism: Aspidoscelis marmoratus; assembly: GCA_014337955.1. Classification (NCBI taxonomy): domain Eukaryota; kingdom Metazoa; phylum Chordata; class Lepidosauria; order Squamata; family Teiidae; genus Aspidoscelis; species Aspidoscelis marmoratus. The sequence continues at coordinate 646,672 of MTQE01003428.1, forward strand.
CTTATAGATTCACAAAAGCTAAAAGATTTTACAGTCATATAAAGTCTGTGTAGAACCCATCCAGGCTACATAGATCTGCACATTGAGGGCATGCCTCCTGCTGGTCTGCTCTGTCTACAACAGAAACAGGTCTAGAATAGGGAGGCCCTTAATCCAAATCCGTTATAGACCTGTTCAATTGTATCTACATCCATATCAAGAGCTTTCATTCAGGTCATGGGAGGTGTAGGAGACTGTTGTTCAGCAGTGTGCCATACCATGCTGCCAAAACCATCCCCGCAGGGTCCAAAGTTAGGAACTGTCATTCCTAGCCTTTGGAAGCATGAGGGTCATGCAAGCTTTACAGCCACTGGGAGGCGTGGGCCAGATCAGTGTCATCAGTCTACCTCACAGCATCACAAGATACGGATCAGCGGGTCCCATTAAGCTGGATCCACCACTGTGGACCTAGCTCAGGTAAATGCAAAAAAAGGCCCAAGGCTGAAAGGCTTGCTTTTCTGTGAAACTTCAGTAGTAGTCACCATCTCCTCCTCTACTCTAATCCATGGGCACGTTCACAGATAAAATGAATCTATTTTATCCTGTTAATCGGACACTGTGGCCCACCCCGGAAGCAAAGCGCAAATGTAAAAATGGAACAAAATAGTTTTTCTGGGTGCCTTAAACTGGTGTAAAGCCTGGTGCCCCGATTCTATTGATCAGGCACCAGAAGTGAAGGGTACGAAAGGTGGATTTTACTTTCATGAATTGCATCTACAGCGGTCGTTTCTACTTGCAAGGAAACCATCAGTCATGTTCTTTCTGAGGCAGGCACATTGGGATACAAGGTAGCCACCTACAAAGCTTCTGAAAAAGGACTGATCCTCTGTCTCATAAGCAGGCAAAACTGTTCCACCAGCAGACACATACTTGCCACTCCACCGCTTTGATTTACATTTCTATCCTGCCTTTTTCTTGAATGAGCTCCAGGTGGTAGGCAGAGTTCCAGCAAGGGAAGATCACAGAGTTCCCCCTCGCCTCTCTAGCATCCCTTTTGGATAGATGAGTCTAACAACTGGAGACCACACCTGCCACCTGTGGAAGGGCTCATCAGACCTGCAGATCGAGCCTTACGATGACATTCTAACTGCCACGCAATACTGCCATCGCCAGAGGGACTGGCAAGTTCACAGTATACTTAAAGCAAACCTGGCTCGTCTTTGGAAAGGCTCCCAGTTTCTCGTTAACAATCGTTAGACCTCTGAGCCCACCTCCGCCCCCAGGCGCTCTGAAAGCCTCGAATGAGTTAGCGGCACAAAGCGAGCAGCAGGAGCAAAGGCGAGACACCCATGACACTCCTTCGAAACCCAGGACGCCCTTGCACCGGGCGGCTTTCCGCAGACGAGCGAAGGTCGCGCTCACATTGGCGGCCGCGCATCTCTCGCCTTCTCGGCAGCGTCGTTAACGTGCCCCCCCCCCTTTGGTGGCAAGAATAGGCTTAGCATCGCGAGCCCGCTCCGGCTGTCCCAAACCGCGCGCCCCACGCTTTGTGTGCTACGTGACTCTCACCTACACCCCCCACCCCGTCCCCTCTGACCCAGGACAGGGGCGGTGGGAGCCGCACGCTCGTGCCCGCCGCCCTCCCCTCCCCTCCCCTGGGGGACGAGAGCAGCCAGGAGGCTGCCCGCGCGACCCCGCTCTTTGCTAATCCCGGCGCCGCCGCCGGCGCGCGCAGGCGGGTCTAACGCTGACCAATAGCTGCAGGTCCGTCGCGTGCTTAGCGCATGGGCAGCTGCGTTGGCCTCCGGCCGGCCCGAAGCCTTTCCAAACTGGCCGCGCGGGCTGCCAGGGCAGGGCGGGGCCTCCCGCCTCTGCAGGGCTATAAAGTCGAGAGGCTCCGTTGGGTGCAGGCAGCGACAGCGGAGACAAAGCTCGAGAGCCTCTTGCTGGTGGCAGAGAGGGCAAGCGAGAAGCCCGGAGCCTTTCGCTGGCGGCAGAAGAGCCGAAGCAGGGAAGCCAAGCGGCTCCGTAAAGCCTTTGTGGAGGCAGGAGATCCCCGTTTCTGGTAAGTAAGAGGGCTTTGCACCGGGAAAGGAAGCCGACGGAGGTGGCTCCCATCTGGCCACTTAACCGCGGCGATCCCGTTTCGCCCGTTCGAAGCGAGCCTGGGCGTGGGGGGTATTTGCAAGAAGCTGGGCTTGTTTTAGCCCTGAAGAAGACCCGAGTTTGCTTGATGAGTCCCTGTGCTTTTACGATCACGGAAGGCTCACGGATCCATCCCGTGCCTTTCCGGTGCACCAGCAGGTCTTGCAAAAAGAAAAGTGTGCCGCATTAGAAATGCACACGAGTTGGAGCGTGTGGCGGAAGCACAATGGGCCACTGCAAGTTGCCCTTGGGAAAGCGAGCTTTGTAGGCTTCTCGTTACGCAGAAAAGGTGCTCCCACCTGAGTGGCATCGCTGATGTGTTTTCTCCCTTCCCCCTTCAGATCTTGGTGGCCGGCGGTGTCCGTTCCCTCGCTGCATCATGGAGACCATGCAGGAGCTGATCCCCTTTGCTAAGGAGATGCTGAGCCAGAAACCCAAAGGAAAGATGGTCAAGCTGTACATGCTGGGCAGCATGCTGGCCTTCTTTGGGGTGGTTATTGGCCTAGTGGAGACTGTCTGCAGCCCGTTCACCTCTGAGGGAAGGCCGGAAGAGGAGGAAAGGAAAAATGCCCGTGCTCCCCTGACAAAGGAGGAGATTCTCCCCGTGAAAGGAAAGGAGGTGATTTTGGAAAAAAGCAAGCGGGAACAAGCTGTGAGAAATGCCGTGAACAGACAGCATGCATCATAAGGACTCTTGACTCCAAGAAGAGAACACGTAACCTGCAACGCCACAGGACATTGGTTGCCCCCATTCATTGTGGAGGTGCAGACTTCAAGAGATGATAGAACTGCTACCTGTGGGCAAGAGACTTTGAATGCAAAAAGACACTCGTATTGCTGCTGTGCAGCAGTTAAATGGCACAGCCTTTTACGTCTATGTACCTGTTCTATTGGTATGAATATGTGAAGCTTGTAGCATCTTGTACCTACCTATGTGTAGGTTTATTTTTTTTATTACACTTATGTGCATTTCAGATATTTTCATTTTAAATAAACTTTTATACAACTTAAATGAATTCTGGTGTGGCCATCTCAGAAAGGGAGGGAAATTACTCCTTTAATTCCATAGTGTTTGGGTTTTTTTTTTAATAAAATCCAAACTTTCTGGTTTTAAGAGCTTCATGAAAGTATGCTTAAGAGTGGAGTGTAGGTCTGCATTCCTGGGCAAAGTCGTTTCTACTGAAATGACATTAGACTCTAAAATAGTTCAGAATTCTATAATAAGAGTGGGAAGAAGAGGGAGGTATTGGGTGCTATTTATAGTTTCTATAAATATTCGTGAATCTTTTACATTCACCTTGAATTACTTTTTGGATTTTCTTAATCTTCCTGTATTACTACCAGCCCATACATGCATTCCTGAATAGCTCTCTTAATCTCATCATTAACTGGTTTTAGGTACAGCAAACAGATCCTTCTCAAAGGTGAGTCTTGTCACCAAGGTGATTTCAAAAGCTTAGGTATGCTCTTCCCATCGTTCTTGGACCTTTGGCCCTACAGTTTGAGACCTATGGATGCTGGTGTCTACCCATGTCTGGTGACTGCACTTTCTCTTCCCAGGTTTGGGTAAAAACTTGCAGTCTATAGACAAAATCCTGAATTTACATCTTAAATTGCTATGTATAATCTATAGTTCTCTTTTGTAGCCAATACTACAGACACAGGTTTTTAAATATTTAGAAGAACAAAATGTGCAAAAAAAAGTTTAACTGGCATTTCAAATGCTCTAATTTCATTTTTTTTTAATGGTCACTCAGCTCTTGCTTTCTGAATCTCAATCTAATGAAGTAGAACTGCCCTTCAAGAACTTTCTCAGGTGTATAGCAGCCACAGCAAGAACAAGTGTCCCCGAACTGCCTTAGAAATAGTAGTATGGAGCCTTCCTGCCATTTCTAAGCTTAGGATGTTAATGAGGGTATATGGATGATCTCACCTGCAAAGCATGTCTATAGAACTGCCACCTAAGGCTGTGATCTCTGAGTTGGCGTAAAGGAAGCTTTGAGGTGGGATTGTCCACACACCAGTCTGTCCCTTAAGCCTCTCCTGAACATTCCTGTCATCCAATCTCTGATGGAGGAGGGAGGGATATTTGGTGAGGGTTGGAGACAAAAAGGTATTTTCCCCCTCTGAACATAGAAAAAATGAGGATTGAGAATGAGCAAGTCAAAACACTAGAACACATACCTGATCCTTGTTCCCTGCTAATACGGATTATCCCTACGGTTCCTGACTGCACCCTTATATACTGTGTTCTAAAGGCTCTGGTTTTTTCACTTCAAGAATCTGGCCTTCTGTGTCTTCTAATGGGCCTGTAACAGAAAATGTGTGATTCTTATTTGTGGCGCTCATGGGGGTGAGACAGGAACGGAGCAGCTGGGTGGGCTTTCAGCAGCCTTTTTGAGTGACAGCAGGGGTGTGGCAACCCAGAGAAGCCACGCCAGCCCGCCAAAACAGACCAATCAGCAACACTGGATTACGGACTATAAAATAGGCAGCCGAAGCAGCCTCGAGGTCTCTCGGCTGGGTACGCTGCAAATTAAAATTTAATATTCAGAACATAATAGTTATCTTATTTTGACAGACAGCACTTGCCTATCTTAGTCACTTTTATCTGCATCAGGCTTATGAACCTGATGGCTTTCCAGACACAGATTACAACTTCTACCATCCCTAAATATTGGCCAAGCTTGCTGAGACTAATACAGATTGGGAGTCTAGCATTAATCCAAATGTGATAGGTCTCTAGGACTTGGAAGTAGCACAACACGTCAAACAAATCCTACCAACATGTGTCAAGAATTGGATTTGGGACCTTCTGCTCAGAAAGCACACTATATGTGAGATAGTCAACCATGATCTTACTGATAGACCAAAAACTAGGCTGCTGCAATTTATGCTACGTCCTTGGAATTTCTAGGCTATTGAGAAAAAGCAGGAAGGAAAAACAATAATTCAGAGTTTTCCTGTTAAATATTTCCTATACAGGAGGAAAAGAGTCAAACTGCCTTATCTTCCTAGTTATGTATGGATCTAGAAGCTTCTCTACTGCCAAATTAGAAAACTGGGGAGGGTTGTCGTATAAGCTTTTATAAATGGATTTAATTTTATGTACTGCAGCATTACATTGGTGCAATCCCTGCTCAGTGTTTGCCAGTGGATGCTGCATATCCATGTTCACAGAAGCCACAACTCAGTGCAACCAAACAACATTGACAAGAGGACTTCATAGTACAACATAACACACACACAACACATTTACATTAATTAGCCATCCTCCTCCCACAATTGGTAACTGAACACCGACATGACAGAATTTAAAAAATAGGTATCTGTCAAAACAAATCTATAGTTTCTATTTCATACTATATGATTTTTACACTCTGTTTAGCCCCTCCGAACTAGGGCATTTAATCATAAAATAATGCTGTGTTGAACCTGCTACTCCTGTAAGGAAATGGCCCACACAAGTTTCCCTGTATTAGGAAATCTAGGATTTCAGCCAGTTGCTCCAAAACACTCTGTTCCCATCAAGCCTTTCTTTTCTGATTGCTTCTCAGGCACTCAGGATCCAAGAAATTACATCCCCTAGCAGCAAGCATACAAATGAGAACAATTGTTATTCTAAAAAAAAGAACTTCCTTCTTTAGAGAATGAGGAAAATAAGTCTTGGTCTGATAAGATTTGAGGCACTTTAGAGAAACAAGATACAATAGCATCACTGTCGTCATCATCAGTGAACAATGAAAACAAGTGAAATGAGGCGAACTATTGCAAATCTGGGAAATAAATGGCCCACAGTCTATAAATTTCCCACTGCCTGGTACTGATTTAGAGAAATTTCTGCTTTTAAATGATGCAGCGTTAATCCTGTACATCAAATATCTGCAAATCATCATAAAAGGAGCTCATGCTGTTCTTTTGGCAAGTTGCATGATAGATCAAGGCAATGGGGAAGCGGAGGCTTTACATGAATGGGTCTGCTGTGTGATTTGTGTGAATAAAGTTTGCCAAATTTTCTCCCATGCTTCATGATGCCATTTATTAGGTAGGATGGGATTTTAAAAAGATTTTTTAAAAGTTTTGGTTATACTGCAGTATTTTTCAGTAGATGCAATTTCCCTAGCCTAGTTTCAGATAGTTACACAAGTGTAAATGGATACGCTTATTAGTTCTGCACACTAACACATATGTACTCATTTCCACATGCAGGCACTATATGTCACATATGTGCGCGCATCCACAAAATGAACTATATATTCATATCAATAGACGGTATTGTTTTTCTTTCTAAATTATAATCAGTTTTATTATAATAAATGCTTTTTAGAAAAAAATAATCTTTTTCTAAGTCTATCATTTCAAGAGGGAAAAAAAGCTAAATGTTCAATGTAGAACAGGTACAAACCAATGGGACACTACAGATGAACTCTTATTCAATATATATGAGCACAAATATTAGTAAAATCAAGTTCACTAAAATCCATTGGATCCTAAACATCATGCAGACTTCTATTGTGGAAAAAAAGTGATAAACTTCTAGACATATTCTGGGGAAACTACCACAGTGCTTGCAATTTACTTAGTGGCAAAAGTTATTTTCAATTTAAATTTTTGGTCTTCCAAGAAAATGCCCAAGGACCAGAATTGTCTTAAATATTATTTAAATTTGCATTTTAAGAAGGAAAAGACTGTGTCATTATGGGAAAGGTTGCTGACCGTTTCAATCTAAATTTCCAATAAAAATTTGAGTCTTCCAACAAGTAAGTTAGTCACAACCATTTACTAAGGGTTGTCCCAGAAAATGCTGAAAAGGTAACTTGACAAATAAGAAGACCAAGAGGCACCTCAGCTATAGAAGAAAGAATCTGAAAATATTTAACCTGCAACAAAATTATTAAAAGTGCAGAAGCCCTGGCCCTCATTACACCTGATCATTCTCTCTGGGCATTAAATAAACCATTCATGGGAGGCTTCCAATGAAATGCTCAGGGGAAAATGGCTCAACATGTCACAGTGACCTTCAAACAAATATGGGAAAACTTAAAGTGCAATTCACACTGTATTACCTATAGAGATATTCCTATAAGCAATCAATTGATTATTGAATTGCTGAAAAGAAGGTCTCTCATATTTTGCTTAAAAGCTGAATTGCAGCTAAATGCAAGCAACAAGCTGATCTTGAAAAAGTATCTACACCTGCCAAAAGTTGTCTTTATCTCAGTTCACAGTTCTTGCCAAAAGCCTTATTCAGAGAGCTATTGTTTGCTGTTGTCCTTCCTAGCTTGCTACTAAAGTAGTTACATGGAAGCGTATGAGAAAGACTTTTTGGATGTTGTATTCACACAGATTCAGCAAATTATTCTGTATAAGAATGGCTTGATTTCTGCAATAAATCATCATATAGTTATGATCACTATACCTTGTCTCATGTCTCTTTAATCTATGCTTGCATTGCTTTGCTGCTTGCTTAGCAGGCTCGCTGCCCATATTGCTTATATTGTGATTATCCATTGGTATTTGATCTCACATGTTTAAGGTTTATTGTCTGATGCTCAAGTGTATATCTATGGTTAGCAATGTACATATTCACAGCACCAGCGCAGTGTACATATCATGTAGCAATGAGCGTATATTATTGCAACAATTACCCTCATATGAGACTCCATTTCTCAGTACAGGAGAATTTTACCTTCAGGGAGCAATGATAAGGGATGCTTTTGTCAACACAGTATGGACAGCTTGATTGAAACAGGTTCATTAAATAGCTAGCTGGTATTTACTTTTACTATCACATATTAATGGTAGCAGCTGCAGCCACAAATATTATACGAATCTAAACTTTTCTTTCTTTTTCTTTCTTCTCTCTCTCTTGCTCCAGTAAGGCACAGAAAGAAATGAGGTGAAATGGTTATAAATCATAGAACTGCAAAGGGTTTTGAGGAATAATCGGTAACATAAAAAAAGAAGAAACTTGTTTTCTTCCTAGGAAGGCTTATTGAAAGATCCATATTAATGTTCTCTACAATTAAGAAGGGCAACGAACAACATAGGTTGCATCCAGGGCTCTGGGGTGGAAGTCAGACATTTTGACTGCTCTGATAAGTGGCCCAGGTAGAAACTGGGCCCAGTAACCTGTGTGCCCACTCCCCATGCATCCATATGGAAAAGGAAAAGTAACTTACTCTAATGACATGCCCTTAGAATACTTATAACATGTTTTACATAAGAGTTTGTCATAGGAAATATATACATTTTATTTAAATTACTGTACTAAGGTTGTGCACGAAAGTTGGGTGTTTTTTGCATTCTTTCAAGTCTAATTGAATGTCAAAACATTTGATTCGATTTGAATGTTTAGAATCCGAATGCAACAAAAAACGATTCAAATCCAATACATTTGAATCTATTCATTCAAATATTTGATTTGAATTTGAAGATACAAATGTTGACAACATTCATATTAAAGATACGAATGTTAACAACATTCATATGTTATATGTATCTGTATGCATTTCGTATGCATCCTGTTTTATCCCGTATGCATCCTGTTTTTGTCCCATATTATAAGCGCAAATGGGTACAGATACATATGATATTCAGACAGATACGTATGTAATACATACGTACCTGTATACTCAAATGATTCAAATGAATGTTTTGGAACATTTGAAATTCATTTAATGTTTAAATTCAAATGTGAAGACATTCTATTCAAATTTGAATGTTTACATTCAATTGACTTCAATTGTTTGAATGTTTAGAACACTCATGCACATCCCTGCATTGTACAACTATACATAAAACTCTGTCATACACAAATATCCATAACAATAATTTATTTCTTATATATTTAAATCTTAATCTCCCCATCCCCCAAGAGGCTTGCTGGAATCCTCTGAAGTACAGAGGGATCTAAAAGCACATTGTTTTCCTCCTCCTCTCATTGTCTCTTACACACACACACACACAAGTGGTCTTTTATAACATTTGATTTGAGAACATGGTGAATCACATCTCATCACTGCCATTTCACACTGTTATTTTTGACAATTATTTTTAGTCTCCCTATATTTAGTCTTGATGGCATCTAGAACCCAACACTTTAGTTCTGTAAATAGTGTCATGCCATTCTATTAACAGACTCCCTGCCCTTGAGATAGCATTAAAATGGTATCAGAGTTTGGAAGCTGTTCAACGTATTACCTTCTACTTTGTTATTCCATAAACTAAACTGCAAACTACAAGGACTGGCCTGAAGGTAGACTGAAGGTCATAATTTCTGCATAAAAAGGAAGTATTAGCAAGACTAGAACTATGCAACAATGACAAAGTATATAAAATCCTAAGAAAGGGGCAGATAGAGAAAACATGCAAATATATCTTAATTCCAAGCCTAGTATGCTCAGTGGTTCCGTGTTTTTGGAAACAAGGTGGAATGGGTAAGATGAGATAGAGTGTTGATAAAAAAAAATGAATGAAGGCTGTCTACAACCTCAAAGAAGTACGTACCAATCCAGGGATCCTATTAATTGGGATTGTGAGGGCGTGGAGGGAGAAGGGAGCCCCCAACTAGAAGCTTCCCTGTGATCTCCCCAAACCAAAGCACGGTTGGCAATATCAAAATGAGATTTTCAGAGGAAACCTTTCTCCTCCTCTACCATTATCACAGAAGCCACCACTTTTCCATACTGCAACATTTTGTTGCAGGTCTCACAGTTAGAAGAGAAAGAATGATGACAAGTTTAATTGTCAGATTCAGAATCCCTTCCAGAATCCCTGCAGTTAATTAACCAACATGTGAACAAGGTTTGAAAATTCAATGCCGGATAAAGGGTGGAACATATAAAAAATGGCTTAATGTGGCTATGGGAGCCCACTGCATTCTGCCTCCTGGTGGTGAAGTAAATACAATAACTGCACTGGTCCTATAAATGACCCAGGTACCTTCAGTGCAGAAGGACTGACCATTAATAGCTTCATAAACTCTCTGTAATTGAGAACTAACATAACAATAAGCGAAGAGAAAACCTGAAAAGATGTATAACAGAAGGTGAACTGTCTTTCCAAACTCTTTAAATAGAATGTGACATCATAGAATCATAGAGTTGGAAGGGACCTCTACAGTCATTGAGTCCAACACCCTGCTCAGTGCAGGATGACTTAAACCATCCCAGACGTAGGTCCAGCCTGTGCTTGAAGGCCTCCAGCAAAGGAGAACACACTACCTCCTGTGGCAACCTATTCCATGTAGGATGATATTCCATATAGGTTGATATTGTTTTACAGTTAACAGAGTTGAAGGGTGTTTTGAATGCCATGGATCTGTTGATAAGGAGTAACTGAAGTACAATGTCAGACAATGGGATAATAAGTATTGATAATTCCTCAATCCTGTGAAGATATCATTTTGCAGTAAAACTGGGTTGTGAAATACATTGCCATGTTATTATGAGTGCTGTTCAATAACTTGAATGGTACCTTTCCCCATTACATAATACTGTCTGGGTCCTTGTGATATTAGAATTCTGCTGTTATTGCCAGTAATGTTATTTCTTTCTCCCCCCGCCCCTCTCTTTCACACACACTCACATATTATCTTCTGAAAAAACAACAGAAGCTCCTCATTGCTACAATGGCAACATCCACACAGATGCTTTGGTTGGTCACCCTAGGGCCACATACAGCTCCACTCTCAACCATCCCGTGTATTCTTACTACCACCCTGGAAGCTGATTGTACAACTCCTTTGAACAGCTCTTGGGCCACTTGTAACAATTTGTCTCTCCATCATGCGGATGTGCAGAGGTGGGAAGGAGGTGACTTATGGATTGATCTGTATCCAGGAAGTTTTTGTTATGGAGCAAGAATTGCCCACTTACTAGATGAGTCTCAATTCCCATTCATCATCATCATCACTATCATCATACTGTAGTACCCCAATCACTAAGCACTGAATTATTTCTGGAACTCTTTTATAAAGGCTGGTTGTGCTCTCACTGCAGTGAACTGGAATATTCTACAGCACAACAAACCCTCATTTTATCTAGCTCCAGATTCATTGCAATGCCATATCTTTCAGCTCCTCTTCAAACTGTTCCATTATTTCTCTATTGACTATGTGGTGAAAGCACTTTACAGACAGAGTAAGAAACAGTCAAATAAAATATATTTTATTAGCCTGAGTAATATGAGTTATTTCTACTAGTTTAATGTATACAGTCAGTGCTGGAGTGGAATCCTTGCAGTGAATACATCCTACTTCTCTATTAAGAAAAACAAAATACCCCGAAGTCCATCTAGTGTTACACCCTGTGGAACATTTGTCCAATGCCATCTTTCATAACAAGACAGAATGTCCTTCCATTTGCTATGATGGAATCTTATCCTTTCCAAATAGCACTGAAGGGCACCTTGTTTCAAATGTTTAAATTGCTATTTGACAATGGCAAATGACCATTTCATATGAATGTCACAATAGTTTCTGGCAACTCAAAGCACACAAAGAAAGCCAAATAAGCTTTTGTGAGTTCCTTGGCTGTTAAGAAATAATTGTTGACCACAGTTGCACTGTCAAAATGGTTCACTCTCTCCTTTGCCAATGCCCACTTGTGCATAGAGGATGAGATTGGTGGCCTCTGTCTACAGTTAGGAGCAGCTGCAAAATGCAATGAAAAAGAAGATGATGATGAAGGGGTTTTTTTCCACTTAGCACTAAGTACCCATTGGCCAGCTACCCTCGCGAGGCTTCCTGGGAAGTGTAGGCAGCAGCAGGCCTAGGCTCAATGGACCCTGGCCCTGCTGCTCTCACAGTCGCCCCACCAGCGACCAGGTAAGCACCC
>MTQE01003428.1:669521-688094 GCA_014337955.1 Aspidoscelis marmoratus
TTTTTTTAAAAAAATAGCCCACCTGGAGCAGTCTGCCAGGAATCTTCTCTGTCTGAACTGAAACTTGATTCTTTTCAGGAAAGACACACCTCTTTCAGGGTGTCGTTGTGCAAAGTTATCTGTCTAAAGAGGCAGGCAGGAAGGAAATGTGAAGTAGGACAGCCGCCAACCTCCAAAGTTACTCTGTCACTTAAACTCTAAAATTTAATCAACTTTTAGCAAAGAGTAAATAAAAGGCCTGTGATTGGGCTGATGATATAAATGCCCTGGATTGTAAAAACGATTGGCCATTTGGGCAAGCTGCTGCCTCTAAAGTAGCAGATTTTTACAGCAAAAAATTGTTCCTTCTGTTTGGAACAGCTTCTCAGGGCTCCCCACCCTGCCCCGATTTCTTTTCTTTTTGCTTGCTTCAAATGCCTGCTTATTTTCTCGCTCCATAGTGGAATGGGTCTGCTGCAGAAGATACTGATTCCTTTCATAGGCTTGGTCCTGGCCTTTTGGTTTTACTCTGGAAAGGAAGACTTTAAACCTGGTAAGTATTTTTTAAACAGAACTTTTAAATAACAGCAGTAGAAAGTGAGGAGAGAAAATAGTAATGCTAGAACCGTTTTTGTTGTTGTTTTAAATACAGGCACTGGTGCACAGCCATGAAACACCCTTTGCTTGAAGGCTTTGGGGAGGGGGGAATCATGGTTAGGAAAGAATTTTTTTTAGCCTATAGATGAGGCGGCAGGTTTGGACATCTAGATCTTTTAAGGGCCTTTGATATCCTCTGTTTTAAAAAACTGACTTGATTTCATAAAAGGCGAGTGTGAAAGTACAACTCAAAAACTTCTGAAAAGTGGACTTATGAAGTCTAGCTAAAAGTAGAGACATACCATTTTCAGTTAAAGCAAAAACTAATTCCAAATGGTGCTGTAACTGTTCAGCAAATCTTGCTCAGCTTTTTTCAGAGGAAAAGGTGAATAGATTGGAAGATTGTTAAGACTGGGCATCCTCTTAGGTTTCTTGTCCTATAGAGATTTATTGGGGAAGTGAGAATGTATTGAACGGCATCTTTATAAATGGCTATCCTTGTGTATTGTTCTCCAGAAATGCTGAAAGGGAAGCATGTGATTGTAACTGGTGCAAGCACTGGAATTGGTGAGCAGATGGCATACCACCTGGCACACATGGGTTCCCACATATTGATCACTGCACGGACAGAATCCAGACTCCAGAAAGTAAATATAAAATGTTGAAATCTGCATGTTTTTTCACTGTGTGTAGTCCTGGTCTGCAGCTGTATACACATGCATGCATATCTACACACTTCTGTTGATGTATATAAATACATAATGCTTATCTGTGCAAAATGGCCTGGGTAGTCTTTATATAAACAAGGAGAGTGATTAAATCCTAGAAAACAAAGAGAGAAGGCAGGGAGAGAGGATATTTTAAAAGTATTTGAATCTAGACAAACTTATTTACATTCTGGATGGCAGATCTATTACCACTTGTTTTAGTTAGTACAGGCAACATCCTTACATCCTGACATGTTGGGTATGCATTATAGGCTGCATCTCCACTCTTGCTATCCCTGAAGTCAGTATGGACATGGAAGCAGAGTCACAGCAAAGCACATGGCCCCCACATGCCAGCCTTTAGGGCACCAAGAGTCCCCATGGCAATCGTAGTGGCGGTTTCCACAGGCTGCCGTATTGCAACCAGAAGACTGGTGTGGACAGAAAAAATTGCTTGAATCAATGTTATCTCAAATGAGTTTTTCATTCTAAAAAAATTCATCCCACTTCTGACATTTCATAAATATGGTTGTCCAAGGCAGAAAACTGAGGACACCCAGAAAAAAAAATGGGTAAATGCAAGGTTATATCAAGGAACTCAAAAGTATTAGATGATGACACAAGCAACAGAGAGATGGGCCTTGGTTGTCTCTCCTTGTTTTGGATCATAGGATAAGCTTAGCCATGATTGAAATACAGGTTTCCACATAAATAACCTAGTTTATGGAGAAAAGAAAACAGTCAACAAAAAGGGATCATCTTGTTCTAGGCAAGAAATAATCAATCTGTGTGTGTGTGTACTCTAATCAGCTATTATAATCAAATCTGGGCCATGGTAACACCTCATTTTTTACAAGGACTGAGGCCATCTTAAGTTCATGGAGACCATCTAGTTTTTCTGAGGACTTAGTCGGTTTCAGCCAGAGATTGACCCACAGCCCATCCCTTACTTTGCCCTCCCACTACACTCCCCATCATGTCACCCAACATTAAGACTGCGCCCCACAGCCCTCCTGACCCTCCCGCAACACCTGCCATCATGTTGCCTCCTTGGCATGCAATCCCCTCACTGGACCCCTCACTTGCTCACAATTCCCTCCATCACACTGCACCACCACCATCCCTGACAACACCCTGACAGACTCCCTCAATTGTCCCCAACACCTCCAGCATGTGACCCTTCACCCCTGCCCTTTAGCCCCACCTCCCACCCTCTTGCCACCCTCTTGCCATCTCATTGGCCCCTCAGCTTTCAGACCTGCTCCCCAGCAGTCCCTGCAAGCTTCCACAACACCCTTCCATTGTGGGGGTTTGATAGTTCAGTTTGGTTTGATTCAGTCTAGAATCAGGTTGAACAAGCTCAACCACTTCTAGATCAATTCTCAAACAGTTTTTTAATGTTTTTTAAAAATAAGTATATTAAGATTTGAGCAGTTCAAATTCAATAGTTTTGTTCAATCGCGTTCAAATGAACACCCTTGATCTGGTTCAGTTTGAATTGAACTGGGCTGAACTATTCAATTCATTTGAAATCAAATGAACACAAACCTAATTTGCACCTCTCCGGTAGGAACTGGTATCTTGCAACTGGTAGCTTTCATTATTTGAACTGCAGAAAATCCAGTGGTTCCACAAGATTTGTTTTGTTTTTTAAAAAAGAAAAATTGATATGTAAAATATATTGTGTTTCAGTAATTTTGTTAAAAGTTCTTCTCTCCTAACTTCACAGAAGTTGCTTCAATGACACCAGAATGTCCTTTTAAAAAAATTGCTGGCATAGCAAACAGATTTGATGACCTTGTACTGCAGAGTACCCTCATAAAAGTTGAGTTAGCAAGTAAATGGTGTTTCAGAGAGTAATATATATATATTACTTATATATATATAAGAGGGAAACTCAAAACTTCCCTGCCTTATAGATGTTCCCAGCCAGGATATTGGTTCCAGAAAATAAACAAAGGCTGCATTCCCATGCAATAATAAGTTTGCTGAAAATCTTCTTTTGCCACGAAGCGGTCCCATGCACAGCTTTAATCCAGGTTTCCAGTGCTGCTAATGGGGAAAACCCGCTTTAAAAAAATACCTGTTTAAAGCAGTACTTTCTGGAAGACGTGGGTTTTCAGCGCAACATTTTCCATGGGATCACTCCGTGGCAAAAGGGGCAGGGATTCTCTCCCAGGTGGGAATTGCTGGCCGGAGAGATCATCTCTCTCTCTCTCTTTTGCCTGTCATCCAGCCAGCGATCTATGCAAACAGCGATTTAGGCAGGCATTTTCTCTTTGCTGTTTCTCTTTCCAATCCCAAAGAGAAACAGCAAAGATATATTGTGATGAATTGCTTCCGCAAAAGTGAAAGTGTAAAAGAGCTGGCTGGGTGGAGATCTTGTAAAGAGTGCCGGCTGCAGTCTTTGCAAGGAGGGGAGACGAACAGAGAAGTTTTAAATTTTTCTTTTGGTCTTTTTGAAGGAAAGGATCGCAGGATCGCTGCCTGGGGGGGGAGTCGTTTCGGCAGTTGGAAATTCCTTCCACCCGATCACCCAATGAAACAGCGAGGGGCGGGGAGAAAAAGATGCGGGTAAACAAAACACGCTTCCTTGGGGACGGTCCGTTCATTTTAAATGCGTATTTTGCTTACCCCCTTGGGAACGCTTAAATCCGGATTGAACCCGCTTTTCTTTAATCCACTTCAGTAGAGGGGCAATAGAGATACAAATTAGTACCATGGGAATGCACCCAAAGGTCTGACCCATCTCACTGATTTTCTCTGTCTAGACTAGTACAGCATATTCAGAGATTTTTCCTCTACCTCTTCCTCGCAGAGGTTCTGCCTGTGCAACTGACTTAGGAAAAAGAGAAATACTTCCTGCTTCTTGTTCACTTAGTCCCTGCTAACTTCCCTTCTGTTTTTATCTCATTGGGCTTTTGGCTTTTAAAGCTTACTAAAATTGCATGAAATTTTGTGAGGCTAAATCGCCCCCTCCCTTCCCTGCATCCTTAGAGTCTGTGTTCCAAGATATTCTTGTATTATTTCGAAGCATACTGATGATTTCCTTTACAGATGAACTGCTAGAATGAAAGAGCCCCTGCATCTGAACAGTAACTTCACAGACCATCATACCTGAAACCATCAATGTTCCATTCTGATTTTTTACAAATAAGAAACTTGACATTCTTCCATCTGGAAATTTTGACAGAGCTGCTTTTTCCAGTGGAAATTCCCCACTGATAAACCAGACAGACCAAAAATATACTGCTAAGAATTTCTTTGTAAACTGAATTACTCCAGCTGTTTCTTCAGAGTACTGCTAAGGGAAATAATGTATCAGAAAGTGAAATGAGCCAATAGGGCAGCAATAAGACTCCAGATTGCCTTTTTTTTATTTCTTTCAGGTAGTTGCTAGATGCTTGGAGCTGGGAGCAGCATCTGCCACGTACATGAATGGCACCATGGAAGATATGACATTTGCACAATCTGTAGTGAAGAAAGCACAGGAATTATGGGGTATGACAGCTTTGTAAGAACTTTACAAGGGTATTCTGGGGCGTGCAGACCATGAACTATGTTGAATGAGAATGTAATGGTATCAGGGCTGATCACCAAATCAGCAAAGCACATATTAAGGTGAGCTTCAGGGATTGGTCATGAAGGTCTAGGATGCAATGAATTTGGGGTGTGCACAAATGCAATTTTTGACATTCAATTTAAATCAAATATTTAAATATCCAAATTTGTACAAATAGAGAAAAATTAATATCTGGATGTTCAAACCAATTTGAATACATTTGTATCTATTTGTACAAATATTCAAAGTGTATTCAGTGATACTCTTCTGTGTGCATCCCATATGCATCCATACAGGAAAAATGGGTACAGATACATATGTGATGTGTATGTATCTGTACACATACGAAAGTCTGAATTATTTGTACGAATAATTCAAAATATTTGTATTTGTTTGAATATTAAAAAAACAAATGTCTGGACATTCGATTCAAGTTTGAATGTCCAAATTCGTCCAAATCTGATTGAATAATGACTATCTTGAATATTCATGCATATCCCTTCACCATGTGAAAGCATAGTTCCTGCTATGCAACTAGAAATGCTTCTATTTCTGCTTCTGAGTATGTGTGTGGGAGGGGGAAATCACACTGTACCCCAGAGACTTACAACTATTGCTTAGTCACAAATACTTCGTTTTGAGAAAATGTGTCCTAGTTTTTTGTTGACATTGATTAGGTTTGGACTTCACATTTGATCATTCTAAAAGTGACCCTGACTTGGAGAGGGACATGACACTGCAGCTTCTGCTTGCTATCATAACCCTCATCCAAATGACTCTGATTAGGGAACATATCTGGAGCAGGAGGTGAGGGATCCACCAGGGCAGTGAGATAACCTCAGACAAACATCCAAGCTTTTGGTTGAATCTAAGAGGCACCTCCACCCCTGCACTCCTAAAGCAACACATTTTGTGACCTTGGTGGGGGTAGCAGCAACAGAATGGAGCACCTGGGAGCTCCATGGTGTCCATGGTGTGGCAGCAATAAAGCTCATTCTTTGGGCCCTGAGGAAGAGGTATGACTAGCAAGCTGCAGAGTGTGAAACAGTGGAGGCAGGAATATATTCTGAGTGAAGCAGCTGAGCCAGGTCCCCAGTGTCCAGCAACTTGTCCTGCAGTGACAAGCTGAACATTTTTGTTAGTAGTATCCCTATCTCTGCTTATAGCTCTTTAAGAACTCCTGAGACGATGACATCAAAACCTGGTGATATGTTGGTGTTTAACTTCTCAGTACTCCCTGCCACATCTCCCCTTATCATCACTATTTCCCTCAATTGACTGGAGTCCTTTCTGAAAGATAGACATTCAGGCTCAGGGATCTGCCCCACCTTCTGTGAAATTAGATGCAAATTTTTTTTTGCAATGTCTTTCTTCTTCAGCACGCCATTGGCACTGTAATAATCATGTGACCAAGTACCACCCTAGATGGGTTTCTAATTCTAATGTATTTTAAAAACCTTTTATTATGTCTTTATACTTTCGGTAATATACTCCTCAAAACTAAAAAATCTTTTAGTTTTTCTTGCCTTTCATTTCCAAAGTTTATATTCTATATTTTTTTCTTTACTTAAGACAGTCTTTCCACTCCTTAAAGGATGCTTTCTTGCTGATAATCACTCTGACTGTACTAGTTAACCACAGAGGCCTCGTCTTGATCTTGGTAGTTCTTTTCTTAATTTCAGAAATACATTTTAACTGGGCCTCTATTATCGTGGCTTTAAATAGCTGCCAAGCTTTCCTGAGAGCTTGCCCTCTCTACCTTTCTTTTCAGTGTTCATCCATTTAGGGAAGTCCAAACAGAGGATGAAAAGTCCACAGATAAAATGGATAGAAATGAATAGGTGTGAGCAATCAGAGCAGAAAATGAACCAAAGAAGGTTTAAAATGAAGGTGTGACCATGGCCCAAGTCATGGCCAGCTCCTGGTGACTGAATGGACACCTCCATGAATACCTCTATAAAGTTTTCTTGGCAGATATACCGAAGTGATTTGCCATTGTCTATTTCCAGGGAGAGGCTGGAGAGAGCCACTCAGTTGTTTGTATTACATTTTCTCAACTTCTCTTTCTTTTTTTCAGGAAACCTAGATATGCTTATTTTAAATCACATTGGTGATTCCTACTTCCACTATTTTAACAGAGATGTTGCACATGTGCAGAAGCTCCTGAACATCAATTTCCTAAGCTTTGTATCCATGACTGTGGAAGCTCTTCCCATGCTCAAGAACAGTGAAGGAAGCATTGTAGTGGTTTCATCCCTGGCAGGTGAGCATAAACAACAGTCGTGTGAAATAGTTTCCATAGGCCCTTGGAGACACAGAGCTGCTTTGAAGATTTCTGATTTTTTTAGACACATATGCTAATGATCATAAACTTATATGATGGTACACTTCTGTGGTCACAGTTTTGTTTACACACACATACCCACATGCAGGTATGTGCATGCATGCATTCAATTTCAGCACATTTTTTTAATATCATAGTCAAATATAGGAGGGAGCTACACCTGTAATTTTTTATGGACTGCAGTTAAAAGCAAATTACATGTCCCATTGTATTTCTAGCATAAACTGTAGTTTCTCCAGAGTAGACATGGTCCACTTCTAATCCTTGGTGAAAATTCTGACATGCATTATCTGTGGTTGGAGAGGACATTCTCAAGGAGTGAAGGCAAATTTCCCCACTTTTTTGATGTTGCCAATCATATCACAGCTAGGCTGGAACCTATCTGGGCTGGAACAAATATGCTGGACAAAACTGAAGGTGCAAGTTAGCTGGACTCCTTGCTTTGTTAAAATCTTCATTTGATTTATTTGGAGTGGAAAGGAGAGAGATACTACCTGGAGCAATCAAGTGCTGCAGCATGGAACAGCTTCTAAGCAGCAATTGCACCTCCACTACAATCCTTCTTCCAGCCTAACTGGTTACATCTTTAAAAGCTAAGCTGCTTTTTTTTTTTTTCCTTGGACATTCCTCCCTCCCTCCAGACTTACCTCTGTTCCGGCCAACACAGCACAAAAGATGGATTAAGGTTTTAACCCATTTTCAATTTGATGGGTGTGGTCGGAAAGAAGACTAAATGGGTGGCACTGTACTATTGAGTGTTGACAGTATATCCATTGACCCTCCCAGTTGCTTAATGTCTGTTTACAGCAGGACCAGTTGGATGCCCCTCACCTGGAGGCCTTCCTGGCTGCCTGTCTGTCCCCACACCAGGAGGCATGGGGAGAAGAGCCCCAGTCCAGCTCCCTATAAACTTCTCTTTTATGAAAAATTGGCCATTTTAGCATATCAACAATAAAAAGGCACGAGCTTGACACCTTGAGGTGGCCACAGGCGACCCTGACAGAATCATTTGCGTTCGCCTCACCCAGTCAGCCTTCTTCTGGGAGATGCTATGGGGAGACATTTCAAGATGGTGGGTCTGCTGGGGAGCACCAGAGGGGGCATGGGAAAGGAGGAGACCCGCCCCCAGCCCATCTTCACAGCAACCCTGCCAGGTAGGGTTAAGGTTAGGGTTTTCCTGTTTTCCTTTTTTTAAAAAAGTGGCAGTTCGGAAACTTGGGGTTAAAGGAGGAGGGGGCAGTTGGGGGGGCTGTCTATATATGCCCACCACAGGGGCTTTAGGAAGAGAGCCCCCCTCAAGCCCTCTAATTCGGGGTGAGTACAGTTATAAAGGTTTTTTTAAAAAAATGAATTAGAGGATTTTATTCCGCTGTAAACCCGATTTAGGGCTTTGCATGCGGACGCTTGTGAGGTGAAATAGCTTTTGCTTTGCAATCACCTTGCCATATGGATGAGCCCTTGGTGAGGATGAACTCTCATGAGATCTCACCCAAACACCCAGGAAAAGGGAAAATCTACAACTGATGCTCAGTTAAGTCAGAGTTTTTTTGCTGCAAAGTATTGGGCTTAAAAGCTGTCTTATACTGTGACAGCTGCTCCATAGGACCTGCAGAGTAAACCACCTGTCTGAATGGAGCCACAATCTTGATTAATATCTTAAAAGAAGTTTTTGCAGATGAAAGCTCAGTTTGCTGAAAGGAATGGTCCTTTCTCAATCACTAGCTCAGTCCTCCCAGAACAAGTCAACATTCACTTTAGCTCAAGAAGATGGCTCAGTTGAAGGGTTCATGCTATTTTGTCTCAGATTTGCCAGGATGATTTGGGACATCTGCTATTGTATCTGTTGGGTAGGACAGGACATTTACTCTGCCCCAGGATGTGAAGAACTTGTGATTGTCTACATGCTGAGAGTATACAACTGAAAGCTAATATAGTGTGGTAGCTAGCATTTCAGGCCTTTTCTCCACTGGGTCTTATTCCAGAATATACCCCAGAACAGGGCTCTGCTGTTTGCATCCTTGTCCTGAAAGAGCAGGTCCCAAGTGGTCTCTATTTCAAGAGATATCCTGGGCCTGGACTTGAAATCCTCTGAGTTTAAACCCCTGTTTGCTTATGGAAGCCAAGTGACTTGGAGCCATTAACTATTTTTTAGTCTTCCAAACCCACAAAGTTGTTCTGAGGATAAAATGGAGGGGAGAAGAATACTGAGCTTTTTGGAACACTGAGTCAAAATGCCAATAAAATGAACAAAGTGAGACAAAGGGAAGGGAAAGAATTTCCTGGCCAGGACAGCTCTGGAAGATGACTTTGGCAACAGAAGGGGTATTTATTACAGCCAGAGAATAACTTGAGATATTATTCCTTCTCATGAATTTCAAAGGACATATATGCTATTTACTCAGCTATAATCTCTGAAATAAAATGTGTAAGGAAATAAAAATAGATTGTGTTCCTACTGAATTAAACTAGTGAGGGTATTCTTAAGATTTATATGCCACCGGACACAATACTATCTTTTTAGGGTTATTCACAAAGACCAATAATGGGCTACATTCATATAGATATATGGATTACGGGTGGGACTTTTTACACGCCAGTCTACTGCCCCCTCTTCCATGAACAATTTATGGTAGAAAAGGTGGATTAGAGATGGGATGAGTAGATGAGGGCCACATGCTACCTTCTTGAAGGCACTTTTGAGCTTCTTCTTCTTCTTCTTCTTTTTTAATACACATGAATGCAGCCTCAGCTGACAAATCAAAATCAAGAAATTGTGCCTATACAGTACTTTTTAGTTTTCTGAACTCTCTGCAGAGTAGGGATCCCATGGCATTCCTGCCCTGTTCCTTACTAGTACCTTTTATGTTCTCCCTTGCTAAGATGTAAGATTTGTGAGAAAAGACTCCCTCAGAACATTTCAGCCTGATGTTCTGCACTTTTATATTGAAGTAAGTTCAGTGTTATAACTCAAGAGTAAGATTATGTTCTTTTAGGCAGCAGTAGAGATGTGAATGTTGATGGAAGGAGAAAATTGGGATAATTTGCAAGGAGGAGGGGCGTTCCCCTTTTTTCCATAAAGGATTTTCCCAACCAACACCTGCAAAAAACTTGGACTGATGTATAAAATACTCAAGGAAAGTCTTTAGGTACATTTATATGCAAGATATTTAGATCCTGACTTCCCACAAGAAGATATCCATATAAAATATGAATATTTTTACAGCCCTTCCTGCACAATAGATCTTAAAAGACAGAGAATAGAGTGGACACCTAAAGCATATCCATCAACAGAAACAGGAAATTTACTGCACTGTTTGCTCAGATAGTCCAGTAGATGATAAAGAACCAGTCTAATGGTTTTAAAGATAAAAAAATATCTGTGACTCTAAGATCTTAGCTTGTGCTTCAAAATGAACTCTGGATGAAATTGCATGAATTCAGTGTTAACGAAAGGACATAACTGGATATTCAAGTATGTCTACCATGCTTATTCTTTGGGTTATTGAATGCTAAAATGTATTCCTGTATAACCCTGCAAATAGAACGATGATAAAGTAAGAACTAAAGGGATAATTCAGTTCATGGTCAATGGTGCCAGCTGGCTGGCCCAGTATATTTACTTTAGCAGCTGCATGATTGGTTCTTTATGTAAAGGGGAAAAGTTTTGACTGACTCTCTTGCCTTTCTTTGGAATGCCCACATCCAGTCCCTGCAAAACTACAATATGGACAAAACCTGTGTTAGAAGAAGCAACATGTCTAGAACACTTGAAAAAGCACTGTACAAAAAATGCATTTTCATTTGAAAGTATTGCACATTTGATATGCAAAGTCACATTCTGGTGTGATTCCATTGTAGGTATATTTGATTTAAGGTACAGAGAAACTAGTGTGTCACTACTGTTATTTCTAGGAAAAGTTGGCTTTCCATTCGCCGTTCCCTATTCTGCAACGAAATTTGCTCTGGATGGATTTTTCAGTTCCTTAAGGCAGGAATTTATCATGCAGAATACTAACATCTCTATCACACTCTGCATCCTTGGACTCATTGATACAGGTAAAATTTGAACTTTTGAAACCTTAATACAAAGGCCTGGTCTTACTTGAGAAGTTCAAGTCCTTAGATTTAGATATATATGATTATTGCTTTCTCTAGCTTAAAACAGTTTCAATTGTAATGTCATGAAGAACTAAGAAAGCTTAACTATTTTTATTCTTATTAGTAAAAACAAACCATAAAGACCATCGGTTTAGAACACTGGTGCTGAAGAAAAAACACATTTCAAAAATGTCATGGTTTGAAAGTTCAGTTGCAGGCTTTTTTATCTTCTACACTTCATGAACATGCGAGAGAACTTGCATACACATAATAAAGATAATGTTGGAGATGAAAAATACACAGCTATTGTAAAGGATTATTGCAAGTTAATCATAAAAGAAGCAATTTCTGTCAATCACACATGCAATGCACAAATAGCAGTACAATAGTTACTTTGTGAAATCATTATATAAAACCTGTAACAAATCAAGGTATTTTGTTTTTTTGAAAAGAAGTGGTGTAGTTCATCTTCACATAATAAAATTTCTGAAGGAGAAACCTTCCTCATTCGTTTCTCCTTAGGCTTCTGTTTCCTGGAGAAACAAGAAGGAAACAGCCCTAACCCTTCTTTTACTTAAGCTTGGGGAGCATATAGAAACGGTCTTCCCCTAAACCCCAGTTTCTCATCAGTGACCATCCATTGACTGATGTGAATATGGAGGAAATTACTATAGTCTTCTGAATTCCCTCCAAGTTTACTTTTCTCACATACTTTTCTAAAGCTTGTGTATAATATACACACATTTGCACGCTAAGTAATATGCTGTTTTAGTGGAAATGAATAGTTCTCTTGTGAAAAATAAACCAAGTGGCATCTCAGTTTTATAGTTATGTACATCTAAGCACAACAACCTCAAAATGAATGTTGTTGAAGACAATGGGACTAATTTTTGAGTAAATATAGGTGAGAACTGCAGTATAATGTAAGGCATTCTGCTTTCTCCAGGGACTAAATGAAAGAGGCTTATGTTGACTGAGATCTTGAACTGAGTATTTTCTGGGTTTCTTTTATTTATTTAGAAAATGCCCTGAAAGCAGTTTCTGGAAAATACCAGGTTTTAGCAGCTCCAAAGGAGGAATGTGCTCTAGAAATCATTAAAGGAGGAGCTCTACGCCAAAGGGAGGTCTACTATACAAAGATATCAACAATGATCCCTCTCCTGATCCGTGACTGGGCTCCAGAACTTCTTGATTATTTAATCAGACGTGATTTCAGTGTGGAAAAACAAGATGATTAACTGCAGCTTTACAAGGCTTTTGGCTTGTCTCAACATTATGAAATTGTCTCGAATAGGTGTGTGACCTCCATGTCCTCTTTTCACTACCTTTCATTTAACTACTGTGATAGAGAGAGCAGGATCCTAAGTATCTGTAAGCTCAGTATGCTTTCAACATACAAATCTGAAGTCGACTACTGTATTTAGGGATGCTTTTCTGAAAACAAATGAATACTGTAATGTTCTGCAGCAGCACAAACAGCTACTCGCATGGCTTGGAAAACTCACATGTGCCTGAAAGCTCTCCATCTGTATCAGCCTTCCATCAATTCCTGGCAGCATGGCTAAATGTCAGAAGGGTGGTGTAGTCCAAACATCTGAGGCTAAGAATTTTTGGGATTGCAGTAAAAAAGCAACTTGTTCTGGATTTTGAATAAGGGTATGCTCACACAAGGTAAAAGAGGTGGCCCAGGAGCAAATTTGAGGGTCAAGGGACAAACCAGTTGTTGTTTTTTAACTCATCCCAAAGTCTATTTCTACAGTCCTTTTGTAGATGCGAAATAATCACTCTCAGGCCGTGTCTTCACGGCAACCTTATTTCGCTTTCCCTAAACCGAGATAACAGAACCAGATGCAAGCGCGAATTTATCTGTTCCCATTACTTTCAGCTTAATCGCGTTCAATCCGGATTCTGAGGACGTACATGACTCAAGGGGGGACTCCAGTGGCTACCTTTTAAAAGCCGCTTTTCGGGGCTGCTCTGTCCATTTCCTCCTGGCGTGAACGTACCACCCATAACAGACCCCTTCATGGAGCCTAGCTGGGTGGCTGCCTTGCCTGGATGGAGGAAAATCGGCAGCAGGCAGCCAGTGATTCCTTCCCCTCCTCTCAGGGCATGCAGCAGCGGTGGCAACTCAAGCCCCTTTCATTCGTCACGCCTTTAAAACATTCACACATTTCTCCAAACGGCAGTTGCTTTTCTTTTCCCTTTTTAGAAGGTCAGCACTTTCAATAGCAAGATGGTTATCAGGTGTGAATTGCTTGTTTGCTACAGTGGATTGCTTCTATTCGGGCTGCTGCTGCTTTTACAGCTTGCTTTGGAAGCAAGCTATTGGGGGAGGGAAACTCTCATCCCTTAACACGGAAGGGTTCCCACAGTAAAAAATGTAAAACGTTTCAAGCGCATGAACCGGAGTGAGACCAGTTGAAATCAGGATTGAGATTTATCATGCTTTGGGGTTGTTTAACATGGAGAAAGTGTGTTAAGCCAAACTGCCGTCTGGACTCCGAGGATTCAAAACATTTTGAATTCGAGATAAGGCTGCCGTGAAGACACGGCCTCAGAGTGTCACAGCAAGTTTGAGTCAGATGCAGCTTCTGAATCAAACACAGTGTGCTGTGGCCCAAGACTGTGGCAGACAATGGGAGGCTGGAAACTTGGGATGGCAGTGGCCAGTAGGAGGTGAGCAAGGAAGGTGACAACATGAGGAATAGAAGATAACAATGTGTGGTATTGGGATTTATTTTTATATTGTGTGATA
The DNA here is from genome assembly GCA_014337955.1 of Aspidoscelis marmoratus. Classification (NCBI taxonomy): domain Eukaryota; kingdom Metazoa; phylum Chordata; class Lepidosauria; order Squamata; family Teiidae; genus Aspidoscelis; species Aspidoscelis marmoratus. Next base: position 683,567 of record MTQE01003428.1, read on the forward strand.
CACTTATTTTAAATGGGACATTCCTTGATAAAGTGAGGTCCAAAACCAGCCCTATGTGGTCACACCCTGAATTTTGTTATCAGTCTCACAGACAGGCAAAAGGACACAGGACAAGTAAAGCTTTAATAGCTGTACAGGAGAAGAAACCCCCTCTTCTACATTGCTGTGAAAGATGTCAGAGCTTTGCCTGTTTTGTACAAAGCAGCTTTACCTAGAGACAATCTATAAAATCTATTTGATGCAATTAATTTTTACAAAGAAGTAATACTTGTGTAAGCACTTACACCAGATTTTAGATTTGGAAAAAAAATCTAATTTTTTCAGAGGTATTTTCAAGTCAGTTTTGAAAAAAAGTTATGTTTTTATGTAAAAAACGTAAGGCTATAATCTTGAAATAATTATATGCACTTTTTAAGAACAAGTTAAACTAAATGCTGTAAAAGACAAATTATAGTAATTACATTTAAATGCTTGCAAAATATTTTGAACAGCTAATGGCAATTTTTTTCCAAAATTTATTTTAAATCCATCTGCCCAAAATATGCAGGACACAGAGAATTTAAGCTCTGTTCAAGTCCTGTTAGAATATCCTCAGACTGGAAAATTCAGCATATCTTCATTTTTTAAAAAAAGGACATCCAAAGTACTGTTTTGTTTCACTTTACTATCTAATCTGTAGCACTCTTAAACAAGACCTTAGTAAGCAATGTTCTTTAATGGTATGTACAATGGCTCCCCCACCTGGTATGTGAAACCCCTTGAAGAGTTGAAGCACTTGGAGTTTAACATAGCCCTGCCCACTCCCAGCTGCATGGCCAGATGGAAAACCTAAAATGGTGAGAAAATGAAGCAGATACACCCAGTGTTCAATTTAGCTCACCCTCAACTTCCCCTAACCTCCCACTCATTTTGCTTTTGTTGTCAAAATGATCTGGGCCTACAAGATGGGGCACCAAATAGTCCCAGACCTCTTTGGGTAGTTAGCTAACAGTAAAACTTTACAACAAGCCTGGCTTCTCCTTCTCTGAAATGTTTGAGCCTTGGAGGGACACTGATGTTCCTTTAAATACCTTCAACATCCTTTCAAATTGGGGTGCAGAGGTGACCTTGATACCCTCCTGAGACATCTTCAATGCCCCATGAAGACATGACCTGGACTCCTGATATATAGGATGGATGCAGATTTACCAGTCTAGTAAAATAAAACAATACTATCTGAGGCTCACAAAAACCCAGCATGACAGCAGCATTTTGAGTGCTGGAAAAGCCCCATACTAGGCCAGCAACACTCAAAGTGCAAATGACCAGACTAGGGCAGGCCAGATTGCCATGGCAATGTCTGAGGTCAGATCTGGCATATGCCCAGACACTGCCATGGTGATATGGATGCTGTGTGCAACTGCACATAACCAACACAAATTCCCAAGGCAAAAAACCCCAAGGTGCAAAACCAAAAACCAGACAAAAAAGGGTTCTGCCAAAAAAATTTAAAAAGTCATAAACAGGGTAAAATAAGTCCCTCTTGCAAATATAATAAAAAAGCAAATATATAAAGAAATAACTGAATTCTAAAGCAGAGAAGCCAATATAATTACAATCTGATTGTTATTTCTAAATCGAACAGTCACATTGTGTGAGCTGTGTATATATTTTATATATATATTTATTTCGAATGCCCATAGGCCACTGAGGAAGACTACAGTTGAAACGCATCTGGCCTTTTGCTTTGAAATTTGGATTATTTGATTTAGATTGTATTCAGTATTTGTATACTTTTCAGTTGGGTATTGTTACCCTTTTAGTAATTATATTGGCTTCTCTGCTTTAGAATTCAGTTATTTATATATTTGCTTTTTTACTATATTTGCAAGAGGGACTTAGTTTACCCTGTTTATGACTTTTTAAAAAAATTTGGCAGAACCCTTTTTGGTCTGGTTTTTTGTTTTGCGACTAAAATGGTGGGACAACTTGCATAATCTCCTTGCTTAAAATTAAACCTCAAGGGGAAAAAGTACTATTTTCAAAGCACCTGATACTTTCACTGAGAATGGCTTGTGTTAAAGAAGAGTCCCTTTGGGGGTAAGGACTGTTATTTGCCCTTCACTGCTGCTATTGGATTTTGGTTTTAACTGTTTCTCAAAATTGCTGCTAAAGGTCAGTATAAAATTTTATCTCAAACTGTTCTATCTTTCCCACAAAGAACACTGCTGTTAAGCAAACTGCATTATTTCCAAACAATCTTATTAAATCAAACAAACTTCATTTTCCTAGACTACCTCAGAACAAATACTTTCTACTTTCTCTTTTCACTCCAAAAGTCATCAAGCTTTCCTTTAAAGATCCATGGTGCTCCTTAAAGGATTATTTGGTTTTTCCTTCAAAAAGGCAGTACAATGTCCTTTCTTTTCTTTTAATATTGATGCTTTTATTCAGAACTATTTTAGTTCTTATTTAAAGTGCAGGGGAAAGTACAGGTTTTTTTAATTGTAAAAATGTTTGCAGTCTAGCAGCTGTTATGACTTTTTTCTTATCCATAGTTCCTAAAACCTCAGCATGGTGGACAAATGGGAAATAAACTTGTCTGGCAACATCACTTTTCAAAATCCCTTGCATGAAATCATAGGTTTACACCTTTAGTCCACTTCAGGACTGGAGCTAGATCCTCACCTCGTTGTGATAACAGTATGATTTTAGTATCAGTATCTCAAAAACACAATGCAAGCAGGAGTTAGATTGCTTTGAATTTTGTGGCAAAGCAGCCACTTATTACAGTCCAGGATCTGAGGCATTTTCGCACTACACCCGGGAAGCCTAAGACACTTCAGGACGCTTTGACCATTCACACATAGGAGCGCAGGAACGCATGTAAACGCATTCTGGCGCGCCTGTGTGCAAATGCTCAAAGCATTCTGAAGTGCTTTAGCCGGCAAATGCCGGCAAGGGGCGGGGAGACGGCTGCCGAGGCTCCCGCAGCCGGCAAGGCAGGCAATCAGCTGATTGTCAGCCAGCGCCAGCGGGGGAGGCGAGCCCGCGGCTGTCAGGGAGAAAGAAACATGAGCGAATGCTTCTCTCCCCGAACGGCTGCGGGCACTTCGTCCGCGCGGGAATGGATGTATAGCACTTTAAAGTGCTCTACATCTCGAACACGCGCAAGACAGCTCCGGACGCATCAGAGCGCAAGCCCCGCTGCGGCAATGCGTATGCCGCGTTCGAGGCTGTCTTGCACGCGTTCAAAAACCCCGTGTGCGAAAACGCCTCATGTGTGGTTGTGCTTCTACCACATCTAGACAGAGTTATCAAGATACAGGGCCACAGCATATGGACAGCATACAAGCCCTGTTCATCAGGAAATGTCTGAGGTTAGAGACAAATGAAACCAAATTGTTAGATTAAATATATTATTCTTTCAGAGAAACAGCACCTGGTAGAACAAAGCAAGTTTGAAAACTAATACATGGGGTTGTGGCATAAGTGAAAATATATTATTCTAATCTTCCTGTTTCTGGTTCCACAAAATAACTCATCAATACAAATATGTAAATGCCTGAAGTATCACCTTACATCCTCATGGCCTTCAGAAGAGCCAGGATCTGGGATTGGAGCAATTTTTTCATCCTTAGATATAAGACACTCAAAAGCTTCATAAAAGCTACATTTCCTCCTAGTTTATCACATGTTCTAGTGCTGTGAAATGCTTCGGTTGTTTGATTTCAATAGGCCTTAGCCTTTCTTTCAGTGAGCCAGTTTGGTCTAGTGGTTAGGGAGCCGGACTCTTATCTGGGAATACTGGGTTCAATTCCGCCTTCCCCATGAAGCCAGCTGGGTAACCTTGGGCTAGTCACAGCACTCTTCTGAGCTCTCACAGCCCCATCTACCTCACAGGGTGTCCTGTTGTAGGGAGAAGAATAGAAAGTTTTGTCAGCCATTTTAAGTCCCCTTAAATGGGTGAGAAAAGTGGAGTAGAAAAGCCAACTCTTCTTCTTTCATTTTCACATTGAGTTTTTTCAATTAGTATGACTAAAGCCTGTTTTACATAAATGAGTTCCTTTTGTTGATAGCACCTTTTCAACAGTTTTCCAAATAATCACACTGATGTAATCATTTCAAAGCAAAAAACAACTTCCCCTCACTCAGGTCCTAACTATACACAAGCCTTACTGCACATTTCAAGATGAATTCTGAATGAAATCACAAGAGTTTTGAATTAAAAAGAGGCCAGCCCTGAATACCTGAAGCACATCTGGGCCATGGTCATGCTGAAGAAGAAGAAGAAGAGTTGGCTTTTTTACCTGGCTGTTCTTACTCTTTTAAGGGGACTGAAAGCAGCTGACAAAGCTTTCTATTCTTCTCCCCACAAGAGATACCCTGAGGTAGGTGGGGCTTAGAAGAGGAGTGTGGAACCAAATTTGGTATTAACAGCTGAGAGTCCAGCTCCCTAACCCACTAGACCAGCTTCAGTTCACTTTCAGATTGAGATAAATACATCAGCAAAGTGACAAGCTGTATTCTTTCAGTGTTAAATAACTCA
>MTQE01003428.1:690066-708566 GCA_014337955.1 Aspidoscelis marmoratus
AATAAATAAATAAATAAATAAATAAATAAATAAATAAATAAATAACCAATGCTAGTGAGTGCCCTGCAGTCTGGATGCATGTCTGGACACTGCTATCCTCTGTCCAGATGCTAGCTCCAGTGTGCATTCACCATCACTGGGACAATGGTGTTGCACTGAACATGCATGCTGATGCTCGAACATCAAGTGCTGCACCAGCACCCTTGCACGGTATATCACATGCCCCTCCATGCACCATAGAGGGGCAGATGGGCCTTGTCAGACCTGGGCAAGGCCCCCAAAATTGGAAGGTTGGGCTTTCCTGGTTGGGCTATTTTTCCCGTAGAGCCTGGGAATGGAATACTCTGCTTCTTATCCTCTGAAGAAAGGGTTATCAACTAGAATGGATGCCTAGGTATTGCTTCCAGGCAGGGACAGGCAGGATGTCTCTAAAGATCATTTGCAGGGAATCGAGAACAGATGAAAGCTTTGTTTTGTCTTCTGCTTGGGAATGCCCAGTTTGGGCCACTGTGTGAGACAGAATGCTGGACTAGATGGCCTGTGGCCTAGTCCAGCAGGGCTCCTTTTATGTTTTTTTATGTTCTTATGCCTGTTGAAATCATATCTATGCACCTAGGCATTTACTGTTGCTCATCATCTTGCCTTTGTAGATGGTTTGACCATTCTATTGAAAGCCCAGTGCTTTTTAAAATAACTCCCTCCCCCTTCAACTGGTTGCTTCCTTCTCAGGTCAAAGAGCTTTCATACCCAGTGGCAATACGGTCATTTCCTTCTCAGGGTCTTGATTATCAGTTCTTGGAACCAAGGTGCCAAGACTGATTAAAAAAAGTCAACATAAAACTGTTGCTGGTGTCCCAAAGATAACATAAATATTTTTTAAAACAACCATATACCATCTAACCACAGCACCTTCAAACTATCAAGCCCTAAACCTATTTAGAGAAGTGTCTTGAGCTTCCTGCCACTTTGCTTGTCATATTAGGGTAAGGCAAAGTAAGAGTCAAGGGAGAGGAACCAGGGCAAAGCCTTGTGGCTTAGAACATTTCCTGCTTAAAAACAGAAAGAGCAGCAAAGTGAAGTCGTCCGCATAAAGATGACAGTTACAGCATGTTAGCACTTGATAACTAAGCAGACATATTTCATTTCAGTATCAGCACTAGAAGACGGAACATCCTCGATAAATCTCAATGAACTAATTTCAGCCTCTCACAAAGCAGCAAAGGTAAGGACTTCTTACAGTTTTTCTTCTGTTTGGTTGGTTGTAAATAGAAAGCAAACGTACTATGGAAAAAGAGAATATTACGCATTTAACTCTTGCCAACAAAGTGGACAGTCTTAAGTCTTGACATTATTAGACAAATTCTTTCTCCTTGTTAAATAGGGAATGTGGCTTTGGGGCCATAAAAAAAAAAAAAACATTTTGCCCTAGGAAGTTCGTTGTTTTATGATTAGGCTACAACAGTGTAACTAGTCTTCTGGCTAAAAAGATTAAGCACATGTAGCTGGTCTTCTTCATTACCCAAAAGCACTTTCTACTTAAGCCTTTTTTAGTCAGCTGCACAAATAAGGAAACTTTGAAAAATATGGGGTTACCTAAAGGTAGGTTATTGCTAGGCTGTCTATGAAAACAATGCATGTTGACAAATGACTAATTTTGGGGAGGGGAAATGCATAGGTAATTCAGATTCCAAACTGGAAACCAGGACATAAGACCTCACTTGCAATACTTAAGTATTGTCCAGTTTGGCATAGGTTAAGTTAAAATAAATATCTATTTCTTTTTTTAAAAAATCATGAAAGCAATGATTGAATAAGACGATATATATTTTCAAAAAAGGATACTATGTATTTCTGGGAGTGAATGGAGGAAGGGAGGGAGATACATACATACATGCATACATGCATGCATGTCTTGCTTGATTCTTTTTTGTGTTATTTTAAATCCAAACAGTTGTAAGTTGACCTTTGAGGATGGTAAAAGCACAAAACAGACGAGAAAAATTATGTCATGGTATTTACAGTATAATATTCATTAAAAAGTTACATTTAGTATGTTAGCATTTGATTTATGAAAAACACAGAAAAACATATAAAAACGAAGGAAAATATGTAAGGTCAAAGACAGTACAAATACGGACAGAACATGAAAACATGCACCTATATTTTGGATGATCAACCCTGCAGATTTGGTTCTGTGTTGCAACAACAAAAATAATTGGTTTTGTACAGAATTAGCAAAATTAGCATGTGATAGATGCAAAAGTAAACATTTTTATTCGATCCATATACTGCGGATTTCTAAAGAGGCTATGCCTTTTACAAGTACAGTATTCGGTACTATACATGGTACAGTATGTGCAGTTATGACCATTTCTGTAGTTATGTGTGGAACAGTTCCTGAAGCTGACTAGTGACTTCTATATGTTGGTATGGTCTAAGGAAGGACACACCTACTGCTAGTATACTCTGTTCACTCTGAACAGAGTATGAACTGGATTAGGAAGCCCAAATGAGAGACAGGCCCATGAAGTCATGTGAATGTGGCACACGATCCTCATTCAGGTTTTGTGGGAGACCCATTGTGGTAATGTGCTATGTTGTGTAACCAAAATGGGTACCCTGGAGGTCCACATGCCAGGAACTTTCATTCCTGACTGTCAGAAATGTCAGAGGCCGGCTCTGAAATTCATGTGAGCTTTGGGATCACCATGGAGGCTGTCCCAGAACAGCACCTAAATACCATGTCATTGTTCCAGGATGCGCGTATCTCTCATTGGAGTGAGTCATGAACAGTAAGCATGGTAACATCCTATACTTTAATTATACAAGCACAGATCGACTACAAAGTGACAGTTTGTAAAGGACAAGTTCATTACAGGGTGTCAAAACCTGGGGAAGCAATCTAATAAATTTGTCAAGAGGATGTGTGAACAGTGCCAAAATATATACACTTTAGTCAGTAGTACCAAAACCTGAAGATCCTCAATCCTGACCTAACCTAAATTGCACACAGATGATTTTAACATTTGCAGACCATATGTGCAATGGCAATTAATTACTCAGCCCAATACTTATGCTTCATCTACTAATAATTCAAATTACTGTAAGCAAATAAAGAATCATCTGTATCATTGAAAGCAGAGTTAAGAAAAATTAAATAACAAGTGCAGAAATGGTTCAACTTTTTATTGCTGCTCTTTGCTTAATAATATGATCACACATAAATCATTCAGCCTTTCTGTGGCATTCACTAGATTTTTAAAAAATAAGGAACGTATAGGTGTGTAATAGGCACACAAAAGAAAACTGCAAAACAAATTGCACCCTGCTGCATGAAGTTTGCAAAATTTAGTTGGACCATAACTGGAGTGTACACAAACACCATCATTCTGGCATCAGCCTTTGCGATCAAGTGACAAGGCTGATTTTTATTTATTTATTTTAGACTAACAGCAATTAACCTAGATTTCAGTACAGAGTACTAGAGTACACAGCCTGAAGGCAGCAGCTCTACCGATTCTTTAAGCACTACGGTGCTCAGCTGGGAATTTAGGGGGAAATGGTGTACCAAGAGAACAGTAGGATTATATGTCAGTGTTTCTTTTAATCTTTCCATCCATATTAATCCTGCTAATTTCAGGTTCTCATTAAATATGGGATGAGTAGCAGGAGTTACAATGATGGCTGGGAATGTGAGCCTTTCTGCACTCAACTCTTCATGGTCCAAACCAGTGGGCCAGCCAAGCACATTATTTTAAGATCACGGAAAGGCATGGCCTGGAAAAGCATTGCCTACAGCTTTGTCTGGAGCAGCCCCTGCCCCAGCCATAAAACTCACATTAGTTTTGGGGCCAGGCTACAAATGCTCTGAAGGGCTAAGAACCCATTTCACGGGTTTGCTTTGGTGCACAGCAGAAATGGGTCCCCCACTAGCTTAGCTGGGTCCCACCAGTAGAATTTGATGTCAAAATATACCAGTAATCCAGAACAGGACCACCCTGATTGAGATTATGCTCCATTCAGTGTGGATGGAATATACCAGAGATGGTGCGTAGGGCCTCAAAGTGGACTTTGCAATCCTTGTTTTTGAGCTAAGGTAAATGCAGAAAGGTATTTAGAGAGGTCAGCTATCTGGAATTCAGCACCATCTTGGGACCTATATTATTGTTGTTGATGATACATCATCAGGGACTTTAAACCTGAGAGATCTCAAGTGGCATACAAGTGTAGCTTGTTCTAGGTTGTAAAGAAAAGGATATTAAAATCCCTCCTAAAAAAAGCTTGAAGCACTGAAATGAAACTGCTGCCATTTCCTTCACGCAGATGATTCATCTGAAAGTCATCCTGTGAACCTGCATTTCTCTGGTTGACTTGATGCATAAATAATCAGTGATGCTACATTCACCATTTTATGTATCTACAGTATGTCTAGTATAGTTATTTTTAAAAAGACTGTTTCCATTTAAGGAGAAAACACTCCTATTTGAAAATGAGGGCAATTCTGCACTGGCCACTAAACCAGATCAGCAAGCATATTGGGCAGCACCAGCTTGTAGAAGGGAGGCTCCTACTATACTTGCTGGTCCACTATACTTGCCAATGTGGAATAATTTTCCATTTGAATTTGAAACTATTTGTAAACCAGTCTGAAATGTTTCACATGAAAAAGCTGTATAGAAAGGTTTTTGATAAATAAATAAATAAAATAATTGCTCAGGAGGACAAAAGACTTGGGAGAGTGGAGGGGAAAGAAAAAATGATTTTTGTAGGATGAATTAGGGATCTGCAAGAATGCATTTTTTGCATTCGAATCCGAGTCAATTTGAATATTCGATTCACAATTCAAAAATTGGAATTTTTGAAAATCTGATTCAAATCTGGATTATCCAAATCCGTATTGTTGAAAATCCAATTCAAATCAAATGATACGATTGTTGGGAACATTCGTATCTGCTTTCTGAATTTGTGCACATCCCATTTTCGTCCTGTTTGCATCTGTTGTCATCCCATGCTATATGCACAAATAGACTGACATTCAGATGCAATATAAATGGATCTATTCAGTCAAATTATTCAAAAATCTGTATCGGATTTCTGAAAATTCTAAATTTGATCAAATTCAGAAATTCAGATTTTTGAAAATCTGATCCTCATTCAAATGTCAATATTCGTCAGATTTGAATTGGATTTTCGAATATCCTTGCACATCCCTAGGATGAATAGGGAAGCTCAATGGAGAATGGATAGTTGTTTAGGGAAGAGACTGATGGTGAAGGTTTCTTCAGGGCCCATGGGGAGGCTCTATGGTCACATCCTGTATCCAATACCCTGATATAAAAACCTAGGTGTCTTTTATTGGCTTAATTCCATGCAGCACTGTCAGGAAGCATCCACCTGATGTATATAACATATTCCCCAACATATGTTTCTTCCTGAACTGAGAGAATGAAGTAGGAAAATGGACTGTACCATTTCAAGACATAGGAGATGGTAATATTTTTAATACTTCCCTCATAAAAGATATTCAATAAAGAAGGGGGAAATCCCCTGAAAGCTCTTTCAAGGCCAAATTAGCTCATCAGGCAAATCATTTGGGGTGGTAAATTGTAGCTTTTTGAATACTGCTGAACTAAAACAGCCTTCATGTCCAAGCAGCATGACTTTTGATTAGGGAAGTTGAGTGTTAGAAAGTAACAGTATGGCCACTTCTGCTGGTTTTGGATCCTGTTTCCAGCAAGCTGATTAAAGACTACCATGAGATATCACATACCTGCAAATATGAGATGGTATAGTTCATTCTAATACTGCAAGGCAACTGTCACTTCATTCTGCTGAGCATCTTGTAGACTAAACCTATTCTTTCAACATGAGATAGAAACATTCGGCCTGGCAAGACTGCGGTGGAATTGTGTCAACCTTCAGGTGTGAGTTTTGTTTTAAATAAGAGATAATCTGAATTTATTAGAATGAGACTAGGAAACTTATTAGAATGAGATATGGAAAAGAGGGAGAAAGCCAGATTTGTATAGAGATTTAGAAAGGCAAGTGCACAAAAGCCAGATCAAGGCTGTGATCAAACACAGCCTAACAAAAATAAAAACAAAATTAGAGGCACTTCTAAAGTGGCTTTGAGAAGGCTTGAAGGTGAAATTGTTCACTCACCAGTCTGCCCCTCCCCCTCTCATGAACATTCTGTGCTAGAAAAAGTGGATTAGAAAAGGTTGGAAACATGAAGACCACACCCTCCTTGTGTTCAGGCATACCAAAAGGGTGCTTCAGAGGTATCTCAAAGGCATCTCAGAGAGACAGCACCCATGAAAGCTAGTGATTCCAAACTAGGTAATATAGAAAGAAATTGTTTTCCTTCAGCATGATCCAGCTCAGAAAAACCACCTTTGGGTTAAATAATGTGGAGGGGAAATGACTAGTCACTATGCTGATGTTCTCTCTCACTCTGAAAGTGGACTGAAGCTGGAGTAAAAACTTAGGTGTGAACACAGCCAAGGTTGAGCATATATGCCATAAGGAGCAATGGTTATGCCATTTTATGCTGCAAAATAACTGCAAACATTTGTACGAGAGGACTTACAAAGAATTAAATTTCTTTCTATATTACCTAGTCTGGAATCACTAGCCTATAATATTATTGCAGTAGGCTCTGCATTGCTGCCACCCTTTGCCCAACTTCTTCCATTCATTCCCACATTGTTGCTTTCTGGCAAGCTGGTGTCCATTCTAGAGTATTGTATAAGCAAAATGCAACAGAACACAATGTGTAATGCAGAAATTCCCTATTCACATGTTCTCTACTATTTTTGTCAGAAAACGCTCAATTCAGTATGAATCTTCTAAATTATATTTTTATCAGTTCAGTCAATTCAGATGTGTTCATTTCAGACTTTTTCATTAAGAACTCTGGATATCTTTCAAACGGTCATGATGCTGGCAGGTTGCTGGTACCTTTAATCATGTCTGGAGGCAGCCAAAGTCTAGACCAGTAACTACACTCGCATTGGGTTGCAAAAGTAGGTCAGTTCCCATTCTAACACTCACCCACCTAGAAAGCATAGTATGTTCACATGATCCTTTGTTTAATTACAATTTGTTGAATGTGGACAAGGATTACCTTCCCAGCTTAAGGAACAGGGAGTCTCACTGCCCGCAGCCATGGCAAGCAAGAATAAGAACTGAATAGAGGTTTGAGCACATTTTAATGAATGGAAGAGTTAATAACACATGCTTCGTATATACACAGGGTAGCAAGGTAATGCCCAAACAAAGCCATTCATTTTTCTGAAGGAATTCTTGTGCAACCCATCTCAGGTCATTTGGATTATAATCCGATTTTCCAGAAAAAAAAACTGTAAGCAGCAGAAGGAAATCCTATCTAGCATTTAGCAGCAACATTTTGGATTCAGCATTCATGCCTTTTTGAAAATGAACACAAAGATATTTAAATGTGTACTGTGATGGAACATGGGTATTTCTATTAATGTAGAATTTGCAAGTATGAAGAACACCAAAAATAAAACTACAGTGGGAATCTAGTAAGGTAAGGAAAAGAGATGTTGAGTTGAGCTCAGCTCAGCTCTTGGTGCATGCAGAAAGATTCAGTGATAAGTTTCTTGGCAACAATATAGGCTTGCCATTACTTTCTTCTAGGATGTGTTTTAACTTCCTGTCTAGCCGTCAGGACCTGGTATTCCAAGATAGTCTGCCATCCAGGTACTAACCGGGTCTGCCTCTGCTTATCCAAGTTCAGACAAGATCGATGAGAGGCAACCTAATGCCGAAGCAGGAGGTAAGTAGAAAATTTTAAATACAGTGTCCTCCTTGTTAATTTTAACAAATCATCATGTTTGAAACTGCAAGTGATAACTGTGGATTTTCTTTTGTTGTTTCTTTGACTACACCTTCACTTTAAACATTCTTTAGACCACTGTCAGGTCTGACTGCTAACACCTTTTCATTTCTATCCATTTTATTTGTGGACTTCCCATCTCCATTTGGACTTTCCTGAATGAAAAGTCCACAAATAAAACAAATAGAAATGAAAAAGTGTGAGCAGTCAGAGCTGAAGATGGACTGAAGAAGGTTTAAAGTGGTATGGACATGGATCATGATAATATACAAATCAGGTTTCCTACAGCATAAAAGGGATTCAAAGGATGATGTCCCACTTTCAAAATAACAGCTGCTGCATTACTAATATTCCCAAGTAGTAAACACTAATTTTCGTATTGTTTAACAATACCCAAAGCTTGAGAGGAAAAAACCTGAGTATTAGACATCACAGTTACTTTCTTTTAAATTAATTTAAACCAAAATAGCATTTTGGTTGGCTAGAGATAGAAATAAACTTTTAAAAACATTGGATGTTGCACTTTAAATAAGATACATAAATCATTTTGCAAAGGAACAGTAGAGTGAAGGTGTGATCCTCATTTACATATATTCTTTGAGGAATTTACCTCATGGTCTGAAATTATTAGAGGCTTCTGAAATAACCCTACAAAATAAAGCAATGGTACTTACATAATAATTTGGAACATCACTGAAACTGAATACTGAGAAAAAGCTTCCGTTTCTACAATTCTCAAATATTTTTCCTTCAAAATGCATTTAGTTTTGGTGCTTTCATAGTAGAGATATTTACATCCTTTCTGTACAGTGATGTCTACAAAAATAGTACAGCCTGATGGCTTGCTTTCTCATCTTCTTCAGGACGGTGAATCTTCGAGGTATCTGGCAGGTGTTGTGCAGTGGTGTGTCTTGGGCAGCTAGTATGATAACAGAAGTCCGTAAATTCCATGGTTGGCATGGCCCCAAGTATGAGAGTTGTGAAGAAAAATATGAACGCCGACAAGAGAAACGTGAAAACCTGTGCAAAAAGAACAGGACTGTGTGCCGTCTTGTGCGTAAACACCAGGGAGGGAAGGCCAAAGAAAAACTTCAAAGTGCCCGAGAGCAAGAGTTCTTCAGAAGAAGACATTTAGTTATTGAAACACCAAAAAGGAAGGATACTCAGTGCCCCCTTAGGAGAGAGGTATTGCTGTTTTCTGACAACCAACTTAGCAATTCTGGGGGGAAAGCAGTTGAGCTGTATCTAATATTTGAAGGTGGGAACAACAGAGGTCTGTCCTAACACACTCATTTGGAATTAAGTCTCACTGAGTTACGTGACTGGTTTTATTACTTCATGTTAATTTGGACATGATTAAACTCTGATCTTTTTTGTTTTCATTTATTCTCTTTTTGTGAGTCAACTCTGTATCTTTAGATTGTCCTTGATACCATTAAGTCAGGGATCAGCTCCTGGTAACTCCATGGTCACATCTATGTGGTTTTCTTGGCAGATACAGAAGTAGTTTGGCTTTACTTTCTCCTGGGGAGATACCAGGGATTGATCCTGCATTTGTCTGCTTCTTGGGCAATTGATGTAATACTTTCATTTTTATATATATGGGAACATGCGTTTGCAAATGTCATTTGGATTGTCTTTCTATCTTGCCTCAGTGTCAGCTTTTATCTGGTGCTAGGATGGATTTAACTAGTATAGAAAGACACTTCCCATTCCAGACTTTGCCACTGAAAAATACTTCGAATTTTCCCTTGCTGCTGGCTTAAGAATAATTTGGATTTCCAGCATCTATGGACTGTGTCTGAAAACTCCATAATACTAGTAGTAACAGCTGCTATGGCAGGACTAATACTAAATATTGATGCCTCAGCAACCTGTGAATCAAAACCATGGGGACACAGGGAAATAAGGAAATATTCTATATATATATTTACTTTGATTCCACCAGTCTGCTTTCTTTGTTCTATTGTGAATCAAAAAGCTCTTCAGTGAAATCAAAGAAAGTCAGGGAATTTAATCAATAGTTAGCAGTAGCATGAGATACACTGAAAATGCTCAGAACAGCTGTCTGAAGTCTGTCACATATGGCAAATTTATCTGATTTACAAGTTAGGTGCAACCCCAAAAGGAGCTCAGTAAATATGTGAAAATTACCAGAATAGCTGTAGTACAATAGTAATTCTTTAAGTGCAAAAAGCAACACTCATCATATGTGCTTCATTGGTTACTAGATCTTTGATTAGGATACAAATTAATGATGTGCCCAAACTCCAGTTATTACATCTGGTAGACTGTGCAATCAACACATTATACCTGATGCTCCATCTCCCCTTCCCCACCACCACCACCTCCATGGATGATAATTTGACACTTGTGCAATTTATAAGGGTTATTCAACAGATAATTTAGAGGCGATTCATTTTACCTGATTTAAATGTGATTAAAACGTGCCTTATTTTCTCATGAGTGGGACTAATATGCTGAAGAAAGATTATTATTCTGTTCTAGGAATCTTGGAATAACTGCAATTTGCAGCTTCTTACTAAATCTGAACAGCATGATTTCAGTGATAACTGTGTCGCTGAGAATTTGAATGGGTCTTCTAAAAACACGTTCATTATGAAAGCTTCACAAAGCTGTAAAGGTGAGAGACAGCAAGTTACTTTAACAAAACAAATCCGTGATACAGTTCTAGAGTTTTAGAGGGTTCCATTTGGAACAATGTAGTGAAATGTTGGCAGCCTCGCAATTCTGTGTGTAAGCACCAGTGAAACCATGCATTGGATTGTAATGTTAAAATACAAGAAGACCTTTCATTTATAAGATTCCAGAATAGCAGGCTTTTTTCCTACCTTGTTACTATGTACCAAAATAAAGATAAAAGGGAAAGGATATTATTGACACATGACAGGAGGAGGAGGATGGTTAGCTAAATTCCTTTTTAAAATAATTTTATTTTATCAGGATTATGATAAATTTATCATTATATTTGACTTTCTCCTGATCTACTATAATGTGTATATCTACTGATTTTGTATTCACACAGGTACACAGACATCAGATGTGTCCAGTGAAGTAAAGAAAAACTCAGGTCAACAAACAGAGTAAGGAGGCATCTTGCTAAACATCCTTTTATTTCTAAGAGTTTCCAGACAAATGCATTGGGTGATATATATCAAGCAGTGTCAAGGATGGTTCCTAGAATTTTGCATTTTCATTTACTGTCTTTACAAGACTGATGAAGTAGGAAGGGCCTGGAAGGCTCAGAAAAAACAGCTCTCGTCCTATTGGAATTTCTTCCAAGAAATCCATTAGTGCTCTAGAATTTCTGCACACTTGGCATGATTCCTTGATTTTGCACAGTATTTACATCCCAGCACATGATGGCTATTTTCATTGATTTTGTGTGGACTGTGTACAGCTCTTATCTATAGCTGTGTTTACTTAAGGGTTGTACAAACTACAAGAACCATTTATAATACTTATGAAATTGCCCACTTGGTGGGTTTCAAGCTTCCATCATTCACTTATAGCCTTGGTCTTTTAAACTTCCACTATTCACACATAATCTTGCTCAACCATAGAATTTTCTAATTACAACATTTCTGACACAGTGAGGAATATTGCACAACTAATCACCTGCAAATCGCAAGGATGCATTTGCATATCTTTTCCACTTCCTCAGGCTAAGGAGGAACAGGCCCCTAGTAACAAGACTTATGGGAAGAGTGTTTGGTAAACTGTCCTCTTCCTTTGATGTGAAATGGAGACTAAGGGCCTTTTGCACAAGCAGTAGGAGCCCTTTAAGAACCCAACTGGTACCAATCGGGAAGGCCCTGTCCCCACATGGACCCCATGTAAGGCCCCATCAAGCAAGCCCTGTCCCCATGACGGCAGGAGAAATCTGGATTTAATAGGTCCTTCAGACCCTTAAACCCAGATTTCCTGTGGACCCATTTAAAAATGTTCAGGCATGAAGACCCCATTAGTGGAAACACATCAACACCACTTACCTGCTTGATGGGGTCCAGACATCCAGGGGCCAGGCCAGGAGGAGCATAGCACGGGTACATCAGGGTGTTGCATCTCCTCCCCATTGAGGCTGCCTCAAGGGGGGAATGAGGCATGAGTGCCCCATCCCCATCCCCCCTACACCACTCCAGGTAGACGAGGAGGGATGAGGAGGGATGGGTGCCACCTCCCTCTCTCCTCTCCACCACTCCGAGTAGCCAAGGAGGGACGAGCAGTATGGTGATCAGCCCTCTCCTGCCACCCAGAGGGGAAGCAGCAAGGGCCCATCCCCATGTGGCTGCTTTGGGGGGGGCAGTGGGCAGTGGGCATGGGCCCGAAGGGTGCCCATGATGCGCTGGCCCCACCCACCCAGCACATACTTTGTAGCTGCTGCATAAGCAGCTATGAAGCCTTGCCTCTCCACCTCGCTCTTTTCCGGCTCCAGTGAAACGGAGCTGGAAATGTTGCTTTGGCATCCCCACGGCACTCTGCTCAGCACACATTGCAATTATGTGCTAGTGGGCCTGTGGGGACTCATGGGGTCCTCCTGGAGACCCGGATCTTCAAGATCCAGATCTCCAGGAAGACCCCATCTCCAAGATCTGGATTTTGAAGATCCAGATCTTGGAGTGCTTGTGCAAAAAGGCGGTAAAGGACAGCTTTTATTTATGCCACTCCTATCCTACTTTTCCAGGCCTTCATTTGTTGCTCACAACAATCCTGTGAAGCAATGAGAAGCAATAAAGTAGGACATCATTTTTAGCCTTCTTGTTTCTCAGTCCTTTAAAAGCTCTTTTTTGGTCAGCTAGATGAGCTGTTTCCTGTTCATTTCAGTGGTGCTGTGTGCTTGATGGTTTTGTTTTCTTTATTTTTCAGCTGTGGAACAGCAGTGCTAGATAAGGTAAGAAAAAAGGAAACAGTGAATTACAATTACCACTTCCATGTTTTATCCTCACAACAATTCTTTATCATACACTGAAATGTTCCTTTTGTGGCAGACTATTTGGGGTTGCAAAACAGTTTCAACTGAATGTGCAACTGTCACAGTGTCACTCATTAAGTGCTTTGTTAATGGGTGGAATAAAAAGGTCACTAACATTTGGCATTTGTTCTTCTGAATGCAAAATAAATTAATGGTCTTCATCTAAGTATGCAATTTTGTATGGATCTGTAGGTCCAAGTTATTTATGTTTTACTAGACAGAAACGTTCTGAATTTGATAATAGATGAGACCTCACCAAGTGCTCAAGGACTTTCTGTTTGTACTCATGGTAGATAAACTCCACTCAGTTATATTTACACTGGAAGCTCAGTCAATTTTAACAAGTTCAACTCAAATGGGATTGAGTAAAGTTTGTACCTCTTCTGTAGAAATCTTGTGAGGTGATTCTTATTCTTTTGCCTTCTCAACCTATGTTTATATGTATAAACACATATCACCATCTGCAAGGACCACTAGCAACTCCAGTAGCCCCATTGAAAAAACAAAACAAACAAAACCAGGACATACTGAAGTCTCTTCTTCTTTCTTTGCCTCTCTTCTTTTCTTTTCTTTCTTTTTTTTTTTGGATATTTAGTTGCATAGTCAACATATATTTTCTGAATCTCTTTAACTTATAGCATTACTTTTCTGTAGCCTAACCAAGACAATTAACATGAACAATTGTTGAGTTTCTATGCAACATGGAAGGCTTCCTTTGAACTCCTTGAACTACATCTTGATCCACTGAGGATCAATATCGAGTTAGGGTAGATGAAAGAAAAGCTTCCAGATGGATCCTCACACCTCCCTCTCTACCATACATACTGCTGAAATAATTCCAGTCCATAGACCACAAGGCAATATTTTGGGTCTTGATAAGCCCAAGACAGTCTTATCAAGTAGGTGCAGAGAGGTAGCAAATTATTTTTGTTTAATTGTTTTTTGGAACCTTGAGAGCTGTTCTCACTCCTCTTTTCCCTCAGTCAATGACTTTGGGAGCTCTCAAATTGTTTGAATAGTGTAAAGTAACCCTCAGAGATACTACTGTGTTATTTAAGTGCATGTGGGCAATCTCTGCTTAAATACATGGACTTTTTCTTTTTTATGCAGGAAACAACAATGACTTCAAGCATTGTTACAGTTGCATTTATCAACCAATTGTTAGTATTAGTATAAAGTACAATTGTCATTTTTAAAAGGATTTGTTTCTATTTCAGGAAATTATTGAAATTTCCAACTACCTCAAGGTGAGTAATTTCACTAAGCCAGGGAGTGTGAAAAAAATATATACTGCGCTTTTTCCCTTCTCAAATGACTTTTCTCAGATAAATGTGGAGGAGGGATACTCTGTTAGCTTGCACTGTAAGTAACTGAATGAGTCATTAAACTGAAAATATCCATTCTAGAGAGTAAATACATTTAGCTCAAAATGTTTCAGAGACAGCTTTTCTTTTTGCCTTCATGGATCTGCTGGAAACAGTACTGGGGGTCAAAGTTTTGCCCATATTTGATGCCTTATGTGACAGCTTGAAGTACAAGAATCAGTATGAAAGGAAGAATGTTAGGATGTGGCTTGAGGCTTTGAATATATTTCTGTCGTCTGCTGCTCTTGCTTTTTCCTCATGAAAGAAATGTGTAGTAGTTGAACATTACAAGATCTCAGACCACATCCAGATAGACAATTATGGGTGACATTTTTGGGTTGCCCAAAGAGCAGGATGGCTGCACATCATTGCTCCACTCAGTCTCCACCCCACTCACCATAAGAAGTGATCTATTGGCAGAGCAGGATCTCCCTCTCTGCAGCTGCTCCATGACAGCAGAGATGGCACAGAGTCATACATGTCTCTAGTATCATCCCATTATCAACACATAACCCCAGGAGTATGCAGCCCTTTTTGTAAGCAACCTGATTTCAGGGACAACATAAATTCCCAAGCTATTACCCCATTAGGCCTCTGTGAATAGTATTCAACTCACAGAAAGGCTATGAAAGCTACAGAGGGCTGCACAGGCCTTGGTCCTCTTGTCTCCATCAAGCAATTTGCTTTTGGGGGGCATTTGGCTGACTGCTAAGCCTAAACTGTGCTTGACTTTATTTACAATTTGATTCTGATTCTGATACAATTTTATTATTTTTGGCCTGAATTTGCATGAAATAATGGGACTATCTTGTTTGCTTTGCCAATGGATATCCTGCTTATACCCCTGGGTAGACTTTTTTTTTTCCCTTGACAAAGACAGCTGCTACATGACCATGCTAACAGGAAGCATTATCCATTGGGGTGCTTACCCTATTTAACATGAAATACAAGACAACAATGGAAAATAGGAAGCAATATCTCATGGGAGGACAGGCAGACGAGTGGACGGTGGGTGGTGGGTGGGTAGATGACAGACAGACAAATATAAATAGATGATAGGTAGGTAGGTAGATTAATTGATTGATTTGCAGCTGAATGTGGCTGCATCCCAAGTGTTTTGGCATTCTAAGTAAAATTCAGACATCAGAACTAATGTGTAGCTGGTCTAGAAAACATTTGATAAATGGTAAATACAGAAAAATCATGAACGGTTTTTGCACTCTTATGCTTAGTTGGCTGAACAACTCACTTGAGAGCAGACTCATATATGCAGGCAGCAAGAATAACCACAAAATGCACTAGGTTTGGTAGATGCAGGGAGTACCACTGCATGAAGAATTTCAGTTATTACCAACCAACCTAAAAATAGCCTTCAGCATTATTTACATGGGCTCTTCAAAGGCTTTTGGGCATCAGTTGGGCCAAATAGACAAATAAACCCATCCTCTTCAGCCCCAACCTGGCCGAACCCTCAACAAAGGCAACCTACTGATAAGTCAGTTACACCACTTGTAGGTTGCCTTGCTGTAAGTTGTCTCTTGGTCACCATGCAGATGCATGCAGTGGCCAGGAGACTTCTGGAGGGCTGAAAACATGCATACAGTAGTGCTGGAGACTGAAAGTTGGGCACTTTCCAGTCTGCAGCAAGAATCCCAGCTGCATTTTGGGCTGCTGTGAGTTCTGCCACAGCAGTGATCCCTCAAATATCTTGGGTAGCACATGGTATACTATATACTTGAACAAGTGAAAATGACAGTAACCAGGTATTTAAATTTCACCAGCATTTTTTAAATACAGATTACAGATTGTGAGATTCCTCTCTTAATGTGCACAATTTCGCACATTTTGGTTCCTTCCAAGACAGGGAGGGGAGGGGAGGACATCTGCCAGAAGGGGCAGCTGCCATGGGTGACCTCTGTGAGGTTCCCCTGACCCATTTAAATTATTCTCATTGGGCCGCTGGGCACTGCCGCCACCCTGCTCGCTCACTCTGCTTCCTGCCAAGCACCCCTGGTGCAGCTGAGGAGTAGGGAGGAGGAACGGAAAGTGGCCGGCAAGCAGTGAGCTCCCTCTCCCTTTCGGGTGCTGCTGTGCCACCACCACCACTGCCATGCTCCACTTTAAAGCGGAATTAAGAAAAGCAAATGGGAACGAAAATAATGTGTGTTTGCATCTGTTTTTTAAAATTCCGCTTTAATGGAGCTAAGTGGGAATTCACCCATTGTGTGTTTTCATAAAATACGCCATTTTCTGTGAATGTAACTCTTATGCTATGGTGGATTCTGACTGTCACTAGTATACTTGTTGTAAGTTGGTTGAGCCTGATTTCATAATTTAATTTTTAGGAGGCATTACATCGAGAGCTGCTGCTGAAACAGAAGATGATGATTTTACAGGAGCTACTGGCCACATTGCTGCAGGCAGCAGAAAAATCATGGAAGGTACCCAATGGTCATGCCAAGATTATCAGTTTCTTATAGTCATACATTTCATTGTTATTGGTCAGAGAACAGTGATCCATAGCTAGGTAAAGCTTATGGAGAGAATTTCAGCAGATATTGTTTTTCTCATGGCTGGGATACTTTGTCATTGCAAGTTAGGCTTGCCAAAATATTTTCTTCTTGGTATATATTCAGTGGGTACTGAGAGATCAGGGATGTGGGTGGGCAGGGCAAGGCAAGGCAAGTTGAAAGCCTTGCACAATGAAATAAGACTCAGTTTGATAAAATGAAATCAACACTTTAACACTCTGCAGTTCCGATTTCTATCAGGTAGGATCAAACAGGTTTTTGGTTTTTTTTTCAAATGCCCCTATTGAAAATGCATCTCTTCTGAAGACAAGCTCCTACCTTGTTCCTTTGCCCTGAAGCTTGGCTACTGTGTTGACATATTGCTGGACTATGGCTGCATCCCCAAAAGACTTATTTACTTCTCCACTGTCACTCTACTGTCACTTTACTGAAGTGGACTTTAAAAGTGCCATGCAAATCAGGAATAAGCGTCCGCATGAGGCTCAGGAAAATGCGTGTTTTTAACGCACCTTCCGTCCCCATAGGATCCCTGTTTTCTTTGCGCGCATTTTTTTCTCCCCGCCGCTGCTCTTGTTCATAGGGTGCCAGCGGGAATGGGGAGGGACTGCGCTCGGTGTGGCCACAACCAGGAAGACAATCCCTGACAAGACTAAAGGAAAAATAGCCATCTGTTAGTCTCCCAGATCTCCCCCCCTCCGAAATGGCTTCTCGTGCTGGAAAACATTCACTCTCACCACTTTCCCTGTTTTTGCTTTCAAAAATCCACCCTGTCCAGCGCACGATCGCTCATTCACTCATCACTTTCCCTGTTATCGCTTTAAAATCCACCCCTAGCAATAATCCACCCATTTCACACCTCACAGCGATTGCAACAATGTTGCAATTCTGCGTGATTCTGGCTCTTTAGTTCTGAGCTTTAGAAAGTGAAGCTCTGCTTGTGTTTCTGCTGTGTGTGTGCAGGCGGCAATCCCCGCCCCTTTTGCCACGGAGCGTCCTCAAGGTAAATGTAGCGAGGAAAACCCGCGACTTACAGAAAGAGCGCTGGAAGAGTTGTTTAAAGTGCATGTATTTTGTCGCGTGATTTCCACATTTTGTAGCGCTGGAACCTCGTTAAAAACCCTGGCTTGGGGACGCTCAGAGGCAAAAGGAGAGTCTTGGCAGACTTTTTATTCCTTGGGGACAGAATGGATCATGGGTCACACCTTCCCTTTAAGCCTCCTTCAGTCCATCTTCAGGTCTGACAGCTCACGCCTTTTCATTCCTATCTGTATTATTCATGCACTTTCCATTCAGGAAAGTCCAAATGGAGGGTGGAAAGTCCACAAATAAAATGGATAGGAATAAAAAGGCATGAGCAGTCAGAGCTGAAGATGGACTAAAGGATTTTAAAGGGAAGGTGCGACCATGTACTTTTTTGTTTTTATATTAATAATGTCATTTTTCTGCAACATGCTATTTTGAGCTTGTCAGAACTTCCTCTGGCTCTTATTATCTCTGGAAAGCACTTGGAATTCTTCAAGAAACTGGCAACAAATGCGCAACTCTGCTCAACACCTCTGCTCCTTCCCTGAACTGTCCATGGGTTCCAGATCCATTTGTACCTCAAGATTAAAGAGCTCTTTGCGTGCCATTCCAAGAATTAGAACTGCTCATCAATCCAGGTTTAAGAAATGCTACAATAAGAAAGACAGAAGTCTGTAACCACTAAGTCATATTTGCAGAAGAAACACTTTTTCCTTCTCTCCCCCCCC
>MTQE01003428.1:708656-743990 GCA_014337955.1 Aspidoscelis marmoratus
AGTCATATTTGCAGAAGAAACACTTTTTCCTTCTCTCCCCCCCCCACCCCGCCCCCCGCCGCCTCCAGTTTATAGTACAGGAAGAAGCCTGGACACAGATAGAGTGAAAGAAAAAGCACACAAAGTATTGGCAGTGTTAACATGATCTCATCCTCATCACAGGATCAGCCAGTACTTTTCTCAAATAAGTGCAAGTGTCCACTTATCACAAATAATATTTTGGTGATTTGATTTTTAATTATTGTCTAAGGGTATGGGGTTTCCTTTTCTCCAAGTTTTTTTTAACCACCTCTGAAGACTGAATTTAGTGAGAAAGGTTTGTCTTCTTAATGCATATCCTCATGAATGGGCAAAATCACAATCTTAACTTTAAAAAAAAATGAATTAGTTTTCGTTCTGCTAGAAGTGCGGAGCATTCAGAGCCTAGGACTGTAATGCTCGGAGACAAAGGTGCACACCCACCCTTTGCTTGTCTGAGGTTTCACAGTGACTTCCTGCCAGCATGAATGTTCAGCTGTTTCCCCCTGTTCCTCTGAAGTTTGAAAGTAAGATGTCACGGCACAGGGGAAGTCTCAGACCACAGTGCGTCAAATGGAGCATTTGCTTGGCATTTCTTTTCTGATGGCGCTCTTACTGATCTTATTTTTCAGCTTTCTAACACAATGTTTGGGATTATAATTTTCCCCTCTTCCCTCTTAAAGCTCCGTTCATACTTGCCTTTGTGGCATGAAACAATGTACAATGCACACATTTCATCCTATACACTTTGCCCTTACAGAAATGAAGCCCAGCATTCAGTAGAGTCTGTGTAACATTTGTATAAACTAAACACAAGGCCCTGTTCCCAACTACTAAGTTTCATCATTTTCCATAAGTTTCATGTTGGAACTTTACAATATGAACTCCAGCCAAGCTAACAGACCCTTTCCTGGAGCTTGAAAGCAGTTTAATTGCACCTGCAAACTCCATCTCCAGAATCGTACATGATCGTTTCAAATGAATCCCAGACTGTCCTATCTTGCAACAAGGTTCCTGCTCAACTACATAGTGTCTGTCTCTTTATATAGTAATCAGAGAAAAATGAGAGCTAAAACCACCAAACTATTTCAGGGCAAATTGCTCTGAGCTGTTCATCTGTAGAATTATTTCCAACCTAGGAGCCTGTAAAGATCAAATTGACTATTGGTGCCCAGCTATTATACTGTATAACTATCTTATGGCTACAACAAACATTCCCCCCCCCTCCCTAAGTTTGCAGACCATCCCCAGGTTTGGAGTAGATTACTTTCCTATTCCATTGCTGCAAATTGTTTAAACAAAGTACTACAGGGGTGAATTCTCGTTCAAGGAATAAAATGCAATATACAAGGCAATTTACGCCACTATTTTACAATGCTATGTGAAGCACGTTAAAATGACACAAAGGAGCTTCTGGCAATTGGATTCAACCCCAATTTTGTGTCCCCACACTTAAAACACTTCCAAAAATGGATTGGGGAAAGCGATTCTTTTCCCTCCTCAGGCTTTTCCCACCCCTCTCTCCCCATTGCCCAGGGTGCATGGCAGCTGCGGCAACTCAAGCCTCATTTGCCTGCTCCACCTCCACACCCACCATCCCCAGCAGGGGTTCCTCCCGGAAAAAAGCACCCTGGCTGACTGGCTGGCTCCCTCTGCTGCCACCGCTGCCTGCACACACACACACACATACACACATCTCCCAGTTCCTGCAGCAGTTTCACCTCTTTCCCCTTTTAAAGATCAAGGAAAGAGTCTGGGAGGGAAACAGAATTGCACAGGATTGCTTGTGAAGGGCAAGTCTTCCCTGCCTCTTTCTTTGATCTTTAGGCTTGTGTGGGTGGGAAAGGAAACATTGTTATAAGGCGTGAAGTGACTGAACTGTTACAATGAAACAGTCTGCTGTAGAGGGGAATACTATAGCATTCCCACAGCAATAAGGAAGAAGCGTTTTAAAAGCAAAAGTGGGGAAAAAACACCTGAAAAATCAGGTGTTTATTTATTCTGTTTTTAAGCCAAATAATCCTCAAAATACCCCTGAAACTGACTGGGAATGGGGACAAAGAGGATCCAAACCATTTGTAAGCCACTTTAAATGATTGGGGAGTGGGGACAAAGAGGATCCAAACAGCTTTGAAACATTTTTATTCCTTGAGTGGGAATTCACCTCAGTTGTAATAAAAGGAGTGGTTGCTGAAATTCTCTTATTTGCATAAGACTTTTCCTACACTCTGGGATTCTGTTCTCTGATACTTCTTATGCTCCCAGTAAAATACCAATAATACATTTGGACACAGATTACTGGAAGTACTAGAGATGAAGAGTAAACAATATATTTCTGCACTGATAGCATTGGTTAAGTAGTTTCAGGTAAATGATTAAAGTTGCACTCTGGTATCGGTTATCCTTGAAGTCGATCCCAGTGAAACCAGTTGAACTTAAAGAAGAGTTTTACATTCTCTGATAGAAGTGGAATAAAGCATGTGAGTGCTGCTTTGACAGTCTTCCAGATGACTAGTGTTTCTGTACATTAACTTTGTGGGTAGTGAGCTAACACCAAGCACAGTTCTGTAAAGCAGGAATGATTTCCAAAGCAAGACTGCAAGGATTATCGGGGAGGAATGGGGCTCAGATCAAGAGGCTTATTTTGGTCTCCCTACATTTTAAACTGAAGCTGATCAAAATAAGGGAGCTTCATCCCTTCCCTAACCTGTGCTCCACATGCTACAGCACCAGTAGAAGCAAGGATGTGCTTTATCCACTGTTACTGAAACCTGATTAATTTCAGACTATAGATCATATTCTAAGGGGCAGGGGAATCCCTGCAAAAGACTAAGCAACTAAAGCACAGAATCAATATGTATTTTGAAGCATATATTTTGCTTTTGGTGGCAAATTTCTTTCTTTCTTTTTCATGCTGATCACTTGAAACTGGTTGTTGTTGCTTTTCCTGGACAGGGTCAGATAAATGAAGACAAACTCAAATGCAGACTGGCTGTTTTGGAAAATCAGGTGCAGACCTGCATGCAGGTACTTTTTTTTTTTAACAGTGGCGTATAGAGCAGAACTATAGGGTGTCTCACACCAGATCCTAGTTTGGTCATGGGAAAATGGGGCTTTTTGTTACGTTTTTTCTCTACCTTTCCCTTCCAACAGTATTGATCCACAAACCATCTCTCCTACTTCCTCCTCTCTTTTTTAAGCTTAGAAAGTCCTGATACTTTAGGAAGGGCCAGCTTCTATATTCTTTTGGACTTCTACATTTTATAGACACTACACTAGAACATAACAAATGTCCTGCTGAATCAGACAAGTGGTCCATTTAGTCCAATAGCCTGTTGGTGAACAAGTTGTCTATAAAAGTCCACAAGTAGACCATAAGTACAGACCTTAGCCTGCTGAGTCTTCCAATAGCTAGCCTCCATAAGGCATACTTCCTCCTTATAAACACTGATAGATCTATCAATCAGGAACTGGTCCAAACTCTTACAAGTTATTAGGCAACAAAACATTTGTGGTAGTAAGTTCCAAAATTTTAACTGTGCACTGTATGGAGAAACGATTTTAAGATTCACTTTCTTTGGGTGACCCAGTTATGGTTCTGCAAGTTCAGATTACAGGAGTTCTCAAATATGCTGAAAAAAAATCTCAAGAAACCAACATTGGATTTCCAGAATGCATTTGTATTACCATCTGATGCACAATCAGTCTGGATTTAATATAATCACATTAATTTGTTGTTTTTCTTAGTGAAAAATGGTATAAAATGAGAGAAACAAATCTATACCTATAGATCTACAGATTGCTGTGTAAAGGGTGAATAAAGTTAAGAAAGTGAACTGAAGCCATCCTAATCCTGTTCACGCCCAATCCCTGATATTCAGTCCTTGGATCGTCTTCAATTCGGGCTGCTTTGCTTACACCTTTTATGTTATCTCCTTGAGTCTCCTTTATGTGACTCTAGTTCTCCACCCCTATTGCTTACATCAACACTACCTGCACTTTGATAGGATAAAGTTCTGTCAATCAATAGTGGCAACAGGGTGGGGGGGTTGTATAGTGCTGAGGGCAAACCCACTGCTAACACAGGGTACTGTTGGGGTGAGGGAACTGGGCTCCTAAACAGATGCATCTGAGGCATACCCCAACCAGCATGCATCTCCACTCCACAGCTGTAATCTGCCCTTTTCCCTAAAGCTGTTGAAGCACTTTCACTTCTAAGTAAAAGTTTTTACTGCAATGAAACCTTGTTTCCTTTGCAAATTGCTAAAGGAAAATGGAAGCTACATTGTCCTTAGAATTGTATCAGTTATGCTGTTGCTTCACTCTTTCCATCATGCCCCCTCCCAACATTTTCTGGCCATTTATTTTTAAAATCCCTATTTTTCATAAAACTTGAAGAGCATTATCAGTCTAGTGCAAAACAGATTAATATTTTTTTAAAAAAAAATGACAGTCAGAGTCCACAAACTTGTGATTGGAACAAAAGGGAATTTGAGGGGGGGGCAGAGAGGAGGTCATTGGGCAAGGTATGGAAAGATCACGCTGTATGGGAAAGCTTGCCAGGGTGCAAAGAGAAAAAAGACCATTAATTGCTGTGTGATTGCTGTCTTCTTAAAAGGCTCAAGGAACGAGGCTCCTCCTCGTCTCCTCCACCTCGCCTCCCTGATTCACCTATGCTGTGATCATCCACAGCATAGGATCTTTTAACTAAGAGTGCCTAATTGTCCCCATCCTGTGCCATGCCCTCAGCCTGTTTAACTTGGTGGCAAGCATGTGCAGTGTGCGTGGTCCTGGGCGTGAGAGACTGAAGGAGAGAGGGAGAAACTGTGCAAAAGGGTTGTCAGGGTGCAGCGGAGAGATACAGGAAGGAGGGAGGGATCTGAGAGAGCAAATGTGAGGGAGTGTTCAGAGGAAGGAAGGGAAAGCATGAGGGAAGGCAGCATGGGGTCAGCCCTTCTAGCCCGGCTCCCTGCTTACACATGACAAGTGAAAACAGACCGTCCTCAAGCTGGCTCAAGCTGTCTTGGGAAGCCAGACAGCCCAGAGAGAGAGAAAAAATCTGAGCAATGTAATGAGAATATGGCCAGAGGCCATGTTGAAGTATGGGTGTGATCACGGCCATGGAGTTCTCCAAGTTTAATTTTTTGTTCCTGAGAATCATAGAAAAACTTGTTTCTCTAAATATAAATTTAATTTCTTCCTGCCCAAAATTACTCAGAGCAGTTGTCATATGTTAGGCTTTCATGGTTAGTTTCAATCTTATTTGTATCAGTTTGGGGGCTGTTGTGCCATTTTCCAGATTTCTTCTGAGAACCTAAGCTTTTAGATCTAGCTGTGACATCCATCATTAGAGGATCTGACTTCTGGAAGAGTCAAAAGTGACTGGTGTTTTTCTAGATCTACAAATAAGTAAACAAGTTAAACTGACAACAACAGACATTTATAAGAAGGGAAACAAGATCTAGAAAAACACCAGTCACTTTTGACTCTTCCAGAAGTCAGATCCTCTAATGATGGATATCACAGATAGATTTAAAAGCTTAAGTTCTCAGAAGAAATTTGGAACACGGCACAACATTCCCAAAACTGATACAAATAAGACTCAGAACAGCTGCTTATTCTACTGAGCTTTGGACTACTGAGCTCTTTATTTTGTAGTATTTCTTTGTATTTTTATACCTAGAGGTTTCAGGACAGGTTATGATAAAACCAGTATGAAATTCCTTTAAGAATGAACTCTCTGTTTTCTAATTTGGGGGGTATTAGAGCTACTCAAAGCGCAGTTTAAAGAAGATTCTTTTGGAAATGGAAGATCAAAAACAAAACTATGAGCAAAAAATGAAAGAGGCTCTTCAGAAACTACTTGAGGAGAAACTGCAAGCAGAAAGACAGCTCCAGAACACTCAGGTAGGCAAGGGTATCAGCCTGGAACAGTTTTTCTTTTTTCATTTGCAGAATGTATTGCAGTCACTACTTAACATTCCAAAATATCGATATAGTAAAAGTGCCCCCAAATCTCAAGCTCCAAAGCAGTAGTAAAAATGAATTTTCATAGAAGGTTGATTATGAGGAGCATCTTGGGTGTATCATTGTTGTTCCCTCTGTAAGGCATATACATCTCTCAGAGAAAAGGAGGAAATAAAATATAAACAAACAGATGCAGCTTCCAAGGCATATCAATATGCACAGTTTTCTTTTTCTTTTTCTACTCTGCATGGTATTTGTCTTGCATACAAGGGGTTCATGACACAAATAAAGTTATATTAAGAAGACAGAGAGTGGGAAGGGAGAATGGATTATTAATCAAGCAATATTTAGATGATTTAATATAGGACTTTAAAAGACAGGAACTACTGCTTTAGTTCCACTCTCACTTCTGCTACCTTTGCTTAACCTCAGCACTAGGGTTATATTGAACTCAGACTCACACCCTTATAGCTGTCACAGAAAATGGGAAGGAGGCAGATGAGTGGAAGGATCACGTGGGAGCCAGTTGAAGGCAAAGCAACACTTACCTGCCCTTTCTGTGACTTACCTAGAGGCTTGGTTCTCTTTTCTGGCTGGCCTTGCAGCTGGGAGGGAACAGGGTCATGCAGCATAGCTGGTGACGTCACCACATGGCCCATATCACCAGCACTGTCAGTTCCCTATAGCCAGAGTGGGCAGAATTGCTTGTTTCCCTTTCTGTTTGGTTGCAGCAGGGGAGAGGGGAGAATACTGAAGCTTCGGGAGTGTCACTCATTTCAATATCCATAGAACGATAAGGGGGATAAAAAGAAGAAGAGTTGGCTTTTCTACCCCACTTTTCTCACAGCGGCTGACAAAGCTTTCTATTCTTTTCCCCACAACAGACACCCTGTGAGGTAGGCGGGGCTGTGAGAGCTCAGAAAGAGAGCTGTGACTAGCCCAAGTCACCCAGCTGGCTTAATGGAGGAGAGTGGAATCAAACCTGGTATTCCCAGACTAGATCAAAAGACTTATGGTATATTGCTTATCATACAAGTAGAAAGCCAGCATTTCCCCTTTCCACATAAGCACCCCCAAAAGACTGTAGCAGCTGGAAATTAACCCAATAGGGCAATAAACAGCTTTATCAGGCAACACATACATATTCTTTCTTTCTTTTCATTTTTATATTAGAGCAGCATCACATCACTTCTTGAGCCCCCCTTTTCAGCTGTAGACTTGGGCGGGGCTCTATAAATGGTTTTGTTTTATTGTATTATGTATTTCTCGTAGTTCACCTTTGACTATTTTACAAGAGTCCTGGGTGAAATTAAAATAAAGATATACATTAATTCACTGGGTCTGGCCTTCTTTTCATCTTCATGAACATGAATACCACATTATCCAATCGATTCCAATTGACTGTTGCTGGGTTCACTGGCTGTGGTCTACAAACCAAGATAACAATAGCTACACAGGTGGAATATGTTTAGTAATAACACTACGGTGTGTGTGTCTTTGTAAAGAAGAGATCGACACATGCTCTGTATTTTCTCACAGGAATAAACAGCCCTGCCCCAACCACTCGTTCTCTCACATATGCATAACTGCCGTATGCCTCTGATTGAAGGCTGCTGCCACATATTCAGGGGCAAATCTTCTTTGGGGGGAAAAATGGGTCTGGAAAGAGTGCCACATTGGCCTGACCAATTTTATTCAAATAGCACCCACCTTTTCCCCACCTTTTTAATATTCTACTGTTGCTCTCTTTCTCCACTAGGTGGAACTATGTTGAAAGCAAAGTGTCATAAAATACTGTGCAAGGTTAGGATTTCTAGTCGTGCAAGATCTGTGAATATATGAGGTTTTGTTTCATACTGGTAACTTGATTGCTGCCCTCGTTTCAGAAAAATAGGAGTGATTATTCTTCCTCTATTGCTCTAAAATGCACTAAACAATGCTTTTGGAAGTCAGTTTGATAATAGAAAATAACAGGAAAAAAGTGGATAAAACATAACAGCTCACATGTACAGCATTATGTACAGGAAGTAAACAGATGTCATGCAAGCATAAAGTCATCCCTTGTATATAACATGACTTTGCATAGCACAGTTATAATTTCCTACAAGTTTACAAATGTGTCTACTTTTGTGTAACACAGTCTTCTTACAACATGGTTTTGCTTTTATACAATTGATAAGATGTGACACTGCTTGTTCAGTGCAGTCCCAGAAACTCAATTGTGGTTTGGTCTCTGGAATGCCACATACTTACACTGGTTTTCTGGATCGTCCTCTACAGAGCCAGTGACCCACAGATAAACTAACTTGAACAAACTGAGTAGGTCTCATCTCTGCATGCCATACGTATATTGATAAACTGAGCCTCCGTGTTTCCCCTGAAGCTCAGCTTCCCATAAGTGCACAAATCAAACAGTGGTTTGTAGGGGATCAAATCCTAGCACTATACAGGGGATGATTATATCACGACAAAAGAAACAATGTCCATTTATACTATGTTGAATTATATACCCATGATGAAATGTAATTCATTTCTCTCAGTCCATACAGGACATGACTACAATTTTCTAACAAATAAACATTTGTTTTTAGTTCATTCATCTTACATTTGTTTTTATTGCTGTAACCCAGCCCCCTCATTTGTGTAGGTAAAAGAAATACTTCTAAAATTGCTTCATACATGTCACAGAATGCATGCAAAAATACAGTAGGACTCCCGTATCTGCTGGGGATACGTTCCAGATCCTACTGTATTTACCTGAAACTGTGGATAATTGAGAACAGGCTTTCTGTTTCTAGGGTCGTGCAACCCCAGAACTGAAAGTGCTTTTCTGGCCTCCAGAAGGCCCATTTTGGCCTCTGTAGAGCATTGGAATAGTCATGTGATGCCACTAGATGCCTCCTGCCCACCTCCCACGCACACCCTTACATTTTGGGAGAAGCTCCAGTGGCATCACATGCCTATTCCAATGCTCTACAGAGGCCGAAATAGACCTTCTGGAAGCCAAAATAGGCCTTCCGGTTCTGGGTACTTTTCCCTTATGGTGCTGGGTGGGGTGGGGTGGACTGATCCAGTAACCATGGTTAACTGAAACCGTGGTTACAAAATCAGTGGAGACAGGAGTCCTACTGTATTTTTAAAATTCCAACTTTATTTTTGACATTGTGAATATAAGACCGATATTTCCACCTTTGGTAGAAATGTGAATGAACAGAGCAGTGTCTTTATCAGTCTTCAGAGAAGAAAACATTTGCATAAACATAAGGCTTCAGTGAAATTTATGTTGACAGTAATGACTGGGGGGGGGAAAAGGATTTTTTTTCCAGAAATAGGACTTTTGAATACTGGCATTCCGGACTGTGGAATTTGACCATAATGGATTTCATCAGTTAGCCTGAGGCTTTTTGTTTTGTTTGGATAAATAAAATATAAATCTGATGAACAAATGAATGAACTAATTGGATTTGGTTTTCCTGTCGTGTTTATGAAGTGTTCTGTAAAGCAACTTTTCTGCTTATAAAGCTGTGTGCAAGACAGCATGTTGTTATTAACTCCCACAATTAACTTATGTTATTGTTCCATACAGAGAGCCTTAGCTGTTTCAAAGAAAGACAGTACTCTTTTGAAAGAACAGTATGGCGTACTCAAAAAAGACTGGAGCCAACTGATTGACAGTCATGCTGAATTAGAGAACAAGCTTCATGTCCTGGAGAATAAACTTCAGGTAATTTCCTTGTTTTTTTTGTGAAGATGTGTACCTAGGTCCATTTCTTACAGCAGAAACTTCCACTGACCCATCTGGACACAAAACAGCCACCATGGGCAAGTTCTGAGAAGTTCTGAATTTTAATCCACATTTTTTAAATCAGCACCAAGGGCTCCTTTTCTGCTGTCCTGTCATGTTTTAATGCAGGCTCACAGGGAAGAAACCCCGTCTCTCCTCACCTCAGCAGGACTACCTCCCCATGCAGTCAGCGATTTGACACCCTGGCTTCATGGGGCAGGTATTCCAAACCCCACTCCCTATATAAACCTGCTCCCAGAGATCGTGGGCCATGGCTAAGCACGTCCGTCCTGTTTTGCACTACATCAGAGGGATCTGTAGGAGCAGGTTGTGGCTGCTGCAGTTGGTGCCTCTGGCGCGGAGGAGGAAGAGAAGGGAAACAGCGGTGGTGCTTTTCACAGCAGGAAATGACAAGAGAGGGAGAAACGGAGTGAGGAAAGCAAACAGGCAGGCCAGCTGGCGGGTGGCAATGGAGATCAGCATGGTGGAGATCAGCATGGTGGAGGGAAGTGGCAGCATGGCAAGTGGGCCAGTTGGAAGCATGCAAGGAGGAAGGAGGTTCCCCCCGCCCCCCGCTCCTGCTGCTTTCTCTGCTGAGCCACCCATCGCTACTTTCTCAGTGTGCATGCCTGTATAGCTTGCTATGGAGCTACCTGGTTCTCTCCTCCTCCTTCTTTCCCCAACCGACAAGTGAGCTGCTTGGGCCACTGGCGATCTCCAGTCTCCAAACAAAAAAGATATCCAAGCACAACTGCCTTCTTTGGCCAGTTGCCCCTGCTTCTGCTTTGTGTTAGGAAATTCATGAAGCTTAAGGCCTTTGAAACTACACCATTATCTATGTGCTGTCTGATAATTGTTTATAATTGTTTCACTTAATACAGTTGTAAAATGACAGCTGTCTTTCCTACAAATGCATCATGAATAATTTTTGAGCTACTAGAATTTTTTTAAGGATATGCAGATTTACAAAAGCACAGTTAATTAAGTTAGCCAGCTAAATTTGTAACTAAATGCCCAATTTCCCCCAAAGTTTTTGGCTGAAAAGGAATTAGCTGCTTGGAAGAAAAAAATGTATCCCCACAATATTGAAAAATTGTTGTCTACCAGGATATAATCATGTAATTAGGATTCCCTGATATTCATTCATTAAAGCATCCATCAATTTTGTTACTATCTTTTCTTCCCAGAAAGCTAACAACCCATCCTTTATTCTCTTGTAAATGTGGCTATGTAAACAGACATTCTCATAGGACTGCCAAAGACCAGTCTCTGGTTATTTTTTTACACATTCTTGTTGTGACTTGTTCCTACTTGCAGTGGTCAGATACCCAGAACTTGCAGCTACATCAAGCTTTGCAGAACATTGAAAGAGAGCGTGCATCTCTCTATTCCAGCATTGATAGGCTTCAAGAAAACAACAGGCTCACAATGGAGTGTCTCAGTGCAATGGAAGGTAAGAAATTTGCAGGGGAAATAAGAAGCTCAGGATAGACAAATGTATATCCTGGGCAAAGAGAAGTAGTGGTTTTAACCATGTCTGCAACTATTTCTTCTGTAGAATTATGAGCCAACTGCTTTTGAGAGAACAGGTGATACAGAACTTAATTGTGAATCTAGAGTCTGAATGGATTACAGAATCATTGAGTTACAAAAGGCCATTTAGGTAACTAAATCTAACACCCTGCTCAACTTTTCTCTCTGGCCAGTTGCCACTCCATCTCTTGAAGCTGCATCTCCCTCTCATGTTTTAATCTAATTTTTAAAAGTTCAGCTTCTCCACTGCCTTCAACCATTGGTTCCCCTAGGGTTTCAAGCTGTTGCCTTTCTCTGCCTGCATCCACTGCTGGCTGGACCAGTTTCTTATTTCTAGTCTCCATTTTTACCCTTTAAGCTAAGGCAGCTGAATTATTAGTACTTTTACTTTTACTTCCACACACCATCTTCCTCCTCTTAAAGCTGTGTGCTTTTTAAAAAACAAAAACAAAAAAACAACTTCCAGGCCTGGCTGCTTGGCTACCTGCCAATAGGCTCCCCCTCTTCGCTGTGTTTCGATTGTCCTTCTCCTATTATACCATTCACACTTTTACCTCAGAGAGGACCAATCTATGCAATACACATGGAACCCCTGCTGTACCCGATCTTATACCTTGAGGCTTCCATGAAAAACACAAATAAAATAAGATAAATAAATATTGATTTATGTGTGTAGCTTTCACTTTAAAACACAAGGCTTTTAACTGCCAGCGGCTTGAGTTGTGTTCCTATGATACCATTCACCATTTACCTCAGAACACACTCTCGGAAGCCAATCTCCTTACAATTACCCTTTCAATGCCTCTACATCTAACTTGATCCCAACCCTGCCACCAATTCAAAGGTGTGACGCTCATCCCACAGCCAGAGCGGCTTGTAACAATTGGTATTTTAAAATGATTAAATAATTAAATATTTCTCTCTTTGTTAAACTCAGTGAGATGTCTTCATTTCGTTGGTAGCGTTAAATATAGTGTTGGCTGGCCACTAAACAGTTCCCTGCTGTGAGGTTCGTCACTTTCCCTTTAAAATCCCTTAACAAGGTGTGAAGTGGTTCTCAGCTATGCCAGTAGCGGGGCCAAACTTCCTCCACACTCTCACTTCCCTTAAAGCTGCTACAGCCTTAACTGGCCTGTCTTTCAATCACAGCTTTAAGTAAAATTGCTCTTTGACTTGAAGCTCTTTGAAATCAAACAAGAACAAGTTTATTGTTTACAATCCAATTCTGGATGAAGCATCAGGTAAGTTTCAACAATAGATAAGATCAAATGTTTCAGTCTGCCTCTCTAACCCTTCACCTTAAGAGCTCTTCCTGCCTAATTCCCTAGCACAGTGATCTCTGGATCTATGCTAGATCTACCGTCTCAGGATGCCATAAGCTTTCACGCAAATCACCCACCCTGACCAGACTCCCGCTTAGAATATAGACCATAGTACCTCTGGCAGCCATAGTGCTAGCCTTTTATAACCTTCCCTGGTGAGCCTGTCATCTCTGATTGGCTGGCACCTGCGGGTGACTCTCTCCCCCTCCTTCCTGGTGATCTGAGTGAGCCCCACCCCTGCTTACCTGCAATTATAGCTAAAGCGCTTCCAATCCGTTTAATGGTATAGACTGTTATTGGTTACCAAAATGTTTAGAACTTGTTTTTAACACAATTTTACTTTAATATA
Source organism: Aspidoscelis marmoratus (assembly GCA_014337955.1). NCBI lineage: Eukaryota > Metazoa > Chordata > Lepidosauria > Squamata > Teiidae > Aspidoscelis > Aspidoscelis marmoratus. The sequence goes on from MTQE01003428.1 coordinate 721,630, forward strand.
TATTGAAACAATGGTAGGCACCACAACCTCCACTTACCTCCATGTCTGGCAAGCAGCAAATGTGCTTGGCCCAATAGGGACTTCCAGCAACCAGCCAAGTGCACAAAAAACAACAAAAGAAAGGAGGTGAGTGATTGGCTAGTTTCTGGTAGTCCACAATGGGCCAACTGCATAGGTGTTTACCCGACACACAGGTATGTGGGATTTGCAGCTTGTATCTGGCAGGATATGACAGGAGGTAATTGCACAATCTCGTTTGGATTTCACCTTGCCTCTTGCCATCTGGAGACAACCTCAGTACAGCATACTTCTCTAAATATCTAAATCCTACATGCTGACTATGCAAAAATTGTAATTTCTCTAAGGAAGCATAAACAGAGCTTCTCAGGAAATTCTTGTATACTGAACAAGTTACATAATGCAGTGCTCAAGTTTCTTCACTGATTCAACAATAACTGTGCTGATTTATTCGGATTTAGAAAAGGGAAAAGTAACAACTTGCACTTCCCTAATCATAATGCTGTGCTGTCCTTTTAATTTCAGTTGATTAAAGGAGGGGACTTGAGACCCTACCTAAACAAATCTCTTAAGAACACAAGAGGAGTTTTGCTGGATCAGGCAACAGCTTATCTAGTCCAGGATCCTGTTACGCATGATGGTCCATCAATTGCTTCTGGGCATTGTCAAGAACAGGCATGCTTTATTCCAGCATATCCATATATAGCATAATAAGTAAGCAATGTTGGGATCCAGCCATACTCTCAGTTCAGTGCAAATTTCTTTAGAGGCATCTTGCCTGTCTCTTCAACCTGGAGGCAGTATCTAGGAATCAGTTCAGCTAGCTATTGATGCATCTGTTGATTGATACATTGATACATCGCCTACATATGGTACACGATTTACTTGCTTACTTGTTTCAGAAAAGCTGCGGACTGAAGAAAGGCAGAAGCTGGCATTGGAAGCAGCAGTTAATCAGCTGCACAGTAAGTGATGTTTTCTAATTTAAGGAGGTAGGTGGTAAGTGCACAGCTCTACAAACACATGGTTCAAGGTACAGTCCTGTAATTTAAAATACCTCAAGGTATAATTATTTGACTCCTAAAAAGTGTAAATATTGGGGAGTACTGAGATAATTATGGGATACTTCCATTGTGACAGTGTTCTGCATGAAGAGTTATCCTTTCACCTGATTATGACAGTAACTTTCCAATTATGGTATGCTGACTCATTTTATGACGTTAGGGTTGCTTAACACAAGATTTCAGCATACGGATATCATATCAAAATCTTGTGCATTATTTACCTCTCAAGGGTGGAGTGATCATAAAACAAATTAAAAAGTGTAAAGCCAACTGTGTCCAAAACAGCACTGAACATTTAACTGCTTGTGGGGGTTGTGGTGTGTGGGAGAGATGAATCTTTATGAACTTGGAAAAAAAATTATTGTGGAAATGAGTTTAATCGTTAAGGGTCACACTAAGATGGAGGCTATATTACAAGCCACTGGTCACCGATGGGCCTTCCTTCCTGGCAGCATTACCTGCAGGCCTACTGCATAACTTGTTTGGTGTTAGAGAATCTTTTAAGTCCTCAGGCCTAAATCATTTCTACTCTGGCACTAACACTTTGCATTCAGGAACAATGACATCTTGTTCAGTGTTGTTGGCTTTGCAGACTCTCCATGAGCTGTAGCCTCATCTGGATTCAGCAGCAACCCATGCAGCAGAACCACTGGAATGGTGAGAGGAGCACAAGGCTCCAGACAGTTACCACTGCCCCTAGACTACTGTGTTTCAACCTAATTAAGCCATTACGTTTCAGGAACAGCTGGCACTGGATAGTCACTTAGATTGAAGGAAGTCTTAGCCATTTAAGTTACCTTGCCTCAAATGACAAGCTGGAATCCAGAGTACTCCCACTGCATATTTCTTCCTACAGTCACTCTCTCCTGCCTAATTCCCAAAAACTACCCACCAAAAGCAACCCCTTCTTATCAAGATTCACTCTTGGTTTTTTTTATATTTGTTTAAGCCTATAACAGTCTCCAGGCCCCGAGCTGTCTTTTGGACAGCCTTTCCCAGCATGGAATAGAGAGATGGGGCTTCATCTCAACAGACCATAATGGGTTCCAATAGATGTTAAAAAGCATGAAGAAGAAAACAGAAGGCCTTTTGCACACTTACAGTTTAGAGTGCTTCATCTAGTTATGTCTACTGCATGCAGAACTCATAGGAAAGATGGACATAACACGTTCTCCAGTATTATTTCATGTCCCCCTCATTGTGTAGAACTAAAGCCATTCAATGTTTTGTACTACCATGAGCAAGTGTTTTGCCCAGTTATGTAACAAAGCATCTTTAGTATACTTATGGCTCCAGTTTTAGGCTATATTCTTGAAACTTGCCATGAAAATGGTCCCATGGCATTACAGCACTGAGTTTATCTGCAAATGACATGGGCATGTGTGTCACCAGGCTGTCCCATTTGGTCATCTGGATGCTTTCCAGGAAAAATTTCCCCCAAAATTCTGAGAGTTTCTAATGCCGGTTTCCTAACAGCCAAAGTTTGTAGGAGTGTGTGACAGCCACTAAAAGAGGTCCCAAGAGGTTTTATAATATATCAGTCCTGTGTATTCAGTGAGTAGGGGTTATGCTTTGTCACAATTTTACTATGTGTATTCTGATCTGATCTGGGACCATAAATACATTTATTTTGTTTTGTGGCTGAGGAAATGCAGAAACAAGTAGGAATGATCCTGCTTCTGTGTTCCAGTTCATGCTCACATCACATGGAATGAAGTATTCTTCCTTCCTTCATTTTTCATATTTCTATCTGGCCCTATAATTGAAGATCTCAGGGTGGGTCACACAAGAACTTAGTTCTTTCTCCTGCTCCACCTAAAACATCTACTTCTGCTTGTTCTTTTCAATGCTTCAACAAATGTAAAACATATTTCTCAATACCTCCATCATCTTCCTAGTAAGACAGCTCCATCATTTTAACTTAGCTACTATTCAGGAGCAGGCAAAGGTGAGTGATAGTTTGCAAAGCCATCAAATGACAGTAGGCAAGACATCTGGTGGGACATCTGAGTTTTCCAATCTCAGTTCATCCCTCATCACACAAATTATTACTTATCTACACCTGCCTCAATAGCAGCATTGAAAAGGAAGGTGCTGGGAGGGTTTATTTTTCCTGCATTTCCAGAGCAGCATGCTGAAACAATGTCATCTTCCTGGATGGATAACACAGATGGACACTGAAGATTTTTCAAGACTCCAGTTGACCTGACATCTGCCTCATCTACTACTGCTCCTTCAGAGTTTATTCAGAAAGAGAATTTTCAAGATACCTGTAGATTATGTTCACAGTAACAAAAATAAAACAAAAAGCAATCCTAATGGCACTCAAAAGGAGGCTAAAGGTATACTTCCACGAAACATAGAGGTGGCCTTTTTCCCCCTTTCTCTCCTCACATTAGTGTTTTTCACATAGTTCCCACTCTACATCCCTAACCACAACTTCTCAGGGTCTTGTAACAGATCTACCATTAGCCAATCCATCAAAAGTTTTTATCAGTGCTCCCGCACCTGGGGTTCTCTAGCCCTTCTCGGTTATATTTTTTAAAAAGTTAAATGTGCTTTAAAAATTATAGCGAAGAGTCACGCCATACAGATCTTCAGATTTGTAATCCAGTAGCCCTATCTCTACAGAAACAGAATCAGTTGGTGGAAGCCATTTTCCACCTGCAGTCAACAGAGGCTGGGGAGCAGGTCCTTCAATCACTGCATACTCCATTTTACTGATAGTGCCAAAATGAGACACTATAAATGAGCCTAAAGTGTTTCAACAAACACATGCCATAGGTTCAACCAGAGGAGCAAGCAATGGGTCCCACAGAATACCTCACTTTCCTAGATCTCAAAGAAGGTTACCATTAGAATTTGTCCTGTAACTCCATAAAGCCCCTCAGATTGGCTTACAGGTTCAACATTTTAACTTGGGGCCCTGCCCTTGGCCTGGCCTTGAAATAAAGTTTTTTTCACCCAAGTAATATATGTTGGGAAGCTTGTTGATTCATTTCCTTTCTCTGCAGACTCAAGAAAGATAACTCAAACTTTGGAAAATCTTTAGACTGCGGGCACCTGATCATCCTACAGAAGAACCAACTGCTTCCAATTCAACTTATACAGCATTTGGGGTCTATAGTAGATACTTGGTTGAATAACAGACTACATACCTTGTCCTTCTCACTTAAGAACTTTTTCATTTTCCCCAAATCTTGAGACTCTAGCTCATAACTGGAAATCTTCCCATCTGTCAAGTTTTACTTTTATACACTTCATTTGTTCTTCTTCATGTTCCAGACTAAGAGAGGTCAAAAAGCATAAGTACTTCTGCCTCTTTGGGCCACTGATCTTTTTTATGATGGATGAACTGCACAAACCTGCCTGAGATACCAGATTAAATTGATGAGGTGCAAGAAGGCATATACAGTGTTCTACTAATACCCAGAGCACACCTCCTCCACAGACTTCATAAAATCTGGAAGAGTTGAGGTAATCCAGAAACCTCCCCAGGAAGCAGTAAGTACAGAGCTGTGAGGAGATCACTATGCAGTAAATACAGGCATGCCTTTGAGTACAGTGATCAGTTCAAAATGCTGCTTTGAGCTGTTTTCTATCTAAGGCCATCAATAAGATCTACTCCAAAACAGTTTAAGTAATACTAATACCACCATACTGACCAGGATGCCTTTTGCTGCCAGAGCTCCAGCCTTTGGCAATCTGAAAAGCTTCATTTCTTCTGCAAGTACCAGACTTGTTCTGTTAAGAACTTCTGTCTCATTCTAACCCAGCCTGTCAAACTACCCATTTGGATATAGAGTGATAAAAACTACAAAAAAAACCTAGTCTCCTCTGCAGAAGTCATCATCAGCAACTGACAGCATTTACTATAAAGAGCTACAAAACCACACAGAACTGATGGTGTTTCAAGAAGCACATCATACTTAAAATAAATTCTGAAGTATATTTAAAGCAACTTCTCTTGGAACCTGAGACCAAATACAGTAAAGAAGCTGCTATCTTTATTCAAGATTTATAATGGTTACCAAATGGCATCCCACCATGTTATCTAGTAGCTTTTGGCCCCATGGAGAGAATGGAACATCTAGTGCTTGCCAAGGGTGACAGGGATAAAGCAATTAAGAGGTAATATTTACATTAAGTAAGCATTGTTTCATTACTAGGTCAGGACCAAGAAAATCCACTGGCTAGAAGAAATAGTAGTAGCATCTGGCTCACTAGGTTGCTTTGGTCCTTCCTGGCCCTTTGCTTATGCATTTAACTAACAGCAGTTCATGCAGTCTTTACTCCTTCTCCCACTAGATTTGGAATATGGAAAGCTGCCATGAAGATCATTTTGTTTCAGGAAGGTACTACAGATGTCAATAGAGGTTGATTCCTGCTAACTGCTACCTCAGCCAATGCACAAACACTCCCATATGAGTGTCTGATGTAGGCATGAAGGACTGGATCTAGTGTTAAAAGCAATGCAGAAGAAATTAATGCACATGAGTGTTTTGAGTAGAGCTCTACTCTTATTTTTTTCCATTTGAAGATATGATACAAAAGAGTCCAAGAGATGTACAGATCAGCGAGATGCAAATAAAATCTCAACTAAGCTGATAGCAAGACATCTAAGTATTGGAATATTGAAACTAATACCCTTACATCTTCAAAAGATTGCATTATCTATACATCATACTTATAAAATCCATAAACAGTCCTGCCATGAATTTGTATGGAACTGTGTCAACCAGAAGAGGCTGCTGTATGCGGAACACAGATTGTTAGATATTTTCCCTTCAGTATGCATGAACCAGTATTATTTAGAGCAAATTCCTTACAAAAAATAAATGATATTTTGTCTCAAAGCCAGTATCTGCTTTACTACTTTTTACTGTACTGCTGATTTTAAAAGCTTAAAAAGAAATGTTGCATATGTACCGGGTAAATAAAATTATTTGGCGAGTACATATTGACATTGTGATACCAGATAAAATTCATGGAGTGTTTCGGGAACTTTGAAGTAAATTCTCTCATCAGATTTGATAGGCATGAAATGTGATGTTTTATTATGGTGCCATGTAAAGAACTCTCTTGAAGGACACAGTTTTTTAAGGTTGTTAGAAATAAAGGGATATCTTAAAGAACAGTATAAAATGCTTTTAGCATTTTTAGTGAAGCACTCTGAAAATTGTAGAGATAGCTCCTTTTCAGACAAAGCTCCAGCTATGGAGCACACACATTCACAGGGGGACTACATCTATGCATTAATACATTTTTCCATCTCTCTTGGCTTGTACTAGATTAGGACTTGGATGCATTTTATTCAGTATACATAGATCATATCTGAAAAATCTAGGGCAGCATCAAACTGCACTACATAGGACTGTCAGCTGCCGCACCTGACAATTGGGCTTCTTGAAAAAGCTTTGCATAACCCCCAAGTAGGGAGTTGCATCCAAAAGGTGAAGGGACTCACCTCTTTCTTCTAGCATGGATTGGCAGCATTTTAGCTCTAGCTTCCTGGACTCATGCCAAGCTTCTCTGTTTCAAGGAGCAGTGTTCAATTCCAACCCATTTAATTTTAATCTTAGAAGTTCCTTTAAACAGGGCTTTCAAAATGCATTTTAATGCATTTTTACATTTTTCATAGATTTAACAATTTTTTAAACAGTTCAATGTTTGATTAAAACCGGGTCAAGTTTGTTCAACCCAGTTCAAGTTCAAAGTGAACTCTCCAAACTGAACCACTGAATTTAAGTTCAGCCATATCTCTAGAGAAAAGCTGTTCTGTGAATCATCTCACAAATCAAGATTACAGAAATACTTTTCTTTTTGAAATGCATGAACAAAGGGAGGGGTCTTTCTATGTTTCATGGTATCCATTTTAGAATTTCCACATTCAGATCATCCTTACTGGCTGCCTAACAAGAGTTTTGTGAATATATGTTTTGCATATTGATAATTGAATTTAAATAACTAATTTTTGATGAATTGTTAGTTTAAATTTTGATTTCTAGTTCAGTATGACTTTCTATTTTCCATGTTTTGATTTTGACCAATTCGCTCATGTATATTTGCAAGTGAGAGCTAACCTAAAAACAAAGCTTTAAACTGGGCACAGTGGTTGTTATGGTTCAGTGAAACCATCTTCTAAATGCCTATATTGATCATACATGAATACATGAATTGATGTCTTCTAATAGGTATCTTTAAGTGAACACTACTGTTCCTCAGCAACACATAAACACTTCTACCGAAGTAGTTATACATGTGTAGATACCCCTTATTTGACACATTACTGCTTTCCCTTAACAGACTTGGCAATTTATTGCAGTGCAAATCATCATGTTTCTCAGAATTGCATTGTCCAAGTAACTGTTACCAATGGAAAAGCTAATGTTAGGAGATGCATGGCCAAAACCTCCCTTAACTTACATTGACAGGCATTTAAAATAAGAATCAACCTCAAAAGACAGATCGGAGATGGTTTGGAGTTGGCACTGCCACACATATGTGCGTTCATCTCACTTTTAATGCAAAATACAGGCAGAAAACACACTTTCAGAGCACATTGGAAGTGGATTGGAGATGAGACGAGGATGAACTGAGAATATAGTACTGCATGCTCCAACTGCTAAGGAATTCTTAAAACTGTTTTGTTTTATTTAAAAATGTATATCCTGCCCTTTATTTGAAGCTCCCAGGGTGGCCACAAGAACAGAAAAAACTAAAAATGTAGAATAACCTAAAATATATTTAAAATATAATCTTCCATCTCCTGCAGGTCAACATTAAGGGAAAGCTAATCATCAAAAGCCTGCAGCCTGAGCCTCTGCCTATATTGATATGTCAGCCAACCTACACTGGTAGACGGGGCCTCAGGGCTGCCTCTACTTTTCAGTTTTCCATAGATAACAATCACATGGACAATATAAATGGATTACATGGTAACTTATAGGAACCTAAAATTAAAGTAAACTGCGGCTGCATCCCCAAAAGACTTATTTACTTCTCCACTGTCACTCTACTGTCACTCTATTGAAGTGGACTTTAAAAGTGCAATGCAAATCAGGAATAAGCATCCGCATGAGGCTCAGGAAAATACGTGTTTTTAACGCACCTTCCATCCCCATAGGATCCCTGTTTTCTTTGCGCGCATCTTTTTCTCCCCGCCCCTGCTCTTGTTCATAGGGTGCCAGCGGGAATGGGGAGGGACTGCGCTCGGTGTGGCCACAACCAGGAAGACAATCCCTGACAAGTGCAAAGGAGAAACAGCGATCGGCTCTCTGTTCGTCTCCCAGATCTCCCCCCCCCCCGAAATGGCTTCTCGTGCTGGAAAACATTCACTCTCACCACTTTCCCTGTTATTGCTTTCAAAAATCCACCCTGTCCAGCGCACGATCGCTCATTCACTCATCACTTTCCCTGTTATCGCTTTAAAATCCACCCCTAGCAATAATCCACCCATTTCACACCTCACAGCAATTGCAACAATGTTGCAATTCTGCGTGATTCTGGCTCTTTAGTTCTGAGCTTTAGAAAGTGAAGCTCTGCTTGTGTTTCTGCTGTGTGTGTGCAGGCGGCAATCCCCGCCCCTTTTGCCACGGAGCATCCCCAAGGTAAATGTAGCGAGGAAAACCCGCGACTTCCAGAAAGAGCGCTGGAAGAGCTGTTTAAAGTGCATGTATTTTGTCGTGCGATTTCCACGTTTTGTAGCGCTGGAACCTCGTTAAAAACCCTGGCTTGGGGACGCTCAGAGGCAAAAGGAGAGTCTTGGCAGACTTTTTATTCCTTGGGGACAGCCCCTGCATCTGGCATCACAGCAAAGCCTTCGTGAAAAGGGAGGAAAAGGTGCTGTTGAATTATCATATTGTCTAGCTTTATCCATCTCTGCAACCAAATATATGTTATGGGAACAAATTAATGCATTCAGCGAGCACTGACAAGAGATGCATTTTAAGACTTTCGCAGGAAGGAAGGGAAGGAACCATCATAACTGATCCACAAAAAGATGTCAAATCACATTAATAAAGCAATCAGAAACTTTTTAATCTGAACCTCAGAATGTAGGCTTGTAAGTAAGAACAGAATAAGAAAACTACTACTGAATACGTGTGCGTGAATGCAAATAATATGAATCACATCACACACTGTCAGATGGCTTCTTGTGTCTAGTCGGACTGCAGAATTGGTCCTGAAGTCAGGCTGACCTTAAACTCAGAAGTTCCCATAACAAGACCGGATCTGAGTAGCCGTAATAGTAAGTTACAGTACCAGAATCTGTTTACAGGCTGTTTCAACACATTTGGCCTCGGGCCTAGCATGAGATTTTCCGTTCCCACTACACATCTCACAGTGTGAGTGTCTGACAGGAAATGCAGAAAAGTGAAAAAGCAGCAGAGAGAGAGCTGCATGCCCACTTGCCGGGCTGGCTGCACACACACACTCAGTCACCCGTGGGGCAAGCGGGTGGGGAGGTGCTTCTCTCCATCCCAGGGCTCAGCAAGGCAAGAGGTGCCTCCAGTGTGTGCTTCCCGGCAAGGAGAAAGCAAAGGGAAGTGAAAAATGAAACTTTGTTATCAGTGTGGAGTGGGTGAACTGCTACATCTTAATCAGGCTGAATTGTTACTTCTTTGCTGAATATGGTCCTGGCATAGAGAGAGGATAATGCTTTGAACAAGCTTGTCAGGATGCAGCGTGGATAAAGAAAGTTTCCCTCTTTTTAGCTGCTACAATGTAAGAGTAGCTAACAATCAGAGAAGGAAACTTTCTTTCCTCATTCAAACCCTCTTCCCTCTCTCTCTTGAGCTGCATGCACAGAAAAATGCCAGAGTTGTTGCACTTCCTGTCAGGGAGAGGATCAAAGGACAAGGGGCTATTTTCATTACTTTTTTAAAAGGAAATCACATGGGGGGTTGAAAGGAGAAGGTGTGCTGGTGTGCAAGGGGGGGATGCTTTAGCATTGCAGGGGTGGATGTGAAAGGGATGGAGCAGACCTTCCCAGCTGTGAAATCCCACCTCTGTCTGGCCGTCACAGGGCAGATAGATAGATATCTGCCCCTAATAGTCCCATAGCATTCCCACTGGGGAGAAAAAAAAAGCGGGCTGGCGGCAAAAAAGGGGTGGCTTTTTACATTCATTTTTTTACAAATTACTCCTCTTTTTAATGCTGTATGCCACTTTTGAGTCTGGACAGAGTGTTTTGAAACCATTTTGAACACTAAAAAAAGTCCTAGTGGGAACTGAGCCCAAGGCTATGACCAGGCACAAAACAAAAAAACAAACCATCTGAGGCACCTCTAAGGCAGGAAGTGGGATTTTTCACACACCAGTCTGTCTCACTCCTTTAACAATTCTATGCTAGAAAAGGTTGAGAAGACTTGGAAATGTGAAGTTCACACTATGGCCCTTTCTGCATTTGGCCTTATTCTGGAATATAAATTGGGATTAGGGTCACATAGGACTTGCTGTAGTCTGCACTAGCATGTGGACAAGAGACCTTGATCCCAATATATATTCCAGAATAAGGCCAAGTGTGGAAAGGGCCTATGACTTTGAGGTGCCCCTTTTGTTAAGTCTGAGCACACTGGTTTTTACCAGCCTTCTTTTGGTATCAGTGCTGATGGCAGTAGCCATGAGAATTGTCTGGGGTTAGAAGTGTGCTTGTGGGCATTTTGAAATACTTGAATCAGTCTCATACACTGTACTTGCTATGCAATTCCCCTGCATCTTTAGTTTCTGGGATGCAGGTGAGTGCAGGTAAATGGTACTTTCCCCTCCCAGAAGCTTGTTAATGCAAGCCTAGACCTGCATGAAGAGCAAGCTGTGAAACAATGGTTTCAAGCATTTGCATGCCCTTTGGACACTTCTGTGTTGTGTGTGTTGAAAAGACAAATTGCCTAAGGACAATCTGTCCATTCATAAACCCAATTCAAACTGTTCCTGGCTGGCAGTGCTGCTGGCAAACCTGCATCTCTTAAAAAGCAGAGATGTGTCATGGCTCAGATGGGTTTAGGGACAGACACCATCACTTTGAGAACTGAACATAAACATTGAAAGAAAAAGCTGAAAACAGAAAAGAACAGTAAAGAAAAGGTTAACTTGCTTTTTCACCTATACACTACAGATACACTCCAGCCTGTATGATTTCTGGTATCTTTTTAAAACCCAGACAACTTCAAATCTAACGTACTTCTTGTAGACCATAACAATTAGGTTTTACTTAATGTAGTTGTTTGGCAAAGTCTTTTTGGAAAACAATAACTGTAAATTTAAAAGGATTTCTTTCTAATAAAAGGTTTGTTTTTCAGGTCAGAGTTCTCCAGGAAACAGCAAAATTCCCACCACAGGTAGAGCCATATTGAATGTCCAGTCAGAAAACAAGAAGGGAAGAGAAAAGACACCAGAAGTTCAAAAAGTGGGAATATTTCAGCTCACAGCTAAAGAAAAGGAGGTAAGGTAATTCAAAGAACTAATGAGATTAAAAGACCACATTACGAGATTAATAGGGATTTGCAAATGATTTCCAAGGCAAATATGAAAAATCTAGAAGGCGGAAAGCCCCTGATTCTTGCTATGTATTGCTTTGCTCTGTACATGAGGTGAAAATTTTAAAGCTCTGCTTTGAGTCAATTTTTCTTGGTGGATGGCATCAACCAGGCTGATGCTGGCTGAAGTTACTGGTAGATATCCCACTGAACTATGGTTTAGTGAGATGAAAGGGGGGCTTCCTCTTATGCGTATACCCTTTGCTATCTCCTCCCCTGTGGTCAGAACAGAAGAATTTTGCTTTCCTCTTTGGTTCCCCTTATTTTTCCCTCTCCAAATTGTTTTTAAACAAGCCAGCTTCAAGCTTTCCTGAAGTTGATGGCTTATATTTGCCACAGTTAGGATGAACACAATGTTTCTGCTACAGACAACTTTCTGAGCTTTTAAGAAATCAAGAGCTGAAGCAGAAATTTCCAGGTTTGTCACCTCACCACCTTCAGGATTAGTCTGAAAAGCTAGTTAAGAACATGGGACTGAAAGACTAGACTCATTCATACCATATCCAGCGTTAGGTTAATGCAGACAGTGCCTGGAAAGAAGAACTGCTAAGTGACAGTTGCTGAGTGGCAGGAAACATGATCTTCAGGTAAAAAGTGCAAGATTTTTATCTCCAGCATACCTATATATGAACACAGCCTTAGAGGCTAGATTGGAAGAAATGAGGAATTTTATTAAGTAGTAGTAGCAGCAGCAGCAAAATTTTATTGTAATTACAATGAAAACACAAACTGAAAAGAAATAAAGAAAACCAACTATGTTGGTATATTATTAATAAAGGTATTGCGAGTCCTATAGACTAAATAACAAAATGTTGCCACTTTGTAAGAAGTCAACTTAATTTTGTCCCTCAGGAGAAGCTCGATATAAATGGTGCTTCTCGGCCTTTTGACTAAGATCAAGTATAGTGTGTTTCTTAAGGAAATGCCTGTTTCTTTGGTACTTCCATTCCTTGTTCCTCCAAATTCTTTTCTGGCACTTCTCCAAAGCATATGGTTTGGCAAGGAAGCGGTTTTGTGGATATTTTTATCTCCAGAAAGAGGAATCATCCCACCAGGCTTCCTATCCTGTCAATTTCACAGCATGAATTTTAACCAAGGCTGTCCCCAGCTGCCCCCCAGTGGTCATCAGACTATAGTCAGTGTAAGGGGAGCAGGGGGGAATTTTCATTCCCATCACTGCTGTTGCAACTGGGGTCCCAGAGCAAGTGTCAGATTAAAGAGTTAACTGTTATTTCCCCCAGCCACACACACCCAAACATAAAACCACTGGGGGATGGGGGTCCTCAGCCGGAGAAGTATGCCAAGGATCTATTGTAGCCAAGAACATTTGTACTGCCACTCTTCACAATATTTATGGCAGAAGTTTGTAGATTATAATTCTTATTTAAACAGGCCTATATGGAAGTTACACTTCAGTGTTACACATAACTGGACTGTGTACTGAGATATTTGAACCTTGATCAGTGACTGATAACAGTATTGATAGGAAGAAGGCATTGGGAAGAAAAAGTATATCACCATTGAACCAAAGGCCAGGGCCAAGAGATGTGTCTTCACTGCCTTCCTATACATGTACAATGAAAGTGCCTGATGCACCTTGAGGGGGAAACTATTTTACTACTGAAGGTGGTGGTACAACCAGGAGAACCTCCCCTCCAGATCTTAAGGCACAGCCAGGTCAATATGGAAGAAAGTGTTTCTTTAGATCAGTGGTTCTCAACCTGGGGGTTGTGACCCCTTTGGGGGTCGAATTACCCTTTCAGAGGGGTCGCGACAAGCCTCCCGCTGCCCTTCCCTCCCACCTCCCAGCTGCTCTGCCCCCATGGTTGGGGGTCTCCACAACCTGAGGAACTCCGTTAAGGAGTCGTGGCATTAGGAAGGTTAAGAACTGCTGCTTTAGATATTTGGGGACCAAGTCAATTATTTCATAATTGTACTTCATTTGCCAAACACGAACTTGGTGTTCACAATACAGTCTAGAATATAGACCTGATTTACCAGGTTATAGTATCCTGTTATTCTGCACTTGTAGCTCCGCTTGGATTACTGCACAAGAAGTGCAGTAAGTGGTTGGGGTGAGCTGTTGCTACCCAGAAATACTTCATATGAAACTAATGGTCATCTGTACAGCACAAGGGGGAAAAAATCTCGTTTAATGTCTAGACAATGTATAATTCTGGTTGTGCTTTATACCCATAAATCAACGAATTGTGGAATGAATAAGTGATGCCTGGAGGCAAGTATTTATTTCTTAATACGACTATTCAGTTTAGCTCATCCTTAATAACAGCCATAGGAAGATGTATCAACAATGAAGTTAGAAACACTAAAATAAGAATGTATACTTCCACATAGCAATGTAAGAGACATAAAAAACAAGACAGGCCAGTTGGAAGCATCAGTATCAACTCAAACCCTGAATGAAATGGGAGCTGTTCACTTTGAATGTGCTTTGAGGGGCTGAGCCATATTACTGGCAGAGATACTAGGTCAGGTTCCTAAAGCCTCAGTGTCTTTAGATTGAAAAGTTAATCAGTACAGACACAGTAAACCTAAACCAGTTCACAAGGGAAGACAATGGTCATTATAAGAGAGCAATCCTGGATCACAAAGAGATCTTCGAGGAATGTGCGGAAAACCACATATGAATCTTTTCATAAGCCAAAGAGGATGATTTGGATCCCAAAGACACATCCTGAGATCTAGCAGCCTGTTCACCCAGCCTTTCCTGATATGAATGTCTGTTTCGTGACTCTTACCCAGTTTTTAATTAGGTTTTTATATTATATAAAACAATATTTTTTATTGTTTTAAATGTGAGATTTTGATATAGATAAGCCATATAGAAGTGTTTAAAATAAAAACAAAATTGCCGGATCTGTTTAACTGACTCTAGAGTTAGCAGCCTTCAAACACTAAATCAGGTCTAATATTTTTGCTTTTGCAATTGAGGAAAAATAAATCCCAAAGATAAAAACAAGTGAAACAGACTTTGAAAACAAACCAAAGGGTGAGAAAAGTGGTTTCTTTTACAGTTCTACCCATTAAGCTTGTACATCCTCTTACTAAAGTTTCTCTCTTTTTCAGAAGCAGTATCAACACTGGATTCTTCTCCTAATGGTAGTGATGGTCACAGCTCTGGTATCTTACTTAATCAACCTCATTCCCTGAGTATTGTTTTGTTACATTTTTTACTCTGTATTACACTGTGTTCTACGCAGAAATCAATTGTTTTGTTTTCTTAACATGTTTTGCCATTCTCATAAAAATTCTAAACTGCACTTTCTACCATAAGTTTACTGAACATTTTTACTCCCTGTGTTGGCCACAATTATACTATTAAAGGCTAGATCACAAAAGATGTGATATCTGGCACAGCCACATATGACACACCTAGATTTTGAAAAGCTCAAATCCCACACAATTCTTTTGTATGTTACTTGACTATCTGGGACAGGAATGATTAACTTGTGGCCTGACAGAACATTCTAGGCAAATAGAAGGCTGCATCCAGACATGGGGTATTTATTCAGCCAGTAACAGAACTGTATCAGGATGGCCTTCTTTTGGCAATAGACTCCTACAAGAAGCCTTGGTCAAGAGGACATTTCCCTCCATTCCTTTTGATAGCTTTGAACCACAGACTTCAAACTGCTCCTTTAATGAAGTACCTGCACTCTCTTACAAACAGTCTAATGGAATGCTTCTGCAAAAGACATATTATATGCCTCTGAATCATGGCCCATAATTATAAGCCCACTGCAACTAGAGCAACCACCTCAGATGTAATGCAAAGATCCGAAAGTCCTTCTGAGCTTCAAAAACATTCCTGAGATTTTCACATCTCAAGAGCTGTTTTGGCACCACAGTAAAACTTTAGCAAACAGGAAGGAAAAGGTGTAACTGAATTATAACAGCCACCACTGACAAGAAGTGCAACTTAGTGCTTTCTTAGAGAGGGAGGGACAGAGGGAACCAATAGGCTACATAACTGAACCACAAAAAAGATTATGCATGCCCCAAATCACATTAATAAGAAAACCAATAAGTAACTTTTTTAAAAATGCCATTTAAATCCCAGCTCTTCCGATGGAGTTTCTCGCCAGCAATATACCCAGATAAAGGAAGGATAGTGACTGAGCAGCAGAACTTGAATCAGTTCTGCACTGGCCCATATACTGGCCCAGCAGTATAAGGGACAAGCAGGGACAAGGTTGCTCATCTCAGAACTAGGGGCAGAGCAGGGACGACCCCATGGGCAAAGGCAGGGTGGAGGCTAAGGGCACATGCTGCTTCCTCTTTCCACCACCACTGCTACACTGATGTCACCATGCTGAAACTCCATGGATCTTGGAAACATGGTGGAACTGGGAGGACTCCGTTCCTGCTGCCACAGAGGTAGGGTGGGGGCTCCAGACATGCATTGTTCTCAGGCTTGCTCTTCCCGTGCCAGCATTAGCACAATAACGCTTCATGAGTTCAGTGAACTGCAATTTTAGAAGCTAAAAAGGGGGAATCCCTACTTCATTCCCTACCAAGACCTTAACCTGGGTCTGTTAAATTGCAACAAAAACACTCAGTGGTGGGATAATCTGCATAACAAATTGTCTCAATTGGACAAGGAAGGTTTGCAGAAAAAACAGAAATTAACTTTCACATATTAAAAAATATTATAAACATGTATGACAAGTACACTCTAGCTTATTCACAGCTTTTACTTCTTTCGAGTCTACTCCCCCCCTTACTTTTCCATTAATGAAAAACTTTCACATATGATTCCTGCAGATAGAAGATGCCCTCCATTTGGATAAAAGGTAAGATGTAATTGCAACCTAATGTATCTTCTCAATACATTTTTTAAAAGCCAGCTTCAAGCTTTCCTGAAGTGAATGGTTTAGATTTGACACCATTAGGATGAAAAAGGTTTCTGCTCCAGACAAACATTCTGAGCTTTAGGAAATCAAAAGTGGAAGCAGAAGTTTCCAAGCAATGTCTCCTAACCACTCTTGGGATGGGTCCGAAAGTTAGTTGAGAGGAACATGGGACTAGGGAGATGCACAAATGCAATTTTCAGCATTCGGTTTTATTTGAATATCTGAAGATTCAAATGTTTAAAATTTGAATGTATTCACATTCGATTCGAATCTAATACATTTATATCTATTGGTATGAATATTCAAATCGTATCTGAAGATACAAATGTCAGCAACATTTGTATGTGTCCGTACGTATTCCGTTTTTATCCTGTATGCATCCTGAATGCATACGGATACGTATGTAATGAGAATGTATCCGTACACATACCAAATGTCCAAATAATTTGTATGAATGATTCAAAAGATTCAAAATTTGTTTGAATGTAGAGACATTCTATTCGAATTTGAATGTGCAAATTTGATCGAATTTCAAATGCTTCAAATATTCATGCACATCCCTACATGGGACTGAAAGGCTGGATTCATTATACCTTACCCAGTGGTAGGTTATTATGCCTGGAAGGAAGAACCACTTTGTGGCAGAAAACTTGTTCTGCAGGTAAAAAGTACAAGATCAAGCAGCCAGTACACTCTGTGAATGAATATCTGTTTCATGACTCTTGCCCAGTTTTTAATTATGTTTTTATATTATGTAAAGAATATTTATATCATTGTAAATTTTATTGTAAACTGCTTTGAGATTTTGATATAAATAAGCCATACAGAATTGTTTAAAATAAATACACATTGCTGAACTAGCCTAACTGACTTCAGAGTTATCTACCTTCACGCAACAAATCAAGCATCAAATCAGGTCTAATATTTTTGCTTTTGCAACTTGGGAAGAATACATTTACAAAACAAAGCAAAACACAGCCTTTGAAAACAAAATAAATGGTAAGAATCAACTGTTTCATTTTCTTAATGTTTTTTTCTTTCTCATAAAATTCTGAACTGTACTTTCTACCATAACAGTTTGCTGAACATTTTTACTCTCTGTCTTGCTTTATTTGACCATTGTGTTTTACTATTAAAGGCTATGTCACAAAAGGTGTGATATCTGGTATAGCCACATATAACATACCTACAGTCTTTAGCCATTTTGAAGACCTCAAATCACATACAATTATTTTGTAGGTTGTTTATTGAGGAATATCCAAATTAATTTAGTTAATTAATATTTATATTAATAAATATAAACATATAAAATGAACATTAAAATCATAGCAATGCCTGAATGTGAGGAGGAAGTAAATCAGTGTCTGGATGCAGCCAGTAACAGAACTGTATCAGGATGGTCTTGCACCTATAGCCATTTATATGAACTTCTCAAAACACCTACTCTGGTAATAGACTCCTACAAACCCCCCACCCCCACCCCCAGTGCACATTCTCCTCTCTCTCTTTTGGTAGCTTTGGTCACAGCTCCAAACTGCTCCTTTAATTTGAAGTACTTCCTTACAAACAGACTAATGGAATGCTTCTGCAAGAGATATATTACATGCCTCTGAATCATGCCCCATAATTATAAGGCCACTGCAGGTAGAGCAACCACCTCAGTTGTAATGGAAAGATCTGCAAAGTCCTTCTGAGCTTTAAAAGCATTCCTGAGATTTTCACACCAGTCCTCAAGAGCTGTTTTTGTGACAGGAAACAAAAGCTCCGGGATACTGAATGAATAAAACCGGACTCTGAAATCGTTGCTTATCTTACAGAATTTTGCTTGGATAGTGAATACTCTCAGAGGGATTAAAGAAAGGCAGTTATCAAAACTCTTTTGAGCAGGAAAACTATAGATTGCGGGATAACCCAGCAGAACACCAAAGACGGTGCACAGATTCCATTCAGCTGAAAAGACTGCACTGGAAGAAAGTATTTGAGATGAGTCAGTTGCCTGTAATTTTATATGACTGAGTATTTCTGAAAGATGGTCTTTTACAAGACCCACGTCTTCTGGCTCACAAAGACTTGGGCATGTTTTGAAAGCAGAAATATCAATTAAAGATACATTGTTCTTAAGCAAAATTGTTTCCAACCACATCAACATCTTTTCCAAGTTCATGATCAGAACATTTTCAGCTATATTTAGTATGTGTAAACGGCATCCAAGCTGATTCATGGTCTGAAGCTGCTCTACGTAGTGCAGGATTTGAGAAGTCCCTGCAGAATTGTAATCATATAGAAAAGCTGGTTTCAACCCAGCAGCTACAGCGAACACCTCTCCAGCAATGCTCAAGGAGGCAAAGGAAGATAAGCCTTTCTTCTTCTTGCATCTAAGATGCTGTTGAGCTGCATCAATGAGCAGTTGGGCAAATGAATCCGTCATTCTCCTTGAGTGATGAAAAAGCCTAAGACAGTTTGGCTCTTATTTCATTCCAGCCTTAACTGTACATTGCTTCAAACAGATCCTAAGAGATAATAAAAAGTAACATTTGATATTACTTGAACAAAAAAAAACAAAAAACCCAATACATCTTTTCATGTGTAGGAAAGAAACAGTGAAGTTAACCTAAAACTCAGCTATTATATCTAAAGTCGCTTTCAAATCTGATGGTGAGGAAAGGGAAATATTGCAAATGAATACGGGTTTTGATCATATGCCAAGATAAAGCAATATGATGTGGATGGGTGTTTTTCCACAGTCACTAAAAGTACCCATTAAGTACCCATTAATGGGTACGAAATGACGTTTTTGTACCCATTAATGGGTACTTAATGGGTACTTCTAGTGACCATGGAAAAACACCTGATGTTTCAGTCAAACCAGAGGAGTCATACATTAGATGCATGTTCACATGACTACTTTTACCCCTCGACCGCCCCTCCTCCCCAAAAAATTAGTCTATAATAGCAAGAGCTATAAAATGGTTTGGTAATGGTTTGGAATACAGTATTGGCTTATCACAACCATGGCTAGAAATGGGCCTAAAAATACAGTTGGGAAAGGTGATGTTTCTTTGTGTTTCATTCTAGACACTTTCTGGAAAAGCATAAACACAAACATAACCACCAGTAGATTACTAATCAGAGTTCCCAAAGCTGCAAAATCCTCAATTCCTTACAAATGCATCTACAGTAACACTCACATGTCAATATTACTTTTTCATACACTACTTTATAAAAGAGTTCTATCCAAATTTTCATGGAAGAGAGTGACCGTGAGAAATTCCATCCATAAATACTCCAATAAACTGAATGTATTTTGACAATAATGGATAGAACCTTGAAACTGGCTCACGAAACACAGAATCAGAGAATTAGAAGGGGTCATGTAGGCATTTTCAAGAGACAGCTTTCAAGCCTCTTTATGAATGCATATAGAACCCACCACCTTCTAGTTGATCGGTTCCAAGGTTGGCAGAGATTTCCTTTGAAACTATAAACCATTATTGCATGTTTTGCATTTGAAGATAATAAAGAATAGGTACTCTTGCTAAAATAATGAACAATTATGTTTAAATGGTTGCCTCAACATTTAGTTGCCCTTCACCAATCTTATCTGATCTTGGGAGCTAAACAGGGTTGAGTCTGATTTGTACACAGATAGGAGTGTACCAGGTATTGCAGTCTTTGCAGTCTCAGAAAATATCTCAAAAGGCAATGGCAAATAACTTCTGTACTGCCGCCAGAAAACTATGGATTTGTCAATTCAATCTAACAGTATTAAGCTTAAATCAGGGACTCATCTACTTTAAGTAACAAAGTAAAAGGAGGTAAAATTCCGTAGTAACTCATATATTAGGACCATGGGAAGAGAGGAACAGGGCAACATGACGAAAGCTTCACTTTAAGCCAGGCTTGGTGTGCAGAGAGCTAAGATCTAATTTAGACAGGTGAAAATAAGGCTTTCAGTTTAAAGGCTACAATACTTCTTTTATCCCACAGTCTGGATCTACAGAGCATGACTGGTGATTTATCATTGATTTGATAGTACAGCTCCACAGCTATACTAGCCATGGCTGGGGCACAGCTAGTACAGCCCTGTATGCACCCTTTGCACCTCCTCTTCTGGGCAAAGAGTGCATGGAGTGGGGCAGCGCAGCTACAGTTGCACACCACATTGCCTGGTTACTGAAGCAAAGACCGGTACATGCATAGCCATTGCTGCAGTGAGTTGACTGCCTCTAGTTTCGGATGGATTGGTTGTCCAAAATGCAAACACCCAATCCAATCTATGCCCCTATATATTCTAAGCAAGAAGTCCCAGGAATGTCAGAGACAGGAATACCGTAAGCATTTGTTCCAAATATCCCAAATGGCATCAGTATGAGCTGCTGTGCTGCTCAAAATTGGACACTTTACACAGTATAAGATCCCAGGGCAGATGATAGACAAAAATGTTAAGAGGCTGAGCATAACCCATTAAACTAATTTAAAAATAATATATATTACTATGAAAAACAAGAATACTTGGTCTAGTGGTTAGGGAGCCGGACTCTTATCTGGGAATATCAGGTTTGATTCCGCCCTCCCCCATGAAGCCAGCTGGGTGACCTTGGTCTAGTCACATCTCTCTTCTGAGCTCTCACGGCCCCACCAACCTCACAGGGTGTCTGTTGTGGAATGAAGACCAGAAGCTTTGTCAGCTGCTTTGAGTCCCCTTAAATGGGTGAGAAAAGCGGGGCAGAAAAGCCAACTCTTCTTCTAAAGAGTTGATTAACTCATAAACCTCGAGGGAAAATCACATCTATTCAGATTTCATCCTTCCTATTCGACCTTGTCTTAATTCCCAGTCTTTTTTTTAAGGCTGAGCAGCGCCCCTCTCCGACGGGCTTAATTCAGTCTGGGGGCGGAGGGCTAAATGCGTGTTTTCGTCTCCCTTAAAAACTATCTGTGGCTACGAAAACGGCACTGATTTGCTTAACTCGATCCGGGGTCCACCTTTAGCCAGAACGAAAGCAAGAAAGGCACACATTGCGAGATAAAGGGCCTCAGCGGCATGACTGCACCCCTGTTCCTCTCTATCTGTAACGAAACCGCTATAAGGGCGACGTACAGCACACACGCAGCCTCTCACCCGATCTCGGGCTGATCATCACACACAGCTGGAGTTCTCGGTCGCCAGCACGCGCATGCGCACGCTCCAAAGGAGACACATTTCCGCTTCCCATTGCTTGGGCTTAAAGTACGCGGTCAGGAAGAAAAGGAAGGCGAGAAGTCCTCAGCTTCTCCCCATCGGGCAGAGGTGGGCATGCGCAGAGCCGCCTCCCCTCGCTACCTCGGTCGTGCCATTGTGGATGCGCGGACAGACGACGGACATGTTGGCGAGGCGAGGCGAGGCGCTTTACTCGCCGCCCAGAGGTTGCCAAGCGCGAAAGAGGGCAGGACTCTTCCGTACCTTTGTTAGTAACAGTAACAAAGGAGGAGGAATTTCAACAGGTATTCTCTGCCTGGGCAGCCTCACCTGCTGCGTTCAGACATAACAAAAAAGGCGCCTCAGTGGTACCTCAGAGGCTGCGTTCACACGCAAGTGTTAATCTGGTTTCAGTCCACTTTCAGAGTGAGGGAACATCAACAAAATGACTTGTCATTCTCTTTCCACTTTAAGGTAGATTTTCAGAGTGATATATTTCTGAAAGAAATCGGCTCGTCACTTCGTGGATGTGTTCTCACCCTGAAAGTGGACTGAAGCTGGATTAAAACTTGGGTGTGAACGCAGCTGAGTGTCCATCGTGTCCCTGACAACTCTTCTCTAATTCACCTTTTCTAGCACATAGCTTGGTGTGTCAAAATTTGCAAGAAAACCTAGCTTAACTCGGGTGCTG
>MTQE01003428.1:744254-766151 GCA_014337955.1 Aspidoscelis marmoratus
ACATTTGCTCAATCTTCAACTGAAAGTTGGTATTTCATACACTTCAAGAAAAAGGAAGCACTACACGCCCAGGTGCCAAGGTGACCATGTGTGTCACCCAAAAGGGCTTGGTGTGTCACCTGTGACATGCGTGTCATAGGTTGGCCATCAAGGTTTTAAGAGAAGGAGAGGGGCAGACTGGTGTGTGAACAATCCCACCCTGAAGCCTTCTCTAAGCCATCTCAGATACGCTTTTTATTTTCTTTGTCTGAGGAGAGCAACCCCTTTTCCTTACTGCCCTTGGAAATAGAAACTCTCACCTGTTGGCCATGTACCTTTAAAAGCAAGTGAGGTGGCTTGATGAAATCGCCCCTCCATTTTATCATCACAGCAACCCTGGTCTGAATCCCACACAGTTTGAGTTCAAGAAGATCTCTAACACCACAGAGGGGGAGAAAGGTGGGCCGGGGGATGAGAACCTTTGGCGAGCTACCTGCTGCTCTGAGCCTGAGAAGAGGACATGAATCTTGACAATAAGGAAGGAGAGCCCTGTTGCTGCTGCCAACCCTGGTACCTTGCTTAAGCACTCAGAAGCAATGCTAAGGCTCCAATCTTCTTTTTGCCTTTCTGGGAATTAGTGCTGCTCCGCCCATTGAACATTATTGTCATCTAGGCATGGTTCAGACTTCCACTCCTGTTGTTATTTATGCAAAGCACAAAACAGCAAAATCAGATTAGCCAGACTAGTCTTGGAAGTAGACTATCCTCACAGTGAGGCTTGTTAATCCAAACAATGACCCTAGATATATTTGCACCAAACAATGACCCTAGGGGGGACAAAACAACTCAAGATTCTCAGTGGCTGTTTTGATGCAATTAAAATTTAACATATTTAATTTTCTAGTGTATTTTATATACTAAATTATACTATTAGTAGAATATATAAAGTACTACTAACAATATATTAATAATATACTAGTATATTATCTTTTGTCCAACCAGCATAATGATCCTAAGGTAGGTCACCATCTTAAGTTTACTGAAAGTGTAAAAGCATTCTGAGTTTCAGACTTAATATCCGTATTGATTCAGCTTGGAACAAATGCAAAATAATTCAACAGCTATTAAGGCAGTTTCCGCACTTATACTGGTTCAGAAGGGGCCCAGGGCCCTTCCACACCTCTGGCGCAGTTTTAGGGAGCACCGCCATCTCCTACTATGCCCCATGTGCACAGGACAAAACAAAGGCTTGTCTAAACTGAGCTAGGAGGTTCAAAATGGCTGCTTAATCCAATATAACAGTAGACTTGATGCCGGTATACCAGATCATGGGATATGGCGACATCTCTGTGACTAGGTATACTGGGGGGGCCATTATGATGGTGTGCCTTGTGCTGCCAAAATGAGTCCACTGGAGCCTTTGAAGCGAACACAGGGGCTGGGGCAGAACAGCCACCCCAGTATCGATGGCTTTGTATCAATCTGGAGACAGATCTGATGACACCTGGGACAGATTCCTTGAAATGAATCTGTGTGGGTAACTCTGTTCCAGGCCACTGATGGTAAGTGCTGAAACGGCCTAAAAGGGGTACAGAAATGAAACATCATAATGGGCAGTTCATCAGTGTTTCCGTTCATCACCTTTGTCAGACCACTTCAATTTGAGAGTTTCTCACCAATGGCTTGAAAACATAGGAGAAAAGACTTTCATTAGTTGGATTCCATCATTTTTTTTATCTGAGGACCATAGAAAAGTAATTTTTTCTGTGCCATTATACAAATGAAAAATATTACTAAGAGACGCCATATGATCAATCATAGTATTAAATGCTCGGCCTACATATTTTTGTTCTTTGGGAAAAAGTGATGTTTGCAGAGCTTTGGTTCAGTATTTTGATTGCTTTTATACAGTATTATGTTTCCTTTAAAAAAATTAATTCAACTCTGGAGCTGGAAATTTTCTAATTTGAGAATGCTAGATTCTATATCTTAGCTTGAAAATATTAATGCAGAAAAACCCTAAAGCTGTTTTTTGCCAACATCTATGCATAGAATTTGTACCTAGAAATAAAAATAGGAAAAGCATTAAGAAATCAGTGTCTGGACAGCAAAATTTGGAAGTCATAAGAGTTACATGAGATTTTACAACCAGTAAAATCTTGTGTCAAACAGCAGCTGTCTTGCATATGCAAATTAGAT
This sequence comes from Aspidoscelis marmoratus, assembly GCA_014337955.1. Lineage (NCBI taxonomy): Eukaryota > Metazoa > Chordata > Lepidosauria > Squamata > Teiidae > Aspidoscelis > Aspidoscelis marmoratus. Next base: position 746,433 of record MTQE01003428.1, read on the forward strand.
ACAGTCATTCTGTGTATAACACTGTAGTTTGGTTCCCACAAAGCACTGCTTAGTGCAAAAACGTGATGGAAGTAATTGCCACCAATGGAAAACTGGGGATTAGGGGTACTGTGGAGGAGGTCGGTGGCAACACAGGGGTAAAGCTCAGTCAAACATTTCAAGACCATGACATTGGGACAGCAGCAAAAACTGGTGTTTTAAAACAGCACAGTGCTGCTGAGGTTCTTTTTATTTAGATGTTATACAAATGTGTTATGCAAGGGATGACTGTATACTTTTACCATATTAAACAACCTCTAGTAAATCAAGAAATCATAAACACGTGATTACAGTTTAAGTTTATGATGGTACATTGTACTGTTTTCTGACACAGGAAGCAAGCATAAAGGAATGAAACCAGTTAGCAGTCCAGATTGGAGCTGTGGCTAGGCTGAAAAACATATCTGTATTTGAACTGGGATAGAATGCCATAACAGTCATAGTACCATGATGCACTGACTGATGCATCCATTTTTTTTTTAATGCATTGACTAGCAGAAGATTTCTGTGCCCTTTCATTTACAGTACTCTGGCAGTTGGGAAGATCAGCACTGAAATATAGCTAGTGTTTTAATTTAAACTGTAACTCTGTTAGCCCGGCTTTAACGATATCCTAATTGGCGGTGACAGGTCCAACCAAAAGCAACATTTGTATTCTTTGACTTTCAGAACAAATCAGACAAATTAAAATTATATCATTCCCACATTGGTCTACTGATGGAATAAAATAAGCTACAGAACTCAAAATAGAATCAAATGTAACTGCTTAAATCTCTAAATGACAATTATCTTCACATATTTTTTGAGATTGGTTTAGTAGAAAGTTTGCAGCAATGATGACTTTTACATTTAGAACTTTCATGCTACACTTTCACTAATATGCGGAGCACTGACACTATCAAATAGCAGTGGCTTCCTGCAGAAAGAACCAAAGAATGTCTGGGCTTAGATCACTATTTATCAAAGCAACTTAAACAAAAATGTTAAAATACTAACCTACATATGACTATTACGATTTTGCTTTGCATTAATTATTTCAGACATATGCCACCAGCACTATTTAAGTCATAGCATAAAGTAGAAATATGCATTTTATGTTCAAAGATAACCCTTTTTACTCAGAAGTACATCTAATTGTGTTCAGTGATGATTCCACATCCAAAACTGAAATTAGGACTACAGCCTCCTTTCAACCCAGTAGACAGGAAAAAAACCTGGGGTTAAAGTAAATATTTCTGCTGAAGGCTTTGGATTCAATTTTAAAAAGCAGATAACGTGAACTCTTAACATATATTGCTATGCTGAATATAGGCAGGGCACAAATTAACATCTTTTAATGTATTTACAGAAATTGAGGGGGAAATGGGTACAATTTCAGAGAAATGTTTTTATCTACACTTGAAAACAAAGGCACAATACACAATTCATTCTCACTTAGCTATCACTTGCCCAAGAGAAGTTTAAAATTAGTTAAAATGAAAACATCCTTGTTTTGCAGTTTTGGCATTGGCGGATTTTATGAATCCAGGCAACTTCTTGCTTCAGCAAGTTGCAGCCATCACTGTGCTGTGAGGGGTGGGGTCATCTGCATATTTGGTGGCTGCATTGGCCAGCCCTCTTGATGATTCTGTAAGAGGCGGTAGAGTTGTTTCAGCTGAGCCACAATGTTGTCCTTGATATCAGGGGTAGAGATCTGAAGCCGTACACTGCCACTGTCAAAGGAGCGGGTGAAGTCACCAGAGAACATTTCATACATCATCCGAGCTACAACTGGAATTACCTGTTTAGAAAAAAAAATCCACAATGTAAATCCAGATGGGATTAATTACAACAAACTTCCTGGAAAAGCCTGTGTACCATAAATATAAAAGCTCAAAGTGGAATGATAGTATATACCTAACATATCCCCAAACCTGTCCTTTCTTGATCTTTAATCCTTTTGTTTTCTTCTAACAATGGAATCTGAATAAGTACACTTATGCCATGTTGTGTTAGCTGCCATTCCACCATAGTTATTTTCCAAAATGTTTATCATTTGCTACTCATGTACTGTAATTGTGAAGAATTGCAGGATAGGGCTTCAACAGGTTGTCACCACATCTGTGACTGAGCTTCATTATTAGAATCTTAGTTCTAGAATAATAAACTAAGAGCTCAGTGATAGAACAAGCTACCTGGAAAGCAGATAATTACCAATTGAATCCGCAGCCTCTCCCTAGAATTAGGCAGTAGCAAATCACTTCTGCATCTCTCCTAATAAAATTGCATAGAAAAGTGCATGCACTCAACCAGAGGCCCTTTTGCATTTAGCTGATTAGGCTGCTGTGAACTAGGGCTGGTAAACTTCAGGTACAAGTAAACTATTCGCATTTGCCGGGAGGTAAGCTTTCACAAAGCGTCCACTATTGGCCAGAAATGCGAAAGGTCCTCCTTTTTACCAGCCCACACCGCCTCGTCCGAAGCTGGAAGTTCCACCTCCTCACTGCTGCAATTTGCTGTTTGGATGCTGTTGCAAGAGGGGCGTGTTCAAGCACAGGCTAACCCATGATCAAATACCCCTCTCACAATTCTACAATTGATCACCATTCTCAGGGATTGGAGGTCTAATCGCGGCATGGATGAGCAATCGATCACAGCTGCCACCGCACCTGTGCAGACGCTGTGTTCCCTGCCCATCGAATGCAGGGAGCCAAACGCAGAGCGAATGGTTATGCCACTGGATGCCTCAGGTAAGCTTTAGGTAAACAGTGGCAAAGGTGTGGAGCATGATTTCATGCTCCACACCCAATCAACAATTAGTGAAGGTGGGCACACTTGTAGGCTGTAACAGCCTAGTTGACGTGTGTATGTTCTTCACCAGACATTCACTAATTGTTTATTACTGTCCTAAGTGCGAATAGGCTTCAGGAGTCAGCCACAACACATGATCTATTTTAAACCTTCTATTGCTGGTAGAAATAATGAATTTACAGGTGTTCACTTATTTCATTGTTGTCATCAGAATCGGCTCCTAGGGACTACATGCGGACATCCATGCAGTTTCTTGGGAAATTTCAGGGATTGAATCTATAACCCTCTGCTTCCCAGGCAGCTGCTGTACTACTGAACCATGACCATCCCCATTCATAAAGCTTACTTAAGTTAGTATTTTTGCAGAGAGTTTGGAATTTTTTTACATCAACAGTCACAGAATTATGTATATTGATGAATGCGGTTCTATGTGAAATACAAGTAAGCACTTTCCTCATAAGCACTGGTTGTCTTTCTGCAATTCTTTGTTATCTTACCTGAACAACAATCAACTTTCGCTCTTTTGTTTTTCCATCTGGCCATTCTTCCCCAAAACAAAAGTAGATCTCATAGGGTGGTTGTTTTCCAAGTTGTCCTTTCTGATGGGCAATTAGTTCTAAGCAGGGAGAAGTACAGCTTGAGGACACACAGGGTTAAACACACACACACACCCGTCACTGAGCACAGTTCTCTGCTTGTGTCCTCTAAATTCAAAACCTACCATATGCTTGCTCAAAAGTACTTTTACTTTCTCCCAGTCTTTCTACTAGCAAATGGGATGAGGTAGCCTTCTACCAGTGTTTACTCATATTGTTATTTATTTTAGCATTTATATCCTGCACTTTGCCTTAAGGCTCCAGGACAGGTCGCAATAGTAAAAAAGATAAAAATGTATAATAATTAAATATAATTAAAACTGCATCCCAGTTCTCCCTGCAGAGCTCCTTTACTTTGCAGTAAAGCTAAGCTCCACACTTTTAATTTATGTCTGGAGGCACCCTAAAATACATTATAAATTCAAACCTCCCTGCTCCCCTAGCAAGACTATAGAGAAGCTAACCATGAAGAGCCTGGATGAAGAGATGGGCTTAAGCCAATTATAGCCACTTTGTTTGCCATAGCTGCACAACTAGGCAGAGTGTCAGAACTACTATCACACCTTGTGTATTAGAGTGGACCTAATTGAAAAATATCAAATCATGCATATGGAAAAGGTGGATAAAGAAATAATCTGTCACACAACTCTAGAACCAGGAGTTCCTCTATGAAGCTAATGAGCAGGAGAGTTAGGACCAACAAGGGGAAGGACTGTACGTTTTTATCCCCAGAGTCACTGTGCTGTGGAATTTACTACTAGAGGAAATGGTGTCAGCAACCAGCCTGAATAGTTTTAAGAAAGGGTTAGACAAATTCATGGTGGACAGGTAGTACTAATGGCTCCTAGTATCAATACCTATATACTGCCTTCAGGTGGGAGAGACAGTGTCAGGCAGGGCTAGCTGCCTGCCATAATATTTGAATGTAAGATCTCTGCCACCTAGGTGATTCTGTATATATGTATATTATGGCTGCCTGTTGTTTTAGAAGTGACAGTTGACTCCCCCCTCCCTGCTGGGGTTGAGTGATACATTTTGGCTCCAAGTTTAAACTGAGTTTTGAAAAATAGTTATTGTTGATTGGTTGAAGGCCAAACCCCGCCCAGCTATGAAACATATAAATATGCTGGGTTTTCTGTTCAAAGTTGCTTCCAACAAAACCTGCCTTTACGCTGAGCTGAAATAAATCACTGTTCATCTTTTTAAAGAAAGAGTCTCGTGGTTATTCTTTGCCAGCCTGACAGACAGGCAGGATGTCTCTGAAGGCCACTTGCAGGAAGTCGAGTGCAAGTGAAGGTTTTGCCTTTGTTTTCTGTGTGAAATTTCCCAGAAGCAATTGGTGGCCCACTGTTGTCTGACAGGATGTTGGACTAGATGTGCTGTGGCCTGATCCTACAGGGACTCTTGTATGTTCTTATGAAAATGATGTTGGGAAGAAACTTGGGTTCTCCTCAACCAGTTCCAATGAAGTACAACAGTAAAGTGTACTTTGACCTCATGCTAATGCCTACATGTAAACAGAACACTGATACTTCCTGATGATCCAAAGGTGCCATAATTACTCACCGCTGAGGAAAGTTTCTAAACAGAACAGCTTGACTTTCTTCTGTCTTTCAATCAAGTTTGGAGTGGTAGAAGAAGGTGCACATGGTCCGGACCAATATACTTTGCACTGGCAAAGCCGGATAGCATAAATAGCATGACCACTGACTTCCAGGATCAGCCCTCTGTCCATGACATCCAGCAATCGACTTGTGAAGAGCTTTTGCTTTTCATTTGTAATTTGCTCTGGTCCTGGAAACTTTACTTGCTCCAAATTAATAGGACCAAAGAGTTCTTCTTGGTCTGGCATTGGAATCAATTCTCCATAGAAAAGTCTGCAGCCCTGAGGATTGCTCACAGTCAGTGTCTGCCCAAACTCTTTGCCTCGATACTCAAACTTGATTTCAAGATCTGTCACTTAATTAAAAAGATACATTAACATTTCAGATGCTGCAAAAGAACAATAACTACAGTTTCTTGCATTTACTGTTATTTTACCTGCTACTCCACACAAACAGGGAGCTCTGATATCCAGGAAATCCACATATATAGAAATGATAGACAATACAGTGCAATTGCGAAATTCTGTAGGCATGCATGGAGATCACAAAGACAGATCACCACACACATAGCCTTTCCTGTAAAATGTCCCAGCAAAACCCATTGAGGAAGAGAGAAGACAAGTTTTTCCTCCTCAGTAAAACTTATAGAACTTTGAAGGTATGCAAACGGACTTTATTAGTATACTAGATCACCACTGTGACATCTGAATGACGCAGAAAACAGAAAAGGACTAAAAAAATTCATTTCACAGGATTCATTCTGAAGCACTCATATTCAGTTGCTACATCCTCAGTTGCTACAGCTTCCACATGGGGATTTCCTTTATTCATGTTGATACTAATGACTATATTACTCTTTCAGACACAATGTTCCATGGGCTACCCCAATCTAAATGAAAGGAGCTGCAGAAATCACTCTGGAACGCACCCAAGGCCTTATCATGCCAAGCCACATACACCATCTCTAACAAACTGATTTAGGCAGCATGTTTCCCAATCTTTGGCAATTGTTATAAACCTTTGAAGCAATATCACGCTATATAACTACTGCAGGGAAATGGACTTTTGTAGTACAGTATTTGGTTGTAGCATTCAATCATCTGGATTTCTTCTGTAAGAATTCTGTGAGAATCAGCACAGGTGCCTTGTGCAGCAAATTTACTTACTTGGAAGAGAACTAATCCACAGCTCCGGAGAGCTGAACACATCATGCTGCAGAACTGGAGGAGGCATAGGCATCTCTATATCAACAGGTTCATTCTTTGGCCACACAGCTTCTGTGTTGCAAGTCTCCACATTAGCAGGTGCCATTGGGGGATCTGAAGAGATAAAGAACATCTTAAAAGCCTTTTAAAAACTTTATTCAAGGTTGTTATGGTTGGATGATTATTATGTAAATGTTTCTGTTAAAGGAGAACAACATGGTAGTAACTTACTCTGTCAGAACGGAAAATGAGGCCACACTAGTTATGGGATTAGGCCAACTGTGTTCAACTGTGCCTCCTGCCACATGCTCCAGAGCTTCAACTTCCAGCATTCCATGTAAGTGGCACAGAATGTTGGTAGTTGTATTTCAGGAACTGTTAAGATAACAGTTCTCAAAACTATGGTCATGTCAGATGCACCAATGAAAGCAGTAATGACCTGCTGTTGAAGCAACAGACCTTTCCTGAGTAGCTCTAGACACCCTTAACACTTTTTAGTCCCTGTGCAGTCTCTTCCTGTCATCCAGGTGGGATGAGCAGAAGCTGTGAAGGGAGGGCAAAGCGGCTTCCTGGGGTTCAGATGGGATGATCAATACTCTGCAATTTCCCTGCTGTTGCTCTGCTGCTGTGGACGAATGACTATCCCATTTCCAACCATGAGATGAGCGGAAGTGCAGTGCCTATCAAATATTAAGGGTGTCTGGAGACACCCCAGGTTTACCAGTAGACTTTGACATTGAGGTCTGCCAGTGTGTTAGAACCCTGGCCTGTAACAGTAGGGTGTATGCAGGGGGTCTATTTTGGTGGCAAAACAGGATGCACTGCTGAAAAACGAGAATAAACAGAACTCTGAAGGCCAGGCAGCTGCAAACTTGGTATTGTCTTCAGAGCTTGAGGCTGAGGATGGTGTCAGGTGAGCCTCTGAACACAGATAGCCCTGTTCTGCACCAGGGGCAACCCATCCCAGACTAGCTGTGTATACTGGGCTAGGGTGGCCTCCTCTGGTCCAGGACACTGAAGGCAAGTATATATAGTGATTTTCCTACTGTGAGCAACCTGTAATACAGTTTCAAAATCCTACTGAAATGTGGTTTACACAGTAGAAGTAAACAATAAACAAATAAAGCAGATCAAAGAAACATTTGTAACTAATGATGTATTTTTTTAAAAAAAATGTCAGCAGTGAGGAGCTGCCTGGATCTCAACTGGAAGTCAGTTCCAGAAAGAGAGGGCTGCAATTGCATCCAGACAAAGCTTAAAACATGGTATTATCCTGGCTCTATATTAGGATTATCACTCATACCCATGACAATTTCAGTGTAGCCCTTGGATGTGAAGGTGAAATCCCAGCATATTGCTATTTCAAGAAAAAACAATTCTTAACCAGGGTTTTCCTAGAATAGCGATACTTGCTTCCAGGATCCATGTCGGTAAAAATGGCCACTGGGCATATGTGGGAGCCAATGACTATTCACTTCTGGGTATTTCATGCCATCAGAATACTCAGAAGTATGCACTATGCTACTGTGGTTGCAAGCCTCGGTCTGCTCAGTTGTATGTGAGGCTGAGTGGGGGGCACAACCTCTCACTTTTGCCCCTGGGGGCCTGGGGGGCCACACTCCTCTATGTGACCCTGTTGTAGCCTTCTGCCCCAACCCCCAAGACTCCTTGGAAGCCATGGGAGCAGGTCAGATGTGATGCCTGCCATTGTCACCTTTACCTGTGCGGTGAGGGAGCAGAGACAGTGCTTTGAGCTAAAGCAGGTGGCCTTGGGGGTCCTTGGCCAGCAAGGACTCACTAGGGCCTGCCACCTTTGCCTTTGGTGCCTATATAGCAAAGGCCTTGGGCCATTCAGCCTTTGGTGACTTGCCCATGATTTTGCTATCTAGTAGGAACAGCAAGAGGCAATTGCAGAATTTAAACAAGATTCATGTTTTCCCCTTGCTGTCTGGAGGCTGCCCAAGATGGCTTTCTTCCTGGCTCTGGCTCCTGTTACCTCATCTGGCCCAGGAAGGTTAAGATCCAGTGAATGACCATATACACTGAATGAGTACTAACTGGGCAGAAGAGATAGGCCCAGATCCAGATGATGAACCCTGTAGGGCTTTACAGATTAATACTAACACTTTAAATTGGGCTATGAAGCAGAGAGTAGATTACTGCTAATCCTTGTCCACAGATCTTAAAGAGGGGACAGGGGCATAGAAGCCAGGAGCAGCCAATTCTTCTGGATTCATAGGCATACTTTCCAGAAGGTATGTTTTCAGTATCATTCTCCTACTGTGTCTCTTCCCAAAACAATGAATGGCAGGTCCCAAACACTTTGTGATCCATGAGGAAGCCCTGAGAGACATAACACTAGCAACCTCTTTAAAAGGTTATTTGTGGATTAGCTAATTTCTTTAGAGACATACTTACATCAACAAATTACATTAAATAAGGTCTGTTGCATGGGAAAGTAACACACAAGTGTCTGCTGAGACAGCATTACAGTTTAAAAACCTGTTAAACCTGAATCCTGCTCTAGGGAAATCCAGGGAGCAGAGCTGTGAAGGTGTACCATCATCACAGGCTCCATACTGGGGTGAAAGGTGTGTCGTCTCTTCCTGTACTGTGAGAATCTGCCTTTTAAGCATAAGGCTAACTAAATGCTTATGAATTATGAAGTCAAAGCTAGGAGGCTGCAGAAGAGAGATACCAGATGCCTTATCTGACAATATCAGATTCCTCTATCAACTATCTTTGAGTAGCTGTTTCCTCCACCTCTTCCCTCCCAAGCCTCATTTCCTTGAATGTTATGCTTTTTAAAAGTGTAGGTTTGATAGCAAGAATTTAGCCTGTTGTTATATATTGTAAGCCATCCTGCAAGGCTTTTAAGACTTAAAGGCAAAATAAAAAGGAAGAAAGGGAGGCCAGACATACTTCTGTTCTCTAATTTTTGCTAGGCCCATACATAATTACTGTCAATGACAGAGGCCTCCTTTTCACCACAGCATTTAAAAAATCTGTTTCATTTTGCATAATTTTTTTAAAAAGTATTATTTAAAGTGTAGGCTCAGTTTCAATGCATAAGTTTGCCATGGTAAGCAATGGTAACCAACCATTGATATTAAGAAATGGAAATGTATCCTGTATAGGAACATGCTGAGGCTGGTTTAATTCATCCTCCTCTTCATCATCATCATTATCCTTCTCATCCCATGGAGCAGAACCAGTAGAACCTGTAAGAAGAACAGAATTAGCAAGTAATACAGATTAAGAAAAACAAGTGAGAAATGTAATTGTCGTTTCATGAATCATAGGATCTTCCCAGGTTTCACTCTTGCAGCAGCCCTTGGGGTGATGATGCCATTTTTCTGAAGAATTATTTTCTTTTAATTTCATGTCCTCTTTGCTCTCGACCATAGTTACAGGAGCAGCAAAGGGTATTTCGGTGGAGGCCCTCTAGCTTAGTGGGCTTGTTTGTTTGACTTCTTAGTTGGATATACCTGGGTTTTTAAAAGCCTCTAAGCTTCTAATAGTCAAAAACAGCCGCCTCTGAACTTGTGCAATTCAGTTAGAACTTCAGAACCTGCCTGCAACCCTTTTTTTTTCAAATGAAGAAGTCCAAAAGAAATTTGAGGTCAATTTCTTTTATAGAGTACTAACTTCACAAAATGAGTGGTGCTAGGAATGGAGCAAAGGAGATGAAAAGCATAAAGAACTGAAATTCTCTGACTCAAGCAGTGCTGTTACTTCTATCAGGACTTCGCCTGTCATTTTAATGGCTTATATGGAGAAAGAAAGCTGAATCTTGCAGGGTGAGAAGTAAATGTACTTTGTACTAGTTAAAGACAGTGCCTCAGACGTCCCTTTTTCAGTCAGTTATCACAAGAATAGGTTAGACTTGCTTACTTAAAAATAAATGAGCCAATTAGATAAGTTGGATTCACTACAAGAAAGCAGAATACAGAAAAGCTCCTGTCTTGTACTCTGTTCAAAAGCAGAATCGTTCTCTGTCTCACCTGGATTAATTATGGCTCCCTGAGACTGCGGAATGTCACACACTTCATAAATTTTAACAGGATTCATTGGCACTTCTTTGGTGCCATCATACATCAGATTGAACTCCCGACTTTTGTTGAGAGCACACCGAAGCTGGGCCTTCCATTTAGCAGGGTCAGGATCATCAACCCCTTCCTGATACTTCCCTGTTTCCACTGCCCAGGCCTAGGATCAAAATGCAAAACGTAGAGTTAACCACTGTCATTATGCCAACTTCTGTTTTGTTTTGTTTAAAATTTTAATAAATTTAATCTTCCGAAACAATAATTGCAATAGCATTAATGTACATTGGAACAATTAAGTGAAACAGCAAAACATTGGCCATTTCTGCACTTGCATGAGGGAGAGCAGTCCAGCTAACCTAGAAAAAGGCTATTTGCATTTGGACAGCCTCTTCCAGGACTGGGCCTGCATCATTCTGAATCTTGCATGAGCCTCAGAGCCCAACAGCCAGGAACTAGGAGGAACCATTTTGAAGTAATAATTTGGCGCACCACTAAAATGAGTCCCCTTGCTACTCGGGTCCACAGAGGCATGTGCCCTTCCACAAACCTCCCTAGGCCAATCTCACAGCCTCTGGAGTGGTGGTAGACCTGTTAAAAAAAGGTCTGCCAGTAACCACATTATTTTGATCACCTAAACTGGACTATCTGCATCCAATGTGTAAACAGCAGCCTACCAGAAGATGGGACCTCTCTAGTCCACATCAGAACGCAGAAGAGAGACCCAGGGGGTGCCATACAGGACACTGAATGTTCCACATTTAAGTGCACAGTTTTATTGCACCACCAAGTCATGGTAAACTACTAGTTGACTGCATGGGCACCTCCATAAAGTTTTCTTGGCAAAGGTGCAGAAGTGATTTGCTATTGTCCACTTCTGGGGACTGAACTGGTAACCCTCCACTTTCCAGGCAGTTTGCTCTACCGATGAGCTACAGCCAAGACGTACCAGTATTTTACCCAAACCAAAGTATTTGTTGAAAAAGGTGGGTTCCCAGTGAAATTTGTATGAGGCTCTAAGTCCAATTTCTCTTCTTCCCTAAAAGGGTTTCAAAAAGTAACTATTTTAATGTTTGAAATAATAATTCTCATATTGTAAAATGATGAATGGGCCCAAGATGTGGTATGCAATAGATTATTAATAATAAATGAGAGATTCTGTAAAAATTAGGAATCAATTTGTACAGAAAAGAACACTCCTCAATATTTCACTTAAGAAAAACAATTCACCAGGAGAACTACAACCCACTCATGGTTCTGTATAGTATTCCTCCCACACTGAAGATTTCTGATTACTTCATGGTGGTATGTTACTTACAGACTGCTCAGTCACCACACAGCAAGCTGCAAAGTCCAATTTTATAGCGTGTGGTTAAGTATGGACTCACATTTCTCTCTTCTAGACCATACTGTTTCTCTCCCGTGTGGAAAAACATCTGGGTGAAGGGCAGGAAATAAATGCTTGGAAATAAATAACTTCTTCCATTACCTTAAAAATAGTATTCTCTTCTTCGTGTTGAGGGCTGTGACGAGTTGCATGCTTCCAAGGAATCTGAAATCGCTTTGCCTCTCTGTTAAGCCAAATGAGACCTGGATACATGCCACTGTCTACCTGAGCTACTAGCCAGGGTTTCAATCGAACTCTGCGTGGGTGCAATGCCATGATCTGAAGGAAAAAAATATTGACACACAAATGCAAACAGAACAAGAAAAAGCCATCAAAACTTTGTAAGCACTTTCATTTTCTAAACTGTGAAGCAAGAAAAACCAATAGAAACTGATTGGTAGAACAATCCAGCCCTCTCAACTAGCATTTAGATTAATATAAAAATAAAAGGTAAAAGAGCAGCCCAGGAAGTGTAAATAAAGATATGGCTTTAAAAGGTCAGATCATTTAAACATCCTTCACCATTTTTAATGCTTGAGGCTACTAATTCTAACATAGGCCCTGGAGCCAAACAAATGGATGAGGTTACATGGTATGGCTTTTTATTAAAAGCCAAGCTAGACTTCAAACTACAGTTTTGTTAGATGAGGCCTCTAAGACCAATGTGTGCTAGTTGTCCCTGCTTCCTCTTCTCTTAACTTCTAGGAAGTTATCACAGGAGCCTACCGCTTAGGTTGAAATGTCTGCCATGGCTCACCATGACAGATGACTGGAGGATCTTGGGAGCCTATGTGGACACTTATGGAATTCTGAGACTACTATTGTGCAAATCAGTCACAAAACCACAACCAAGGAGCATAAAAACTAACACCGGCTCAAAAATGACACCTGCATTGGTCCATTTTTATATGGCATTTTCTGCAAACTACTGCGAAGCACAGTTAACATTTGTGGGTGAGAGTATAAAATCACAGATCCTTCCCCTCCAGGGCCACCAAAACATAAAACATGAGTTTTTAAGAAGAGTCCTAATTCCGTGCCACAAACAAATTAAAGCCAACATTGCTTTAGGCCTTGACAGATGTTTGTATATCAACAGGTCCCACGATGGAGACAGTAGGTCAAAATCAGGAGCTTAGACTTGATGACCCCGGAGGTCCCTTCCATCTCCATGAGCACCCAGACTCAGGAACCACTGACTTAGCACCAGCCATAGTCATATGTGGTTGCTGAATTATGTCTTAATATAAAAAGACTAGCCTTTTTCAACACTGGCCCATGAAAAACCAGCAGCTACTTGTTAGAGCTGGCAAGCAAGACCATACAAATTGACATATTAATTGACTAAGCAGCAATAAGACATATTCCAAATCATTTTTTTATCTACCTTTATTTCAGAATTAATTTGACACAGCAGGGATGGTTACCTTAGAGCAACTCATCCAACTACTCATTAAGAATGATTAATAATCCAGCAAATTATGTTCTGGTTTCACATTAGCTCTCTTGACTCCCCAGACCCTCTGGCAAATCTCTAGTATAGGAATGCTCAGCAACTGGAGGAGGAGAATGGGGGTTGGGGAGTGTGTGAAAAAGGAAGAAGAAAGAACCTGTTTTTACACAAACTTCAGCCCAGATAAGTGCAGTACTATGGAAATCTTGCTTTAATGAGTGTTGCCCAGAGGGAAGGAACAATTAAGCATCATAGCTTTCTTTTTTCTAACTCTACTACTTCTTTGGGAAGTTGGAGGTCTTCTTCCTATCAAAGCTGTACCTTACAATACTAAGGAATCATACTATGAGACTTTAACAATGACACAGAACACCTTTGCCAATAGAACATCTACCAAGTGTTACTGTAGCGGATGTAACTGCAGATCAAAATATTTGGAGTGTTTACTGTTTGGAGTAAAGATGGGAAACAGTGAATAAGCCCTAGTTTCAGAGCCTAAAAAACTATCACCTGCACAGCACTGAGTGCCACAACCACAGTGTACATCTATTCCAGACATATGCTGGTGGGGTGAAAGACACCGTCTACTTTCTCAAGGCACTACAAGTTGAATCTCTTCAGATCTGCTGAAGCATCGTTTGGTAGGAGAGTGTTAACAGCTGGTCCTCAATGGATCAGCTTCACCTGCCACCTTGTCCAACATCAACAAGGCTTGAAAGCTTTTAACAGTCCTGTCAAGAAGATGGCAATCAAATAATAACTTCCTTTTTTTAAATGCACTCAAAGTGACTTACTCATTTTGGAAACACAAGATAGGAGAAAAATTAAGAAGTTGTTCATTCCACAAAAATGTTCCAAATAATTAATAAATAAGCTTCTGAAAAGTATATCAAAGGCAATATTATCAACCCCATACTTAAATCTATTTTAAACATACTTTTCCTCTCTTGCAAAATTTTAGGTTACCCATCTAAATAATGTTCACTTGTACACAGATAAGCAGCAAGCATTTAATGACATAATTTGGTCTCCACAAAGCATAGCAGAATACAAACTGAATACAAACTGGACACCATTCCCAAATGCTCCCATATATTAGAATAAGACCTTCAAACCAGATCAAGAACAACATCGAAGAGGAAAGACTAGAACAATGCCTTGCCTTGCTATTTGTTGTTGTTGTTGGATACCACCATGCTGTGGATGATTCCTAGTTGCATCTCTGCAGTTGTTTTCTTGGCAGTGATACAGAAGTGGTTTGCCATTGTCTACTTACAGGGAAAGACTAAGGATCGAACCACTGACCCTCTGATCTCCAGGCACTTTGTTCTACCACTGACCTACAACTACCCCCTCCTGTACCACTAAACTTCTAAGCAGCTCCTGCACAGTCCCCACTTCACCACATGAAGTCTGTTCAGCAATAGATATCTAAGTAAAGCTAGCCCCTCCTTGGTGCACAGGGTAGCCCACACCTGGGTGAAACAGCATGCCTAGAAGCACATCAGATGGAAGTCACTTTAAAGTGGTCTCCTAAGCAATCCCAGCATGTATTTCACTCCAGCCACTACCACGCAGGCAAGCAGCAGCAGCTAGAATGGACTATGTGACACTCAGGAACTTTGCATCATTTTGCAGGCTTCTGAAATAGCGCAATTCTGGAGCCATTTCTGGCTACACCATGAAATTTCCCTTAGTGGTCTGCAACTTTGTACCAGTCAAACATTTTGTTCTTCTGCTCTGAAGGTAGGGTGAAACAAGGCAGACATCTGCAGATGGCTGCTAGCAAACTCCATGGTGCCTTGCCCCATTCGAGATCTAACTGATCTAGAGTGAGTGCCTCGGGACATAGTGGGGAATCTGAATTGGTTTTCTACTGAAAAGGAGCAAATCATACCTCACTACATTAATCTTCCTCAGAAAGGATAAGGGAGTATCATGAACCAGATGATACAGAGTTAGGCTTTTACTGAAGTTCCACTTTTGACTTCATAAAAACAAATTCAGTCATAAAGCTCATCTACACCTAAGTTTTAATCCAGCTTCAATTCACTTTCAGCATGAGAGAATATATCTGCAAAGTAACAGGCTGTTTTCTTTTGGCATTATCTAATTCCAAACATGTCTGACCACTTTGCTGATGGGTTTGTCCACTGAAAGTTGAACTGAAAGTGGATTAAAGTTTAGGTGTATATGGAATGTGGACAAAACACTTGGTCTGATTTACTGTGGTCTTCATGAGAATTAACATGTGTCGCAAACAGTATTTTTCTTCTCTGCTTCAGACATTTCAAGGAGATTTCATTTCAAAAAGATACTTTTTAGCTCTTATTTCTAAACTCAGTTATAAGTTCTGCTGTGTCATATTTAATATCCTGGGGTTTTAAAGGGTATTAAACTAAATCAAACAGAACATGAATTCGTGTAACAGCCACTTGGCATTTTGTTGTACTGGTGTGGCAGAATTTTGCTTTGTTAATTGTGTTGATTTAGATTCTTATCTTGGTTTAAAAAATGAAAGAACAAAACCAGAATAGTAATAAAGAGCACAAAGGCAGAGTCCATAAAATGGCTGGTTTAAAAAGGCTATACCACCATGAAGCAAGCACTTTTGGAAACTAGCACAACCAGTGCCTAAGAATGAGACAGGGTATGGACAAAGGAAGAGACAAGCTGGCTGCATGAAGCAACAGGCAGCTGGCTAGCTACTTCTTTGGGGGGGGGGGGCTGCTGTACTGGACTGGCTGTTTATCTGATACAGGTCATTTCTAATGCTCCTGAGTAGGAGGAGAAACAGAGACAATAGGAGATGAAGCTTGAAATGTTATACATCTGTTTCCCCCAAAATTATGTCTCTATTAATGAGTGTTAGGATCTTGTTTTTATGAGTGAGTGAGGAGGTTTGCTTGCTTTTAAGAGGATGCGTATGTCTACACACAAAACCTCCAGATATTGTATTGGCAGTCTAGAAATGGACAATAGTCCCAACAAATCAGTTTCTTCAAGGCCAGCAACTTGAATATAATTAACATAAAACACAGTATATACCCCTAATATTGATTTCAGTGCAATTCTCAACAGACTTAGGGCAATTCTGTACTGGCTTAAGTTTTTAATCCAGCAGACCAGGACAGAATTGTCCTTAGGAGAAAGCCTACCTGAATACATGCACTTTATCAGAATTTTCTTTATATCTAATCATGCAAAATCCTTACTACCCTGTTTGTTTATTTATTTGTTTGTTTGTTAGGTAGCACTGTGTAGAAGCCAGTTTCTGATGACTAGGTGGAAATGGTAAAAAAGAAAAAGAAAAAAAGTGGTTTCACATTATCTTTTCGGGAGCAAAATCTCTGCTTCCCAGATCTTCTTCCATTGAGCTATGGTCACTTCCTCTTAATATTATGCCAGAGAGTCACTCACAGCCTTGACAAATTAAAATACAGATATTTTTCACAGTTTTTGTGTAACTATTACTATAGTGAAATAACATGAGCTTATAGTATTTTTTAAAAAATTAAGAACAAGTTTTATGATGCCTAAGTAATAATGACAGATGGCTACTGTAGCCACCCAGAAATAGTTAGGACTGTACTCTGACGTAACAGAATTATAGAACTAGGTATCAAGTTTCTTCCTTTGTATCAAAGCACAACAGAGACCCCCAACCAGCAGTCAACTTAACACTTAACACCAGCCTTATGACTAAATTACTTTTCTTCAGACTGTATAACTGTGTTTGGCCTTTTCAGAACATAGACTGAAAGGTATACTAATGCCTAGGACAATATGGTAGCTCCATCACTAGGAACCAATGCATTACACAGATCATATTAGGGGAACTGACAGCTCTGGCCAATTCTCTTAACAGCCTTCTTTCCATAGCCTTCAGTGATTTCGATAATGCACTTCTTTGTTAGCGCAGGTTCACGCTGTACACACGAGGTCACATTTGAGTGACTGCATGAGAGCAAAAACATGCTAACCAAAGCTGCTAGATGCTCTAATCTCTCTAATGTAATTTTTACCATGTAATCCAACCCCTTCTCAATTTAGAAGTCCCATTGTGCTCCGTCAAGTTTATCCCAGGAAACTGAAGCTAAGATTGTAAGCTCTGAGGCCATGTCACTGCACACAGTTCAAACTGCATTGACAGGCCCTCAAAGTCTACCTGCCTCCACAGCATCTCAAGCCAAAGACTTATGAGAGCTCGTGGAGGGAGGGAATTCGGTGTTCCTCCCAGCTGCAAAAACATTGGTGAAACACAGCTCCAAACCTGCTTCTCACGCCCTGAACCAAACCCTCACCCAGGCCTCATATACGGGGGTAGGGAGTGGGGATCTCACAAATTTGGGGGTATCTACCACATTTGATGGATTAAAAATTAAAAATTTTGTGGGGCTAAAAAAATTGAGGGTGCTAGTCGTCATCATGCCATCACCCCATTGACCTTAGCCAGCTTTCTGTAGAGGCCTTGTGTGCCTGCATATAAAGCACAAGGAGTCCAGCAGACAGAAGTGGAACCATCAAACCTCATTCAGAGACTTCCTGAAACCTGGTGAAGCCTGGCAGGAAGTCCAATCCAGAACTGAGGCGTTATCCTAGACAAAGGGATTCAATGAGTCATTGCTGCTTCCTAAGGTTATTTCAGCTGATCAGTCTAAAATAGGGTTTCTTTTTCCTTGAAAGGCTATCCAAGTATGTTTCCAAGCATTTTCCATAGATAACAAAACAGAGACAAGCTTGCAATATCTTGTGAAAAATCTTTATAAACAACCCTGAACTCTACTGGTTAGCAGAACAGTGTATCAATGTGACAATCTGAAGCAATCCTGGATAACAGGGGAGAAAGGGATCATAAATGACAGTCTCCTCTTCTCTTCCTCTTGTACTACATTCTCATCTTGGGGAGCAGGAATCCAGTACAGATTCAACCACCAAAGCTGATTCTGGGCCATCCTCAGGGCAGGAATTTCCTCCCCCAGCCAGACAGATTTTTCAGGGCTCCTCAAAATGCCCCCAGTGCTTTGTCTATAAGTGGACTTTAGGGGGGGGGGGAGTGGAAAAAAGATGCATCCATGCCTTAAAAATGAGCATATTTTCTCAAGATGTTAACTCATTGACAAAACACAGAGAAGGGACAGAAAGTAAAGATGCATATCTCTGTAGACCTACTGTTTCTTTCTCTTTTGGAGGCAGAAATGCCTCTGATGCACCTTAATGGAACAACTATCACACCATAAAGATGGTCTATCAGGAAAACCACAGCTGTAGTTTGGGGGATTTGGGCAGGGGCAAGGAACTTTAAACATATTGTAGTTTATGACTTTGGATAATGGAGCACAGAGTCTAGTTTTCTCTACACAGTAACACTTCTATTACTATTTTTGCATGTGAGTATTGTGGAAAAAAGATCAACTTCTACTTGCTGTTTATCAACCCACTTTTAGTTTTAATATTCCATGGAACAGCAGCCACTGATTTAACAGCTTCAGTTTGACCAACAAAGAAAACCTACCCACCTTCACATCAACGAAATTTTACGGCTGCTAAGACCAAATACCCCAAAGGTAAGTTTTTTATTGAGTTATACTAAACCCAGGCCTTTGATGAAGCATTAAGGCGGCTCTCCTGAAAAAGAACATGATAGGCAAGCTAAAAGCTTATAGCTCCTTCCCTACATAGAGGAGCAGACCACAAACAGGGACTTGAGGTCATGTTGGAAACTGGTTTATTTACCTGAGGGCAATTTACACAATCTAGCTAGTATTCAACTGACATCAAGCACTTCAGCTGACATTACAATAGGTCTGGTTTAGTTCAAACATTTGAAAAACAGAATGAAGCCAGCGGTTTTCAGCAGTCAGGTTTAACAAATCTAGGTATTTCTCAATTCCACTGAACTGAACTAACTGTCCCACAACCAAAATCTTCAATTGTCAGCAAACTCTGTTTCACTTTTATGCCCTGACATGCAGAAAATGTGTAAAATGGATGTTCAAGTTCTAGAGCATGTACTTTGCACGCTGAAATCCCAGCAGCAGCAGGCAGAGCAATGAGACACCCACACATGCCAGAAAAACCCTGAAAAACCCCATTGCAATCTGCATAAAAGACAATCTCACTCTAAACAAATCTGTCTAGATGTAAAGCTGCTTCTTTGGTTCTTAGCAAACTAAACACCACTGCCTCAGCTATCCAAGGGAAGAAAACTATGAACCAATCCCAAAGGAGTTGCTCCTATTGAAGTCAGTACATCCTTATCTCACCTATCTCCGGAAGAGTACAGAGCAAGAATACTATCTGCTTCTCATGTTTTATTCTGACAACAGGGCTCTGGAGTAGTGGAGGCTGAAAGGCAATAGATAGCCCAAGATCACCCAGGCCAGGTGGGGATATGGGTTGAAGAAGAACTCCCAGGTCTAGAGCGGTACACTTCACCTGAACTGCATCTGCGCGCAGGCACAAACAAAAATGTAGATAAAACCCGGGCAGTTTGGTCTAGTGGTTAAGGAGCTGGGCTCTTATCTGGGAATACCGGGTTCGATTCCATCCCCCCACAAAGCCAGCTGGGTGACCTTGGGCTAGTCACAGCTCTCTTC
>MTQE01003428.1:779752-839515 GCA_014337955.1 Aspidoscelis marmoratus
TGGAAACAATTGGGTCCCAAATGGGTGCCGTGGTGCAAATGGGGTCATCCTGCTCACACCCAAATGGGTCCTTAATGGGTGCGAAAATGGGTAGTTTCTGCCAGTGGAAAAATACCCACAGTGTCTTACCCAAAGATGAGTTTTCTCAGATAATGTGGCAAGAAAACAGCTTGTCCCTTTGCTGTGCATTTAAGGCACACACTCATTTTCTGTTGCAAAGGACTGAGTAGTTCAGCTGTCCACCTGGACATAATAATATTTGATAATTAAATTTTCTCTTCAGAGGCCAATTTGCACTTGGCCTCTTAGTCTGCAATAGGTGAACAACTGGGCAGGTGCATCTGCGCTTGCAGGAGGCCTTCACAGCCTAAAAACACCCCCTGCTTGCCCAGATGTTCACCTATTGCAAACTGGCTGTGGTGCACAAAATCACACACTACAAGCAAACTAACCCAAACTAATTGTGACCACACCCTTTCCTATGGTGTCCATGTGGTGACCATCCACATCATTTCCATTTACACCTTTTCCAATCAAAATGGCAGTGCCCTGTGAGTGACCGGATGCACGATTGGACAGAGGTAGGTGTCTGGGCTCGTAGGGCTTAGACTACCGTGTGCTAGCATTCCCTAGTGCAAATGCTAGTACACGTTAGTCTATTATACGCTCTTCCCATCCAGGGAACAGGAAGGCAAGTGTGGAAATGCCCCAAGTCTATTTTGCAATATTAATAATACAGCTTGTAATATGATATTAAAATTGTATTAATTTACTTTGTCGTACTCTTCAGTGCCTTCAGCTACCCCATCCACCATTACCTGGCATAGCTGGCATTTTTCTATATCTCCAAGTCATGTCACCTATTAACAATCTCTATTTTTACCTATAGTAAGTATCTGTATAGGAACATCAGTCAAAACATTTTCTACAGAGATTCTAGAGGCTTATCCTATTAATGCTGCAAATATACTTATTGTGTTTCTGCCCTCCTTCTTACCCCATATTTATACTTTTGTCAGTTGATCACTTTTACTGGAGTGAGTTAACATTTATGAAACAAAGAAATTTGAGCTACAGTGGTGCATTGGGATATATTGATTTTGGAGACTTCAATCAGAATTTCTGCTCAGTCACTAACCTGTCAAGGCTACCGGAACCACTATGCCTTAACCTGATGTATCTCACTGAACCACAGCAAAAGCATCCTCCTGATGCCCACCATACTGTGGAAGCCATATAGCGATTGCATTGAGATAGGGGTCTTTTTTACCCTTGTAAGCACTGCAATATTCAATTTTAGGGAATTTTAGGAATGTTCACAGTGCTTTTCTTTGACCATCTATGGTTCCCCCCGCTCCTTATATTGTACTATCAATGACTTTCTGCCTCAAAGACTGTGGCTAATTTCATGAAAAGGAAGGCAGCTCCAAGCTCCAAATAACTACAAAATACAGGATTAACACAAAGTTTAGTAAGGTTCTCAAATCAATTTTTAGAACTACAGATTAACTTGTTGCCTATATTAGGTGGCTTTCACAAAATGGAATATCATCTTGGATTATGGGAAGTCTAAACAGTATTTCAAGAATAGAAATGCTGGGAGACTGTATAGCTGTCACTGAGACACTAGTGATCCATTCATAAGCTAGCAGCCAAGAATAATTGTTGTAAGGTTAAATATGGTTAAACATTGTAGGAAAGTAAGAAATGATTATAAATAGCTCTTAACAGAGGAGTTTTCAGGTCTTGGAGATTTGCATGAGAGGCCTCCTAACCCCACCTGGGATGCACTTCTAACATCTGACACATCTCAAGAGCTCTGTGACGTAAAGAGCGGGGGAATCTCCTAATGACCTTATAGATTCTCATCCTGTTCTGGATTAATTCAGGGAATCCTCTCCAGGATGCACTATTATGAGAGTGACCGTGGCAAACTGAGCAAGGACTAGAAAGGAGAATTAGGTGAAGCAGTTCAGCCTAAAAGTGCAATATTCACTGAGGAGGGAAACTCAAGAAAGGAGGAAGAATCATTCTGTGTCCTTTATTTCCTACAATAACATGGGACAACAATTTTCTAATGAAGATGGAGAACAAAATGAGATGGGTGTGGCAGAACTACAGGAGTGGTATAAGAAGTTCGTGGTGGAATGTCCAAGTGGGACTCTTTACATGCATGAATTCAAGCGATTTTTTGGGGTAGAAAACAATCAGGAAGCAGCAGAATATGTGGAGAATATGTTCAAAGCATTTGATAAGAATGGGGTAAGCATAAATGGTAATATTTGTTTTTCTGAAGACTTATTTAAATGTGTTTGGGTTTTAAATGAATTTTCCCTTTATTTGTTAATACAGGGTTTCTTTTTTGTCTAAACCTTATTTTGCTTATGGCCAGAAATTCATTTAATTTGCTGTAACATTCTGTGAATTAAAGATCATGTTCAAGATGACTAGTACTACTACCCCACCTCCGCTATCTTCATGGAGCATCCAAAGGACCATTGTGATGGGTAGAAAATAAATATTTGTAAAAAGCAATTTGATAAATTTTCCACACTCCTTCAGGTAGTAGCTTCTCTGCTTTCCACAGAACTGGTTGTGAAATTTGGAAAACATCAGCAGGTTATGCAACAAAACGTGGTTCTCTTGCCAGAAAACCCAAGACTTATGAAAGGGTTCTCCATATTGTAGCCATTAATATGTTCAGAACAAATATTTCCAATTAGGAAAATCGCTGTCATATTCAAAGATGAATCTTTGTTTCTGATTGTAGTTCTAGTGGCAAAGTCACTTTCTACAATTACATAAGGTGTGCTATGACAATGAGTGCAATATTGGTGATAGGAAAAAGCCCTGCTGAACTTTGGTTTTGATAAGATGTTTTGGATCACTAGAAAAACAGCAGGAGAACACCCACTAGTAGTTACTCCAGGTCATGTATAATATCGTAGCTGATATGATTATTCAAGAACAAATCAAAGACATATTTTTAATTAAAAAACTACATTTATTTTGCTCTACTGTCATTGCACTTCAATATTAAGTAGATGAAATGCCAGATATCTAGCTTTAAATTGTGAACTACAGTTTTAAATTGCATTACAGTATGCTAACCTGGGCAGCTTTGAGTAAACAAGAAACCATATAATGTATAACTGAAAGGATATCACATTGAGCTGGATATGTGTATTGTCTGAACTGTGACTCAATGCATTCTCAAAAAGTCCAGCTTAGAATCACTGAGTTTTAATGTGTAAGTCAATTGAATAATTCACAAAAGTGGCTAAAGGCATGAAAAAGCACCAAAGGTTCACTCTTGATAGTTCCTCCACAAGAGAAATGGTTGCAATTTGGTTCAGATCAACAAGGCATACCACAATACTGTGGGTAGCTTTTAGTTGAGTCTATAGTGTCACTGTTTCATAATTGTTCCTGCATATGGAAAGGAATAAGAAAAATATGTGAAATAGTATTTGTTGTAAGAAGTAAAATCCAGTATTTCTTTATGATGGTCCTTAAAAGTTTAGTGAAAGAGTTATTCTGCAAACATTCCCCAAACCTTCTTTGTATGAGCTTTATTTCTCAATAGAACTTTTGTGATGGACACAAATATGTGAAGGAGGTTTTTCAAACTCATATGGAAATAAATGTGAATTTTACAAAGTGACCATTAGGTACTGTTTGCACACCAGTCAGGAAAACTGCTTACAGTTGGTGCAATGTTCATGCTATAAATATAAATTGGGAATGGATGAACTCTAAAATCTATTTCTGTGGACCACATTGCTGAAGAACTATGTCATTTACATTTATATTCTGCTTTGTTCTGTAAGGACCCTAAGGAAGCACAGATTCCATGCTATTGTCTCTTCTTTCATTTATATTCAAAACCTTCAAAGGCGGAAGCTGACTTTTTTGAGAATTGTGAACCTTTTAAAAAATAATAATTTTTGTTATTTTATAACTCAACTATAAAACTTCTATTTTCCCAAATAGAATCTTTTATACATTTACATTATATCATTTAGTTTTTAACTGTATTATGACTTCCTCAAATACTTCTGAATGTTTTGGTAGTTTTTTCTATATTACTCACCCTCATTAATCTTCTTTCTCCTTGCTGTCCTCTTCTGTATAGCATTAATTGAATCCATCAGTTATAACTCCAGCTTCTTGTAAAACGTCGATAAAGAGTCTCCAGTCTTTAAGAACCTTATCTGTCATTCTATTCCTTATTAAGTTAGTCAGTTTGTCCATCTCTGCTAACTCAGTCAGTTCAGTCAGCCAGCTCTCCACTGGGAGTATTTCCTCTTCCTTCCATTTTTGTTCATATAATAATCTTGTCGCTATTACCCTATAGTGAATCAAAGCATTAACTTTGTCCAAATTTTCTTTTATGATACCTAACAAAAACATTTCTAGTTTAAATGGACCATTAATTTTAAAAAGACTTCTTATTACAGAATGCATCTGTATTCATTTTTTGTTGTTGCTCTTTTACAGGTCCACCACATATGATAAAACATTCATTTTTTCTTTACATTTTCAACACATATTTGACATACCTTAATATATCTTTGCTAATTTATATGGTGTTAAATACTATCTACAGTATACATCATCTTATATATATATTCCTTTAATATCATACACATTGTAAATTTCATATCTTTTATCCAAAAAAATTTCCATTGTTCTATTTGAATATTATAACCAAAGTTTCTTGCCCATATTACCATGCATTCTCTCAGTCACCAGTGATTAGGGATGTGTGTGTGTGCACGCTCACACAAACAACATGATCATTTTGCTGTTGAAGTGAAATAAATTAATTCATTTCATTGTCAAACAGTTTAATAAAAAACCCGTTTTTTTGCATTTGTTTCCAAACTTTTTCATAAAGATATTTTCCCCATTACAAAAGCCCTTTTCATGACCCCAAAACACAGCAAAATATGAATGTTCCATCATATCGTTCATTTCCCAAGCAGGAGACTGGTGAATCCAATTCAATCTATCTAGTATTTGAATTTTCCCAGTACTGAGTCCGTTCCTGTTTTGTTGTCTACTTGTATCTGCAAGAGGACTTTGGGGGGTGGTACCAAACTTTTCTGGGAAGGCAGAGAGATGGTTATCCTTTCCCTCACCTGGCAATGCTTGGCATTGTGGACATTTAAGAGGATTGATAGTTTTGCTCCCTCACTTCCTTGCTCCACCTTACCATCTACCTATTTTTATCATCCTTTTATTATTATACCATCAGATTTTCAAGTGAGCAACTCTGCATCTTTGTAAGTTCAGGAGAGGGAGAATTAAAGACTGTGGCAGTCCTCTGGGCGGTCATTTTGTCAGCCGCTTTGAGTTCCCTTGAATGGGTAAGAAAAATGGGGTAGAAAAGTGAACTACTGCTACTACTACTACTTCTCACCACCAACTCCCCCAAGCATTTTCCCTTGTTGGAGGGGGAGAAGTGTGGAGTATCAAACATCCCATCCTGCCCAGTCAGGATGATGGGAAGTGGCTGTGCAGGGAAAGCAAAGCTTTTAGCATGTTTGCACATATAGTTTCCTCTTGCCCCATTCCCCACTCCATCCTCTTGCTAACCATGATACTACCACAGTAGTCTTTGCAGGTTCAGAAGTGTGTATTTGCACAGATCTTTGAAAGTTTTTTGAAGGGGGTGTGAGGACACTAGGGGAGGAGGAAGATAGGAATGGATACTGCTTTCCCAAGAAATCAGGAGAGGATGAGGCCACTTCCTTGGATAAGATAATCCCATAGCTTCTCCCTCTTCTGAGAACGCTAACATGAGTGACAGTAGTTCATCCAGTCACATGAAGGCATAGGGAAGAGAATGATCAGGAGGGGGGAAAGAAAAAGTACTTGTTGCAAGACTGAGGATAGGAAGACTACCAGGTGTGAACACACAAATACAAACACAAATTTATGTGTTCAGTGCTGAAATGAGCCCTAGGTTCAGTGATATCTCAGAAGTGAGAAGACTTAACTCAAATAACTGGAACTGCAGCAGACATATCAAGTCAAGCTTACAATTAAGAAACTGGAAAACCAAGTTCTTGAATCACCGTGGAACTGGAAAAACAGCTTTGTTAACTTTGTTTCTTGAGGAGGAGGGAAGTTCATTCCAATTAAATTCATTCATGGGCAAGTATAAAGACTGTACCATACATAGGAATCACCTGATGTTACAAAAGCAGGGAAACAATGTGGTGCCACCTGCTCAATCTGAAAACAATCCAAAAACTAAATATAAGGTGTGTTAACTACTTATTAAATATTACAGGGAACCCTCTTCTGTAATAATGGATTGTCTTTTCTTCAGTTTGAGATGGTGGTTTGAGGAGTAATAACCGCAGATCATATTGTACTTATTAAAAATCGGAGTCAGAATAATAATAATGGGTAAACTAGAAATTTGGTCTGAAAACTTTTAAGGAAAAACATATAAAATAGTTTTTAGAATTCTGTACTGAATTTATGAGAATCACAGTATTTAATCAGTTTAAAAACCGTTTTGCATCTTCAATGTCCCCACATACTAACTGTATGAAGATTAAATGAGTTCTCAGTTCTGTTCTGAGTATTAGATTGATGTTTTCACTTTGCAAAATAAAACAAAGTGGACTTTGGGGGGATAGAACCGTATTTGGGGGGGCATTCTCCCCATTTCCTCTTATTCAAATATAAGTGTTTATTTCCTCTGTCATCACCTCCTTTTCGATGCACTCTCCACCATTGCGTGCTGCTTTACTACAGCAATCTAGCACAAAACCTCCATTCTAACAAATAAGGAAGGGAGGCTGGTTTGTTTCCCAAGCCTCCATGGGTTTTTGGATGTGGGCATGTGAAGCAGAGGTCATTTGCTTAACTTTGGCCTCAACAGCAAAAATACAGATCTCCTCTGTCATCCTTCCTTTTTACTGCACTCTCCACTATTAGTGATCTAGTGCAAAACCACAATTCTAACTAAAAAGTGGCTGGTCTTTAAAGAAGCTGTACTGTCTTGTTAACATGGAAAAAAGTTCTGTTACAGCAGAAACAAGATGGAGGGGAGAGGAACAAACAATGTATGAAAAGTAGTGCCAAAAGACTCCATGTTGTAATGCAGTGGCAAGCAAATGTAGAGAGTGGGGTTTAGATTTCCTATCCCAATGAAATCACGGTATGATAGGTAGACCAGTGTCCAATTGCTAACTGCACGGGGAGGAGGTTTTGGTGAGAGGAGGAGAGAAAATGGGGTTTCCCCCATGCCAAGCACAGAAGAATGAAGTGTAGCAATGAGCACATTCATTCTGAATCCGTGTTATAAGGCACCTGTGGGAAAACTTAGAAATCAGTCCTCAGTGCTGATTAAAAAAAAAAAATTAAAACTGCTGGGCAAGAACTTGCCCCTAGAGATTATTCTTAAAAGACAGTATGTGGTAACAGTAACCAGCCTGGACAGCTTTAAGAAAGGGTTAGACAGATTTGTATCAATGGCTGGAGAGACAGGCAGGATGCCTTTTGAAGCTATTTGCAGGGATTTGAGGCAAAGGTTTTGCCTTTGTCTTCTGCCTGAGATTCCCAGAAGCAATTGCTGGGCAGCTGTGTGAGACAGGATGCTGGACTAGATAGGCTGCGGCCTGATCCACCAGAACTTCTCTTATGTTCTTATGTGTTAAAAAGACTGATCTTTCTTTGAGGATCTTAAGCATCTTGAATTTCAAATCACTTTTTTTAAAAATGATAGTTTTGATAGGTGTAAGTTGTTATAGTTATTTCTGAATTTTGTTATATTTACCATTTGTAATAAGTGTTATAAATATTGTATTTTTACAAAAATATTATTAATAAAGGTTACAAAAAAGATAGTTTTCAACTTTTCTGTGCCTCTGAATGAATTACTTTATAGGAATGTCCCAAACTGTAGTTCATATGAAACAAACTGCTCAGAGAGGTCTAGGACTGTCAGACTGTCTTAGGGCCTCCTCTGAAGTAGGTGAGGCCTGCATAAACAGGGCAAGGATCTTACCTCCCAGAGGTCCTTTCCATGCAGCCTGTCTGCTGCCACAATTCTCCTCCCCATAGATGGAGCTACATTGTGTGCAAGCATCAGTCTCTGCACCTGCACGACAATGTGTACAAACTGTGGCCTTTCAGATATTCCTGAACTACACTTCCATTAATTTCAGGCAGACTAGCCAATGTCAAGATATGAGGGAAGCTATAGTTAGTTAAATGAGCCATAGCTTGACCGGCCTGTTCAACAATCACTGGTAAAAACAAACTATTGCGTTATTGCTGATCCCTTTTCTTAACAGAAAGCCAAAGCAGACAGAAGGTGTTTACATACTTGCTGAGGTGGTCTTATACTAAGTTGGGATCGTTGTCATTGGCCTGTTTCAGTCTGTATTCTGAACTGTCTGTCCTGGACTAACCTTGACCTCTGCCATTGAAAGCAGTCCTTGAAGTTTCCAGCTGTAGCCACTTCCAGCACTGTTTCCTAGTGTGCCACTGAAAGAGGCCAATCCTGTATACCAGACTGTGGAGGTATACTGTTCTCATGCCCCTTGGGATCCAGTACACCACTTGTGGAATACTTACAGGTTTACTGGTGGTCGTGTGCTGGGCCCATGGCCAATAACAATAGGCCCAGTCCAATAACAATAGGCCATACTAAGTGGCATGTGGATGGCAAAGTCCCAAACTTACTGCCCAGTGCAAAAAAGGTCAAAGAAAGAGAAGAGGTTAAACAGCTCTCCTGTCAGCATGTTCTATGGAAAATAAGAACCCAGTCCAATGTTCTCTTTGAAATAAGCATGGATGTTTTCAAACAAAAAGATAGTAGAGAAGAGGGTGAAGTTGATGGTCAGGAGGTTAGGAGTTTGAGGATTTCACTCCTGTTGAAGCATAACAACAGGATCTTTCAGTGATGGTTGGAATATTCAAGCAGTGGAGCCTCATGGAATAGGATTCAGAAAATACTTGGACCTTTATTATACCCAAAGTTCCAACTTGAATCTTGGGCCATTGAAGGAGTCCATGTCCCCTTTACTAACATTGATCTCAAAGGGAATTAAGATGAGATTGTCCCAGTTTCTTCCTGCTCCATCAGTGAGACATTGGAGGTATCCTGGAGGGGCTGCAGTAAAAGACCACTTTTGGTTCGCTCACCTGCAATCCATGCAAGGAGTAGGGTAGTCAGCCAGATACAACCTCCATTGCCATTCAGACTGATGTCCAACTTCTGTTGTCAGACAAGGTGGTGGGGGCAGGGGCAGATGCCTGGCCCCAGGAACCTATGCCAACAACTCTGTCTTGCTGGCTTGGGAGAGGAATCTTGTGGTCAGATTTTCATGGCTCCAGATGCCACCACCTTCAAACTTCCACAGACTAAGAAGAATGAGAACCTTGGTAGAACAAGACAAGGGCCGCATTCCCATTACAAGCTTAATACGGTTTCCTTAAACCGAAATAATAGAACTGGATGGAAACGCGAATTTGCCTGATCCTATTACTTTCAACTTAATCACGTTCAATCCAGATTCTGAGGATCTTACGTGGCGTATGTGACTCAAGGGGGGACTCAAGGGGCTACTTTCTAAAAGCTGCTTTTTGAGGCTGGCCTGCCCTCTTCCTCCTGGTGTGAATGCGCCACCCATAAGGGACCCCTTCACGGAGCCTGGCTGGGTGGCTGCCGCTTGCCTGAATGGATGAAAAATGGCACTGGGCAGCCAGCAATTCTTTCCCCTCCTCTCCCCATTGCCCAGGGCACACAGCAGCAGTGGCAACTCAAGCCCCCTTCACCCGCTCACTGCCACAGCCTTAAAAACATTCACACATCTCCCAGAACCTGCAGCTGCTTTCCTTTCTCTTCCCTTTCTAAAGGTCAGAACTTTCAGAATTGCACAAAATTGCAACATTGTTATCAGGTGTGAAGTGGTTGGATTGCTACAGTGTAGCTGCTGCTGTAAGGGGTGGATTTTTACAGTGAAATCACTATCTTTGGAAGCAAGCTATTGGGGGAGGGAAACCCTAAACATGCATTCTCATCCCACTACTGTTCACAGTAAGAAATGTAAAACATTTCAAATGTACACACCGGAGTGAGAACTGTTGAAATTAGTGTTAACATTTACAATGCTTTGGGGCAATTTACCACGCAGAAAGCATGTTAAGCTAACCTGATGTGGGGACTGCGAGGATCGAAACCATTTCAAAACCATTTTAAGCTTGTAATGGGAATTCACCCAAGGAGCCTTGTACAGAACTTCCCCCAAAACAAAACAGTTCTGATCCAGGATACATAGGGAAATAGAAGCAGTGTTAAAACCAGAAATGTTTTTACTAAGTTTATTTGATAAAAACTTAGGTGAGTGGATGGTGTTATAAAATATATGGTAACTGCATCCAGGCTTAAGTATGATCAAAGGTGGAAAATAGAAAATATCCCAATAATAGGAGAGTGAGGTTGTTTCTGCACTGGCCACGGAAACCCCATTAAGGACACATACAGGACACATAGAAAACTTACCTTCCACACTGGAGGACCCATTCAGGACCCTTCAAGGTGGCTGCTTCTGCACAGCAGCACATGAGATCTGACCCTAATGGGGCCTCACCACTGAAAAATCTGGCTTCCATGAAGACCTGGAAAATTGGGTCTTCAATCCGTCCCCTCGCCTCGATCCATTTGGAAGCAGGAAGCTTCTGCACATGGAGAGGCGAGGGGATGGATGTGCCAGTGGCCGCTATCTTGGAAAGGGCAGAAGCAGGCTGGTCTGCCTCCAGAGCCCCTTCCCTGCATGCCACACACCGGCGGAAATACATGGTGACTTGCAGCTGAATACTCCAGTCCACGGGCTGGCTTCAGTGTTGCCGGAGGCTGGCTGCATTTGGGAATGGGTGCTGCAGCCTCTGCACAGCACCCAGAAGATACGGCCCTCAGGATCCATCCTGCCTGTGCGTGTGAGGATGTGGGAGGCCTCCTTGGATCCATCCCTATTTTGGACCAATCCTCTGGAGGACAGATTGCCGGGAAATGGATTGTCTTTATCCGTTTCTCAGCGGCCAGTGCAGAAGCACCCTGAGTAATTAAGATGAAGGAATTCACAAAAATGGGCAAAATAATCAAATTCATTTGTGGAAATTTTACAGAGGATTGACAACCTTTTATTCATTATTTACGGAGACAAGAAAATAATATATTAATTGCAGATTTTGAGGACAAAATAAGAAATTATACAAAGTGGAAGAAGAAGGGGAAAATTGGGATGCAAAATTTTAGAAGTACAAGGAAACAGCAACAAAGAAATGGGAAGTCATTGATTATAATCAGCAGACTAACCATTCTATACATTTTTCCTAATAATTTACTGTATGTTTTAAGTTTTTTTGCAAAATATTATATATATATAATTGTTGCAAAAAACTACTTAAAACATACAGTAAATTATTAGAAAAAAAAATACAAAGGTGGTCTGATTCACTCAATTGCTTCTTCCAGAGTGGAGGGATAGTACAACTAACCACACAAGAATGTTTCATTTACCTCTTGCTATGTTGATTAGGGCTATTTCCTTCCTTGATTAGATTTTGATCTTCAGAAAATTACATCTTCATTAGCTTATCCTGGAAAGGGCTCCCTGTCATTTACCCTTCAATCCATGTTGATCTGGTGACCTGTGAAACATTGATGATCTGAACTGCTATATCTGACCTTTGAAGGGGAAAGAAAAATGGAATCTTTTTGGCTAGTCATCCACAGCATCTTATGCCCTTTTCTAGAAACTCTGTTTCCTTGCTGTTCCTGTGCATGCTTCCAACTTTAGATGAACCAGGTAGCAGACTTTTTTGAGCTATGAGCTTTTGCACATTCACCAGCACTTGGAACAGAGGGGGCTTTCAGAAATTTTTGCATTACTATAAGTTTAAGAATCTTAAATGTCATGTAAAATATTCAATCACTTTTAGGTCCATTGATGTGTTTCAGTTTTTGAAGACTACATCTCTGTAAAAACAGAAGGGCCATGTCCCCAAAAGACTTATTAGCCCCTCTCGGCTTCCTCTGCTGTCACTCTGTTATAGCTGACTTTAAAAAGTCCCCTCCACTTCCGGAATAAGCGTCCCCATGGTAGCCGCGATCTAAACGGACTTTCCGTCCCCAAGGAAGCCTGTTTCCTTTCCCCGCATCTCCCCCCCGCCCCCTCTCTTGTTAAAAGGAAAAATAGCCAGATCTCCGTCTCCTGAAATGGCTTCCCGCCCCTAGCAAAGGCAGATGATCGCTCATTCATTCACTTTCAGCACTTACTTTCACTCAGTTCTCTGTTAGAAAAGGCTTTCTGCCCCGGCAAAGTCAGCGGCTGCAGGCATCGTCAGCGCGATCCTTCGCTCATTCTCTTTTAAGGCTTTCACAGATCACTGATAACAATGTTGCAATTCTGAGCAATTCTGGCTCTTTTTACAAAGGAAAGGAAGCGAACCTGCTGCATTTCTCAGATGTGTGAATGCTTTTTGGCTGTGTGTGCAGGCAAGCAATCCCCGCCCCTTTTGCCACGGAGCGTCCTCAAGGCAGATATAGCGAGCTAAACCCGCGAATCGCCGAAAGAGCGCTGGAACTCTTCTTTAAAGTGCATGTATTTTATCGCGGGTGTCTCACTTTCCTAAGCTCCCTAAGCGCCTTGTAAAGCCTGGAATGGGGCCGCTCAGAGGCAAAAGAAGAGTTCCAGCAGACTTTCAATTGCATGGGGACAGGGCCAAGCATATATTTCAGACCTGACCATGAAAGGTAGAGGCTGACCAAGGGTTGTAATGAAAAAGCATACGTCACTTTTACAAGCTTTAAAAAAGCATATGCAGCAGCAATCTATTATAAAGGTCTGATAAAAAGAATGTACACTGTATTCTATAGAAATATTTGGAAAACTACTGTTTCAGATGGGATTGGTTCCAATTAATGTTCATCAACTAAGCCACAGGAGAAACCAGTTCAATGTTCTCAAAAGGATGGAATTAACTCCAAATTTCTCCAGATGGAGATGAAAGGTTCTCAGAGTTCATTTCAGGGATTTGCATGTATGTATGCTGCTATCTTGGATCCTCCTAGAGCTGTAATATTTGTTACCTGTCCTGAAAAGGAATAACAGTGTGCAATCTTCAGTTACACACCATTGTAATGTTCACCAAACTGCCTTATGTTGTTGTGATTCCAAAGTACTCCTAACTGAACATCTACAAAAGTTGATCTGATTATAATGCAGTACATTTGGGATTTACAATGGGATTTTCCCCTTATTATCACTGATCCCACAAAAGAGGTGTTTTGATAACTTGGAGTGCTGGGTATCTTGGAGTATCCGATATATTTTTCTTTTCATCTAATTTAGGGTTAGATAATCCTCTACACGTATAACTGTCTGAAATAACTTAATTGGTCTTAACATGAAGAAATTGAGGGGATGGGCCAGGGATCAAAAATCTGAAAAAAGAATGTGGCACTATGCCAGTTCTGGGGTGGGAAGGGGGGCTTAGTGTAGGATAACTTGTTCAAATGTGTAAAGCAAGGGCACTTTCAAGTCAAAATTGACTTCTGGTGACTACAATGATAGATCTTTGCAGTTTTCTTGGCAAGAAGCTTCTGAGTCACCTTGTTGAGGAAATTTAAAGAATTTTATACGCAGAAAGTTTGGAAGAGGGAGAAAGAGAATAGATCACAGATCTTCAGGAGATTTAAATGTTGCATTTAATAGTTGCATCAGCTAAGGGCTATAGAAGAAACCAAAACTATATATGTTCCCTAAGTAAAGCATAAAAACATGGCTCAGGCAGTCAGAAGGGAGTGACTGCAGCTCAGTAGTACAGCAAAGTGACTGGTTCGATTCCCAATCTGTCCCTGGAACTAGTGCAAACTTCTGCCAAGAAAATGTCAGTCAGGAGTCAGTTGTGACTGGTGGCACCCAACAATAGACAGTCAGAATGTAATCACTATATCTAGATTACATCAAAGAATAGAAATTTTAGCAATCAACAGTAGTATTAATTCCACTGATTATTTTCAGTACGCTTGCTCATTAGCTGGATATTTTCCTTTTGCTGCTGTGGAGGAGGACAGTAATCTATTAACTTCCTTGACACTCTTTCGTTAATGAATAATGACGTGGTGGGGGAACTAAATGAACTTCCTTTTGTAAATTAGCTTAGCCCTTAGTTAAAGGAAATTTTATGGTCCTGTACCACTGGATGATTTTGCCTTTGTGCTATTCACACATGACTCACAATAGATCAACTCATTATTGTCTGTTTATCAGCAAATGATTGCTCTTCAAGAAGGGGAGTCCTTTAGAAATGACAGTAGTGCTGTTATCTATATTTGCCCCAAAACAAATCCTCACAATAAAAATTCCCTGTATTTTTCAACCATGTGCTTGTTAACGACAATATCAATTCCTGCTCATATCTTCCCACATAGACTACAACCCCTAGTGACATTCTAGCTACACAGAGATGTTGGGGGGTGGGGTGGGGGAATTCAGAGTAAGAAAAGTTTACTCCTGTTTTAAAAATAATTTTATTTTATTAGTACAATATAAGTCATCCACAATACAATACAAGGCAGTAAAACACCCCATCCTCCCTCTCCCATGAAACCGATTAGACCCAAATTTTCAATTTTCAAACATTTTATCTTAAGTAATTTCAATATAATTTTCAAACATTATATTTTAAGTAATGGATTGAGTTTTTCTTCCTTTAAAGCCTGTTTCCCCCCTCTATTCAAGCTGTACAATAACATTTTATCCCATTTCTGTTGCCAACTATAAATCACTCCTCTCTCCCTTAGAAAATCAAATAACAAAAACATCATTAATGTATTTATACCAGTTTTCAATGCTCCATAAGTCTTTCCACCATTTTGCCAATACTACGTGTGCTGCTCTGATTGCCTAGGTTTACTCCTGCTTGTCTTACATGGTTTTTACATGGAAATGACTTGCCAACAGCACCTCCAAACTGTTTTTTTTTCCTGTCTTTAAAAGAGCTAGTTTTTCTGTTCTTTTGAAGCATTTTGTGTTCATTTTGAGCCTAATCCTTGCATGTTGGACATCTGAATTTCGGTGGTTGGAATTTAAGTGTAGATCTGTAGGAGATTCTCCCCTAAAGAACTGGAAAGTCACTGACAGTCCCTGCAAACTAAACAATGCCAAGCTTGATTAACCAAAAGTATGAGTCAGTATAAGCCAGTTTCCTAAATTCCTACCCTAAACCAGATTAATTTTTAAATTATGGCTAACTTGTCCTGTTGTTTTCAACCAGATCTGAAATAGTTACCATAGTCCTGTTCCACACTGGCTGGTGAACAGGGCTATGTTGTGTGTTAAGCCTCTGTCATCAGCATACCAATGTAAGCTAGCAGAGATTACATCCTCCCAGAATGCTCTGGCTACCCTGAATACAGCTAAGTGTGATACGGCTCTGTATCCACTCTGCTGGTGAACTACTGATGATATACCAGTCCACGGACAATGCAATCTGACTGGGCACCCAGAAGTGGTGCTGGAAATATGATGCTGTTGGGCATATGGCCAGGATGGACTGTCTTTATTGCCCAGCCCACTGTAGCCCTGTCCACCAGTTTGGGCCAGCACAGTGTGGGATAGATCAACTGTGTAGAAACAACCCTAGAATCCAAGCTTTATTTAGTCCACTGTCAGTTCAAAACTTTGAGGTGCAGGTCTGACAGCTATTGTGTTCCTATTAAAAATTTTGAGTAAAAAAACAATAGCAGTGCCAGATCTCACAGATCTGGTCCTGTGGCCTGTACCACCAATGATGCTGTACCCACTTATCTCTACTGCTATGGCATGTTATGTAGACACTGCTGCCATCTCTGCCTCCTTGGATCTGTAGGTATCTTTCTTTGTTTATGGCTTTTTGAAAACTGGTGAAGTTGCCTGAGGGCAGGTGCCACCACTAAGCACCTTTCCCTCTGCTTTGTAAGCAGCTTCACATCTCCATTATTGCTGGGGAGGCTATGTGTTCAAGCCTCTGCTTCTGAACACAGAAGACATCCTTTATATCCCGCCCTTCACCAGAAGGTGCTAGGGCAAGTCACTATATATAAAATGTAAAACATATTTACAATATAACCCTCCCTCCCATCCACCCTACTTGCAAGACAGCACTGAGAGAGAGCTAAACATCAAAGGCCTAAGTGAAGAGGAATTTTTAAACTAGACACTGAAAACCATATAATGTAGATGCCTGGTGAACCTCAAGAGGGAGGTTGTTCTAGAATCTCGGGGCCTGTATGTCCCTGTCCCCTGCACCTCTGAGAGAAGAAGAACCTCAAGAAAGCCCCCTTCTATAAATAATGGTTTTAGCTGCTTTTATGATGTTTTGTAAACCACCTCAAGATTATATTTCTAATGGAAAGCATCATAGAAATATTTCAGGTAAATAAATAATAAATACCCAACAGACCCCAAAGTCCTTCACTACCTTGTGCACTCCTGTTTTGGCTTGATGGATGTCCAAGTCCCTCACGGTTCCCTCAAGCCCTTTTGGTGGAAGGAGGTAAGGAGAATGGCCAATCTGGGTGCTTCTCAAAGGTGGGTTGACTGCACAAAGGGGCACATTTTCCATTGTGGATAAGCTTGTTAATGTCTGTACTGGTGATGCCATTTTAGTTTCTTCAGCTACAGGAGAATGTGATATTCATAAAATAAAACTGCTTTTTACAATGTAATTGCTACACTCTATAGAGGCAAAACAGATATCAGGAGCTAGTCAACCAGCTTAGTAGAAATGATGAAACCAGGTCAGGTCAGCCTAACCAACCTCTACATTTTGTATCTACAGGATAATACTATTGATTTCCTAGAATATGTGGCTGCTTTGAACCTTGTTTTACGAGGGAAGCTGGAGCACAAACTTAGATGGACATTCAAAATTTATGATAAGGATGGGAATGGCTGCATAGACAAACCAGAACTCTTAGAAATAGTTGAGGTAAGTAACATTATTGTATTTACTTTTCAGCACAGCCATCTGATTTCAGCTGTCCAGCTCAGTGGCCTCTGTTTTAAAGACTACACATTCTTTTAACAGTACATGAAACAAAATTGAGTTGTCATTCTCCCCTATTGTGCACCATTTTCTATCAGTTTTGTTGAAATTGGTTGGCCAACCTTCCTCTGCAATCTGATTTTTGACTGGGAGGTTGGCTGATCAGTTTTCATTTATTTATTGCAGGTTTATTATAAATAATACAAATTATGTGAGCCATTTCCATATTCACTGAAGTTTGGCTACATGCAAACTTCAGGTTCAGGCAGCTGGTGTCCACAGGATAGAGGAGTTTCTCGTTTTCCTAAAATATTTCAGATACTTACAGCCCTATCCTGATTTTCATGGCATCTGTGAATATCAGAGTATGTTATCCCCCACTTCCTTTTTGCTGTTTTATGCGCATGTATGTGCACACAGAATGTGGAAGAAATCCTAGAAGAAGTCCAGATGCATTAGTCCATCTTTGGGCACAATGGAGATTTACAGCATTTTTTTGTTCTATACAACCATTTAATTTAATTTTCTCTCAATTCGTCTTTCTTTGTCCACACTATTCAGTTTCCCCAGTCTCAGTTTCTTGATAAGGAAAGTTTTCCTCTCTATCACCTCCACTTCATTCCACTCCTGCCTCCCTCTTCCTGCATCTCAGAGAGGTGGCTCTCCCCCTTACTGATCTCTCTAAGCTCGAAGGTGAACTTTAGCAGTACCTCAGAGGGACCAAGGCAAGGCAGAGATGTGTTAAATGCTTCACTTTTTAAAATAAAAATAAAAATCAGATGAGATGAGATGAGGAAAGCTCAGATGAACTTTCTCACCAGCCAGGACACCACCTCCCAACATTCCCCCACTTGTCTTTCTTCCCTTTCCCCTCCCATATTTCTTGCTTAGCTTTCTTCTCTCCTTTTCTTGCTTGACTTTCTTGG
Source organism: Aspidoscelis marmoratus (assembly GCA_014337955.1). NCBI lineage: Eukaryota > Metazoa > Chordata > Lepidosauria > Squamata > Teiidae > Aspidoscelis > Aspidoscelis marmoratus. Next base: position 797,740 of record MTQE01003428.1, read on the forward strand.
GCTGGGAGGAAAAATGTCTGTCTCTTCACCTGGTTGTTTCTCCCCCACCCCCCTTATCTGTCAAAACAGACAGTTAAAACCACAGCCAGAGGCACTTGAATCATTGATCAGCTTGAAGATTCCCAAAGTTTTTATCTGACCCTTTTGAGAGATAAATGAGGAGGAGAAAAGCAACCAGGTGAAGGAGCAGACTGGTTGTAGTGCTTGCATCTGGTATGGTGAATCTGGGTGTTGCATTAATGCTTAGGGATAGCACATTGGCAATCAATGCAAATACTTAGAAGTGAAAAAGACAAGAGCAAAAATACCTATCGTGTCTTCTATCCCTTATTTTTGTGTTGAAATAAATTTAGTCATTCAGCCAGAAGAGAAAAGCAATACTATGAGATTTGAGGGAATCACCTTACCCAAACACAGCTCACATCTGTCAACAGACAGCAAGTGATATAGAGGAATAACAGCAAATTTCCTTGAAAGATTATTGGCTCAGCTATTATTAAGAGACTTAGGAAACTGGATTATGCAGAATGAAATCAGGCTGGAGCCATCTTGCTTATCATACTTGGCAGTTTCTGGTTAGAGGAAAAGGGCCCACTTTGATTTAAAATTGCTTTGCTCCTCATAGTCAAGGCAATAGCATAAATTACTTCTAGTCAGAATACAGCATAATTCTTTAGTGAGCTTTTCTTTCCTTTCAGGCAAGGTCATGAGTTCAGCTATATAAATTGTCCATCTCATCCTAGAAGCCTATCTTGGATTCTCAATTATGGTTTTAAGGTCAGCGGAGAATTGGCCATAGCTGGGTCATGTCCTTGCTAATCCATGGTATGGTAAATTGCCAGAGATGGCCTGTTGAATCTGCAGCTGCTGCTGTTGCTATAAGAAGTCCAACAAGGGGACAGGAGAAGTTTAATGTTTAAGTCAGAAAGGGAAACAGAGGCCATGACCCAGAGGCCTCAGACCTGCAAGATAAATGAAATAACAGGCTGTAGAATTGGAGATGACATTAGCATTACTACCTCTAAGCTGATTTTGAGTCACTGTTTTTTTTCATGCATGTGGACGCATCCTTAGAGTGCATCTTCACCTTGGCAGCAGAGGGCTAGAACCGTCTTGCTTATTGCTCCCATGCCACAGCAGCCAAATGATCCAACTCAGCATGAAGGCGAGGCCCTCCCTTTGCTGGAAAAGACCCTAGAAAGTCTTTGCTGGTGCAGATGCCTACATAGTGCTGATTCAATTTGTCCAAACAGTGGCAAAAAGTGTGCTGAAGACCATCAGAGTTGTTTTTCAGTACTATGATGTAGGGTTGTGCACAAATGCAATCTTTGGATTTGATTTGATTCAAATCAAATATTCAAATGTTCAAATTTGAACAAATAGAGAAAGAAACCAAATGTATTCAAATTTGAATCCGATTCAAATACATTTGTATGTATTAGCACGGATATTCAACTCGTATTTGAAGATACAAATGTCAACAACATGCGTATGTGTCTATGCACATCCATACGCATTCGTATACATCCCGTTTTCATCCCGTACTTATCCGGTTATGAATAAGATGTGTCTGGATACACATGTAATGCATATATATCTGTACACATATGAATGTCTGAATAGTTCGTACAAATGATTTGAAACATTCAAATTCATTCGAATTTTAAAAAACGAATGTCTGGACATTTGATTTGAATTCAAATGTCCAAATTCAAATGAATTTGATTGAATTTTGAATATTCTTCCACATCCCTACTCTGATGTAGGACATGCTGGAGGGCACCTAAGGAGACTCTAATACCCTTCTCAGAGTTATTTGCAACAGTGGATAGCTGGGGTGTTTAACTGCCACATCCTCTTGCTGCCATAAGTGTGGATGCTCTCTTATTCTCTCATCTGTCCATAATTCTTATACTCTACAGCTGAGAAAGGAAAAATGAGAAAAACTATGTTTTTGAAACAGATGAAAAGTTTAAGCATACAGTTAGGAATACCATGTATAATGTTCATAATCACCCAAAGGTTTTCACCTCCGCTCATATAAAGACTGAACTAAAGTCAGAATATTTGTGGCTGTTTCATACTATGGAGTTATTGCACTTTCCTCCCTGCTTGTCTCCTTCTCGCATGCACATGACATCATGAGCAAATTGCCCCTTTCATGTTTTCCATTTATAATTTTGGAACACAATGGAGCATCTGTACATTCTCATTAGAGGTATATGAGTAGTGCTATACAAATTGCTCTACTCATTTCCTTCACAATGTATAGTCTGTTCATTTTTTTTAAATAGGAATACTCTTTTCACACTCCTTTCACAAGCTATATTTTAATCCACAGTCAAAGGAAGGGATCATTAAAAGCAGAATGGCAGGCAAAGAGAAGTTACATTTAACTCCTTATTTTCAGTAAGTTTTTGAAAAACTCTTCTGCAGCACCTTGGGCTGTGGAAACGAAAAATGAAATTTTTGTTCAGAGATCTAGAATCAAAATTATTCAGTGGATAGTGTGAAACTGAACTAGAGCTATTTGATAAGTACTATTGGATCATCCATGTCTCAGTAGGATATTTCATTTTCTAATTTGACTTTTTTTTTGCATTCATCAGAGGCCAATTCACACTTGGCCCCACAGTAGATGATAGAGTAACATCTGGTAAGAATCACCTGCACTTGCAGGAGGTATTTCCAACCCAGAAATACATCCTGCCTTATAAGATGTTACCCTGTTGTCTACTAGCAATGGTGCATGAAATTGTGCATCACACACAACCCAACTCTAAGCTTTCCCATTCCATTCCTTACCTGTTGCATCCAGTGTCGTGACCATCCACACCATTTTTGGTGCTAGGGGTCATCTGAGATGCCGTACCTCAGATGACCCCAACCGTGACTGCGCATGCATGGAGTGTCACTGTTGGCATGGCAGCGGTGCGCATGCAATTCTGCCAGGCTCCGAAAACAAGATAGTCTTGCCTAGACATGGGTCCAGACACAAGTAAGCCTCTGGAGCACATGGGGCTTAGGCTGACATGTACTAGTGTTCCCAGTGGATGGGAAGCCAAGTGCAGAAATGCCTACGTTTTATTTTTACCTTTAACTTTTAGAAGCTTATGCCTGTTTTCTTGTTTGCATTTCTCTTTGGTTTTTCCTCCCTCATGATTATATTTTATTTTTTCTAGTCTATTTACAGACTGAAGCAAGTCTGCCAGCCTGAGGAAGAACGAGGTTCACCCCGACTCACTCCAGAAGAAGTTGTGGAGAGGATATTTCAATTAGTAGACGAAAATGGAGATGGTAAGAAGTGCGCTATTTCCATGTGATTTCTATCAGGAGATTTAGCACTTTGACCGGGAAAATCTTTCAGGGGAACCTGAATATTCACTCAAAGCAGCACCAAGTTTATGTGACTGAAAGAGTCCTTACTTAGTGGCCAAGGTGGCTCCAAAACATAAATTAAATAATTTGGAGTTAATTTAGCTACTCTTGATACTGATAATCCTGGCTGATGTAAATCTGAAATGGATCCACTGGGAAATTTGTTCATATGTGACACTCATTTTTCTGCACTTTTTTTCTCAATAAAGAAGCTGATGACACATGTTATATTGTCTTTAATAGCACATGGTTTTGAAATTCTTAGCTACCCAGATACTTCTGTGGAGAAATGCAGGACAAAGGCCCTGTCCCCAAGCAATTTAAAGTCTGCCAAAAAATCCTCTTTTGCCTCTGAGCGCCCTCATGCAAGGGTTATTTTACGAGCTTCCGGCACTACAAAACAAGGAAAACCCGCAACAAAAAAAGTGACCTTTAAATAAGACTTTCAGCACTCTTTTTGGAAGTTGCGGGTTTTCCTCGCAACATTTACCTTGGGGACACTCTGTGGCAGAAGGGGCGGGGATTGCCGCCTACACACACAGCAATAACACAAGCAGCTTCCCTTTCTATAGCTCAGAACTAAAGAGCCAGAATGGGGCAGAATTGCAACATTGTTGCAATCGCTATCAGGTGTGAAGAGGGTGGATTATTGCTACTGTATGGGGTGGATTTTGACAGCAATAACAGCGGAAAGTGGTGAGAGTGAATGAGCGATCGTGCGCTGTACAGGTGAAAACGTCTTGCAGCCATCGTCACGCAGCTTCTGCAGCAAGAGCCCGAGGACGGGGAGGAGAGAGGGAGAGAGAGGGGGGGTGGAAGATCTGGGAGATGAACAGAGAACCGATGGCTATTTTTCTTTGGACTTGTCGGGGATTTCTTTCTGGTTGTGGCTGCGCCGAGTGCAGTCCCTCCCTCTTCCCACTGGCACCCTATCAACAAGAGCAGGGGTGGGAAGAAAAAGATGCGTGGAAAGAAAACACAGCTCCCATGGGGACAGAAGGTGCATTAAAAATGGACATTTTGCTGAGCCTCATGCGGACGCTTATTCCTGATTTGCATGGCACTTCTAAAGTCCGCTTGAATAGAGGGACAGTAGAGGGACAGTAGAGAAGCAAATAAGTCTTTTGGGGATGCAGCCAAAGAGATTTTGTTCTTCTCCCCTGTTCTTAACAAACTATGATTTCTTCTTTCTTTAGGGCAGCTTTCTTTAGATGAATTCATTGATGGAGCCCGGAAAGATAAGTGGGTTATGAAGATGTTACAAATGGATGTGAACCCGGGAAGCTGGATTGTTGAACAAAGGAGGAAAAGTGTATCTTCTAACAGTTGTCCATGTGACTGAAAGTGTGTCATTTGGGGAAAAGTTTGTAATACAATACTGCATTTCCAGGTTTAATCAAGTAAGCCCTTCCATTCACCCTGAGGACCGCTGAACCTTAGATACATATTGTGCAAGTGAAACAGCATTTTACTGTGTGGAGACCACAGCTGACCAGTTATCTAGATTGTAATAATGTGCATATGTACTACGCTCTTTCTTAATTCAGGCTCATGATTACAAGCATTCCATACTGCTGTCTGTCATTTGATACTGAAATAGACAAGACGGCTAACTAGTGAGTCCTCACTTAAGAGTATGCACGAATTAAATTTTTGTGATTCGATTCAATTTGAATTTAATATCTGAAAATTTGAATTGATTCGAATGTTTAAAATTCAAATGTATTCATATTCAATTTGATTTGAATTAATTCGAATCTATTCATGCACACTTTTATTCAAATTTGCAAATACGAATGTTGACAACATTCGTATGTGTCCATACATATCCTGTATGCATCCGTATACATCCTATATTTATCCCGTATTCATCCCGTTTTCATCCCATACGGATCCATACAAATGCATATGGATGTGAGAAAGACGTGTATGGGCAAGTACATATCCTGTACGTATCTGTACACATACAAATGTCCATGAATAGATTCAAAAATTTAAAATTCGTTAGAATGTTTAAACTCGAATTTATAGACATTTGATTCAAATTTAAATATCCAAATTCGAACAAATTCAAATGAATTTCAAATGTTTTGAATATTTGTGCACATCCCTGGTCCTCACTTGTAGATCAAAGGAAAGGGCCGAAGATTAATGCTTTCATCAAAGACTTTTCAGTATGTTCTAATACTTAAATATGTTCATTGCAAGGTTATTTTGGTAATTTAATCTACTTGGATTCATTAAAGTCACATTTCAATTTCTTTGTAACATTTCAGACCAACAACCAAATATGAATATAACTGAAAAAAGGAAATGAAGCTAATGTATATAATGTGTGTATAAAAAGTTGGCAAATAGAAGGTATTATTGATAACTGAAGTTACAGGATGCAAGTTTTGTGTTTCTTTCTTTCTTTTGCTCTCTCTTTTGCAATGCATACATTGATTTCTGGAACTGCAACTTAGTCCTGATAATCCTTCAGTCAGTGGTTTGGAAGAGATGAAATGTATTGCTTCTAGTGCACATTTTTCTCTTTCTTTTATTATCTTGTGCCAATTCTCTATCCCTTTTCTAGGTTTATTTGAGCATGTTTATCATTATACAGTAACTGTATCCAAACCTACAAAAAGTGTTTCAGATCAAGATTTAGAGAAAAGCAGTACTTAATTCCCGCCCCCCGCCCGCTCCGTTTTTGGGTATTGTGGTAAACGATGCTTACCAATTCTGTATGTCCTGTGTGAGTGGATATTTTTGTGGACATAGTGGCAGCATTTGTGAATTAGCACTGCAGACTTGTCATCTATGCACAGAACCTTTACAGGTGACTTAATGAATATATATGGTGAATCCCAATCTCCTCACCCTACTGCACACTTGTAAATATAGAGTTGCCGATAGACGTAAGCATTAACACATAGTTTATGCTGTTCTTATATTTACTAAAATCCTTCAAATAAGGGAGAACTCATTTATTAAAGCAGCCTGGGTTATTCCATGACTTTAACCCATTTGTCCTCCATTTTGAAGCTGGAACTCCTGCTTCAATACTGAGGGCAGGAGAAGCCCTTCTGCCCACCTGTAAAATGGTGCAAGGGCTTTCCTCATTTTTGTTTGATGTGTGAGGGAAGCTTCCTCCCCTCTCTCTCAGATACGCACACGCAGGATCAGATGCCATTGTACAGCAAATAGTGTGGTAAGAAAAAAAGTTCTCACATCACTTGATAGAGCAGAGGGACAATTTGATTTAGAAGCAATGTGCTTCCTTTTAAGGTCTCAGGTGGTAAAACGCAATACTGTACAATCCCCAGTGTCAATTTTATCCCTGTCTAAGGTTTAGTCTACAATTTTCAAAGCACAATGATCAGTTTATAAGGCAAAGGGAAACATTTCCTTGAGTGGAAGCTGATGCCTGGTGGCCCTTTGGACATATCCATTATGCCATTTTCTTGGCAACACTATGGAAGTGCCTTCAGCCTTGGAAATGCTAGGAATGTTCTTTGTGCAAAGGGAATGTCCAACCACTGAGCGATAGCCTGTCCTTAACCAATTTATAATGGGCGATAAATATCAAAGTCAGTTATATACCATCATTCAATTACTGTATACATTTGCATAGTTATGAAATCACCAAAATGAAAGCTTATGATAATCTGGGTTTTGGTGTGTGTGTGTGTGTGTGTGTTTTAAGTTAAATAGCTGGATTTTACTTTTTTAAATGGAAAGCAAGATTTACACAGGAGGTGTGACATGAGTAGAGGGAACTGCTACTGGGATGGAATGCTTGATTCAGCCCAGAAACAGGGCGGAGGATTATCTGGTGCTGAATTTGAGATTTGGGAGGGGAATTCCCCAGTGTTGATGTTTCTATCTGGCATGAAGTCCTGGAAATGGCCCCAAATGTTAGCCCTTTGGGACACTTTGTATCCTGGGGCTATATAGGTAGGTTAGGTGAGCAGCCACTGGAGTGAAGCAGGTTCATGTTGTCTTTTTCAGAGCAGGTTTTACTGTTCTGCAGAAGAAGTGTACCCAGAGTGGATTCTACTCACAGGAGCAGGCCAAGTACTGGTGACATGTAGATTCTCATGTGTCATCATACTTTTGGGGCAAGGTTTCACCCAATTTTTAACATAGATTGAGGCAGCCTGAGCATCTGAGGGATCACATCCAAAATATTGTTCCATTTTTTTCTGCATACTATCCAACCCTAAACCAACTTATTCCTTATTCAGATTATAATATCATTGGGTCTGTTTCAACTGCAAGAATAGGACCCAGGTGAAGAGATGTCAGTCTCTGCTCCATTCAGCCACAGCATGGAGCCAGAGGAGGCAACCAAAAGCGATGTCTGTCAGAAAAAAAGAGGATCAGATGGGAAGGAAAGTGAAATTCAACACATCCATTTACTGCTCTAGATCCCTTAAAAGCCAAGGAACCAACCACTAGCAGTGACAGTAGAAGCACTGAGTGGGCAGAGGAAGTGGCATGTCTCTAGTGTGGAAGAAAGAACTGGTGGTGAGGCTCAATCTGTAACATGCACTTTGCTGCAGCCCTTTCACTCAGACATGGCTGCTTCAATTTTGGGCTGCCATTTCCATTTCCTGCTGGTTCTGTCTATTATGGCCACAGCTTAAAGTTAGGTGTGACTAGGGCTGAATTTGCACTTAGTATGCAATTAGGCAACATCTGGGCAGGTGCATCTGCACTGTCAGGAGACGTTTACAGACTAGAGACACCTCCTGCTTCCCCAGAGGTTTACTAATTCCATGCTAGCTGTGGAGCATGAATTTATGCATCACAAGCATGCTAACCTTTCCCAGAGACTTACCTCAAGTGTCCAGCCAAGGACCATATGCACTTCTGCCAGCTGGGGAGATCCAATGCATGGCAGCTCCAAAGATCCTGACATGACTGTGACTGCGCAGAGCATCAGCATTGTCACACCAATGGCACTGACGCGCGCCCAGTCACAGAAAGCACCACACTCAAGATGGTGGTGCTCAGAAGAAGAACAGCCTGGCGATCAAACACAGGTGAGTGTTCAATCGTGTGTGGTGTGGGCTGTTAGCGACTAGTGCTCATAAGTGTAAGCACTAGTCAAGGTTAGTTGATTGCACATCAATTAAGGGGATGGGAAATGAAGTGCGAAAACACCCCAGGCCTAAAATGATCTGAGTTACCAATCTGTCCTAAGACAAACTATCTTGTTCTGGCATAACCACAGCCTTGACGAGCAGGGGTCCCCAACCACCGGTCCGCAGACCAGGACCGGGCCGTTGGCGGGGGGGGGGGGTTGTTGCCGGTCCGTGCTGCCACTGCAGACTAACACTAAACACTGACAGTGTGCTCTGCTTTGCGGTGGCTCAGAGCACACAATGTGGGGTGAATGCAGCCCACTGCCCCATCCCATCACGCCTTGCATAATGTTCTCTGCTGGGAGCCATGACATATATTGCACATAAACTCCTACCATCTCCATAACCCTGCCCCCATATGACCAAAGCCCTGCCCCTGCCCCACTCCACCCTGCTGGGCCAAGGAAAAATGGTCTTGCTTGAAGCAAAACAGGTTGGGGACCACTGACATAGAGTTACTGTGCTCTGAGCACTCACTTGGCACACCCCTCTTGGACTCTGTAAATCTTGCCCTGGTTACCAGAAAGAGAATGCACCTGAAGTGTTACACTAAGAAATTTGAAACAACCTGAAGTAAACCAGCTGAGGAAACTTTTTTTTTCACATGTATTGCGTTAGTCATCTCTTCTTTAGATATGTATATTAAAATTACAGTAGTAAACACTGGCTATGTTCTTTCCCTGATGGCCTTCATACAATTTGCTTTCCTTAAATATTTGTGTTATATGAACTTTTTAAATGATTGCTTTCTTAAGTTTAGCAATATAGCCTTGGAGCACAAATAGGTTGCTGAATTAAAATTATTTTTAAAGGTCTACCTTGATCCATTGCAATTGTGAATAATATGTCTCCAGATTTTGATTAACTGTCTGAACTTTCAAATAAACTTGTGTTTCTCTAGCTGCGAATATGCCTAAAAACAAGTGAGGTAAAACATTTTGAATTAAAAATTAATATCAAATTATATTTCCATCCAGCTTTGTGTCTTTAATCACTGGGTTGAGTTGTGCATACAAGAAAATAAAAAATTCATAAAATGAATCTAAAGTTGTCAAATACACTTAGAAAACTGAAATGGAAAATACTTAGAACCATCAATCACTGAAGTTTGTGCTTGCTGTAAGACTCACTTACATTGTGGCTGACAAAGTATAAATTAAATTATTGTTAAAAGTTTTTCTCTAGAATTGCATCCATACGAGGAGAATTAGGCATTCTCAGAGCCCCTGGAGGCATGACAATTGCATATCACCATCCCTATTGGGCTTGTAGCTGTCTTTTGAGATGGGGAAACCTATCCGCAGAGGCAACCCAACTGCAGGCCATGATAAAGGGTTCTGAAATCACTTCCCACCCTTGTGCCCCATCTGGAGAGATGGCAGCAGCACAGCAAATCACTGCAGCTGTTTTAGAAAATGGCTGACTTCTGCAGCCCTTTTCTGACCAGTGCTTAATCACACTAGACAGCAAATTTGAGAAAGTTCCATAGCCTCAAAACCTGGAAGGCCAGGAGCTAGAAGGTTAATACTTATGGCACCTCATGGCCTAGCAGCAGGATCACCACACAACCTGGTCATGAACAGGTCATGCCCTAGGAGACATTTTTACTATTTTGGTGAAGCTAATTAAGAGGCTTAGTTATCCAGAAGAAACATCTTACCTGCATCAGTATTCTGCTCATGTTTGACTCAATGGGCAGCAAGATGGTTTATGTCAAGTATCTGTAGCTGATTATGCATCAGAGGACCTATTGGTTCAAGCTTGACTTTAGGCATATCCACTACAGAGAACCCAAGCAGAAACTTTTTTTTTTGTATTAGCCACAGACACATTCTGCATCTCTGGCATCCAAAGTATTTGAAAGTAATGAGTGTGTAACAGTGATGTTCTTAAATCCTAAATCAAAAGTTTCAATGTTTATAATCAAGGGACAAAGCCTGCATTTTCTCTTATTATTCTCTATCTTCTTTCCACATTAAATGTTTTTGATGTTATAGTGGGGTTTTTTTTACATAGAGTAAAGGCACTTTTTTCATTTGCCACTGCTACTCATGTATGGAACAGGCATATTTGTTAACCCCTTACTTGTGAGTTTGTAAAAAGTTTTGAAATGCCCATGTTTAATAATAAAAAAAGTTCATCAGAACCAAGTGACTTCTTTTCTGTGTCCTTCAATGTAAAATATCAGAATGGCACCGAGAGACCTATATCTAGACTAATGAAATCATTAGGCACATACTAGATTCTGTTCTTATCCACAGGACCAGTATTAACTAGTAGTGACTAAGGCTGAGCCTCCACTTACCTGAAGAAAGGTGCCTCCAAAGGTTAAAGAAGGTGCCTGCTGCTATCCAGTATCCATTTTTGGTGGTAATCAGGGATTACACAAGCCGTTTTCTGGCACAATCACTTGCAGAGGGTGCCTTCATTTAAGAGCATTCGCTTCCCATCTTGCATAGGGATGCCACGGAAAATTGTGCCTCCTTGCTCTGAAATGGAGATACGGAGGACATCTTTCTCCATGGTACTTCCCTGCATGAAGGCACTTCTACTTGGAAATTGATTTGTCCTGAAACTGTGTCTTCATTACACAGTGAAAACACCTTATTTTATCCAGAGACCTCCTGGTTTGGTTGTGCACTTTCCCACAAAACCAGCTGGATGACCTTGGGCTAGTCACAGCTCTCATAGCCCCACCTTCCTCACAGGGTGACTGTTGTAGGAAGAAGAACAGAAGCTTTGTCGGCAACTTTGAGACTCTTTAAAGAGTGGGAAAAGTGAAATATAAAGCCAAATTCTTCTTATTCAGGTCCTCAGGGCAGCTGGTCTCTATTGGGAGTAATGCAAACAGGCCTCACTTATGGTGTCTTATTGTGAAATGGAGATACAACATTGAATTTCAGGTTTCTGATTGTCCTTGTTGTAGTGCTTATTAACATCTACATGAAGCCTGGAGCTGCCACCTGTAGATTTGGGGAATAGAACCATCCATATTATAATTTGTTGATTAATTTGTTCAGTTCAATTCAACAAAATATGTCATCCAAATCCCTTGCTTTTCTGCCTTTTTTGGTACATTGGCCCTTGCTAGTCTGAAGGTAGTAATGCTCAAATCAAAATCCTACTTATGAGCTTTCCTAGGCCTTAGAGCTGTATGAATGGCCCGAATTATGCTGCTGAGATAATTTCCTGTGGAACACCAAGCATAAAAAGAAATGAGCGCCTGTTTCAGGACTGATTTTTTTAAACTGTCAATCAAGCTTAAAAGGTTTCTGGGCTTTGAATGAACCCAGATCTTAAAAGTAAATAGTAGGCAGCTTGCAAGGAAGCTCTCCATCCAATAAGGTTTTCTAGGGGTCTCTGTAGGATTACATGCCACAGAATAATCAACTTGCTAGATAGCTTGGTGTAGGAATCTACTGTTAAAATGGAAAGGAGGAGGAAGAGGATGTGGAAGTGGAAAAATGAATGAAAACAACCAAACGCTTTTGAAAAAGTGTAAAGAATAGATTGCACACTGCAGATACTTTTATCCCTTCATCTTCTAGATTATCTCTCAGAAATAAACTGACTTCAGTCTTTAATTAGACCTAACCCCGTGTTGGCAGTGTATGTAGAAACTTTCTATAATCTGTTTTCCAGACTTAAAAGCCTAATTAAGATTGGATTCCCTTGATCCAATTTCTCATCAGGCTAATTTCAGAAACTAGGAGATGGGCATCAAAAGCTTTGAAAGAAGGCTATGGAATATTCAAAGCTGGCTTCTCTTTGGGCCCATGTCTAAAATACACTACTAAAGATAAAATGATAGAATTCTGGTCCTAGTCCTGTGTGTTACTATGGGACACTTATTCAAAACTAGAATGCATAACAGTAACAATGGGGCCGTGTCTTCACGGCAACCTTATCTCAGATTCAAAATGTTTTCAATCCTCGGAGTCCACGCGGCATTTGGCTTAACACGCTTTCCCTGTGTTAAACCACCCCAAAGCGTGGTGAATCTCAATCCTGATTTCAACAGGTCTCATTCCGGATCGTGCGCTTGAAACGTTTTACATTTTTTACTTCGTGGACAGTACCGTTTTAAGGGATGAGAATCCATATTTAGGGTTTCCCTCTCCCAATAGCTTGCTTCCAAAGACAGTGATTTCAGTGTAAAAATCCACTTCACACCTTGATGGTAGGAATAATAATGTTGCAATTTTGTGCAATTCTAAAAAGGGAAAGGGAAAGGGAGGGAGGAAAACATCTGAGGTTCTGTGTGAATGTTTAAAGCAAAGGGGCTTTAGTTGCCGCTGCTGCTGTGGGCCCTGAGCAATGGGGAGAGGAGGGGAAAGAATTGCTGGCTGCCCGCTGCCATTTTTCCTCCATCCAGGCAAGCGGCAGCCACCCAGCCACCCAGCTAGGCTCCGCGAAGGGGTCCCTTATGGGTGGCACGTCCATGCCAGGAGGAAGAGGGCAGGGCAGCCCCGAAAAGCAGCTTTTAAAAAGTAGCCCCTTGAGTCTCCCCTTGAGTCACATACCCCACGTACGATCCTCAGAATCTGGATCCAACACGATTAAGTTAAAAGTAATGGGAACAGGCAAATTTGCGTTTGCATCCGGTTCTCTTATTTCGGTTTAAGGAAACTGGATTAAGCTTTTAAAGGGGATGCACCCTGGGCCTCTATCCGTGATCTTAAATTCCCTGTGACCAGCATGAACCCTACCCACCCCACACCACCCCAGGGGCACACATGCGTGATCGCTGTTTACCTGCTCGCTGCTGGGTTGCAGCTGGTGCAAGGAGGTTGGCGACACTCTGTGCCTGCGCATGGAGCGGTTCTTGATTGCTCAGGCACCCGCCTGGCTTCAACTGGCCATCTGCACAGGCGTGGGTGCCTGGCGAATCCGGGACATCCACAGAGCATCGCCAGCCTCCTCGCACCAGTTGCGACCTGGCGGCGAGCAGGTAAGCACCAATCATGCATGCACGCCCCTGGGGTGGGGTGGGTAGGAGTCATGCTACCTGCAGGGGCCTGATCTGGGCTCCTGGAGATTGCACAACCCCAGGGAAGGCACCAGACAGGCCTCCCCATGCCTGGCTCCACAGAAGCCAATTGGAGGAGGCTGGGGGAGGGACTTGTGAGTCCCGGGATGGCCGTTTGTAAGACACTTTCCCATCCGCATGTAGGAAGGTAAAGGGTGAGTTTGGAATGCGTCCTTTACCTGCCAGTGCGGATAGGAAAGTGTCTTGCACGCATTTGGTCCAAAGCATTCTACAGCGTTTACGCTGTAGTACAAAGAGGCCTTAGGCCCCCAGAAATGCACTATTTCTGAGCTTCTGATTAAAACATCCCCAGAGGCCAACTTCGGAGCCTGGGAACTTTCATTTTCATCTTCTAGACTGGAGCAGAATGGGATAATATAATGCAAATTATGTAGACAACAGGCCATCCTTCCAAACTTTGGCCAAATCACCTAGCCCAATGCAGAATATTATGCTGCCTAGGGTATTTCATTATAGGGGCAGCGGGACCCATTGACATGATATATCCTCAGAAACCTATGGAATCTAATGGACTTTTCTGCACTTTGTGGAGTTCCTTGTTCACATGGCAAGAGTTCCTGTTGGGTCCTGATTAGCTGCTTTTCTTCCATGATGCTTGTAAGGTATATTACTTTTGCCCATTAAGAGCATAGTCACACTGTCGTACTGTGGTAGAATATTTCCACAACAAAACATGTGCCAATGGTTGCCTGTAGTTCTAAACCACAAGGGAGTGAAGAAGGATAAAACAGTAGTTTACAGAGACAAAAGCAAGGTTGTGTCTCCACGTCTGGGTGGAGACAATACAGATGGAAGATGCATTTATGGGAAGCAGGTCCTGGACTCCCCTCTTCCCCATTTTGAAGAGAAGAGTCACCATGGACTGGTATCTTCTCTGTGCAGGATGAGATAAACTGTAAAGTTGGTACCTTCATTGGTCATCTTGCCAGAAGAGTCCAACACAATCACTGCCAGGCACCTGATGCTTGTGAAAATGGAGATGGGGAAGCAGGAGATGGTTTCTCTGCCCCACAGAGGCAACCCAGAGATGCAAGTGAAGATGTGGCCAGAGACTGTAGCAGGTGGCTCCTGTTTTCTCACTCATTTTCTAGCATTGAGTGTTCATGCAAGGAGGAGGGGCAGATTGCGATGTGACTGATTCCACTTATGAACATTCGTAGCTAACTCCATGCCACCTCAGAGGAACCTTACTCAAATGCATGTGAATGTAGCAAATGACACAGGCACTTTAGATAGCACAGGGCAGCAGACAGCAAACAAGCAGAAAATAACTGGATTTGAGAACAAAGATTCCCTAGCTTCAAAGTTTTTGCCTAGTCCTATTTCACTATTGCCTGATGTGGCCCAGTAAGTTGCCCATTTTATGCATGCCCTGACATGTCCAGAGACTGCACTATGTAGGCCTTAAGAGCCACCATCACCCATCTGCCCAACAATAACACGGAAGAAGGAGAGCAGCAAGTGCTCTCAGAATTGTCTTTTGTGCTCTGTGTAAAGAAGGCCTCCGGCACCACTTGCCACCCCCCTGCTCTGGATAAGGGACATGCAGTCACAGCACACAGACAGACAGACAGACAGACAGACAGACACACACACACACACACACACACACTGGGGCTTTTCCACAGTGCCTTTTTTGTGCTGTGCACATTTTAGATAATGGAAGGTAAGTACACTTGTGGCAAAGCTTGAGTTTGGAGTGTGTTTGAAGCCTGAGATTAATGCCTGTAAACATAACAATGGCCAGATGATGGCAAACTAGAATTATGAAACTATGAAAAATGCTGACTGTACGCAATGAAAGTGAAACAAAATGTACTGTATAATATACCAGAAAATCTATTACGGCTATCTCTTAACAGCAAGATGAAATATGGTATCTAAACAAGACTAGTCTGTCTGCAATTGCCTCCTGCTGCCTCTCGTCAGACACAAGGCACAGTCCATGGACTACATTTTGTCTGCTGGCCCCTTTCATAATGAACTCAGTTTGGGGCTATCAGAAGCCAGGCATGTGTGCCCATCCACTTCCTCTTTTTATTTTTCATGTGTTTGACTGACTTCTTAAGCAAGCTCATTCCAAAACGGACAAGTAGACATGAAGGCATCATTACTGGTTTGCCTGTTATACTAATATTACATGATATTCACTAATTCAGTATCATGCTGGGTAAACTACAAGTTTTAGCCAGCACCAAAATAAGTTAAATATCACACTGTATTATGTATTTTCTCTGAAATCAGTTTTTGATACATCTCACGTTTTGTCTGATTATGGGTTAAAATACAGAACAGTGAAAGTGAAACATGAACTTCTTCCCAGGGATATACAGTACCCAGAAGTCTACAAGTTTCACAAACCTCCCTTTCTCTTGCAAAAGAATAGTATTTTATTCCATCTTTCTAGAGCAATGATTAGCACATATCCAAATAATATGTATTAGAGTCAACTATGGACAAATGTGTGGTAAGAAGAGTGATCCTACTAATTCTAAACACCCGAAGTCCTTTTAGATAAGACAGATGGTGAAGCCTGGGCTCATTTCCTGTTAATGGATCTAAATGAGGTGCAGGTATATCACACAAAAACACTTTCTGTAAACCGCTTTGAAATTTTCTATGGGAAACAGTAAATAATTTTTAAAATGCAATAAATGAATAAAGATAAAGCCAAAAGGACTGAATCATAATTGATGTTTGGGTTCCATATAAACATTACAGTGAACTTAAGACATTATATATACATAAAAGATTGAAGCTGTGTCTCCACATGCCTAGGGAGATTACCTTCCTTTCCTCCTGAGAGAACAGCCTTTAATGTCCACCTGTGGCCATGGTTACACTATCCAAATAGAGGCCATCCTGAGTCTGGAGAGATTACACTTGAAAATCTTCATCCATTTTTTATGCAGATTTTCCCTCCCTGATTGAGACTATCCAGCATGTGGATTATCTCAGCACTGACTCAGGTAAAGGGAAATAACCTGAACCCTCACCAGAGCCAGGAGGCCCCATCCTTTCTCCTGTTGCTGCCTAGAAATGTTGCCCCTCCGTGTCCCTCCTCAGCATTGAGACTCCCTCTGCCCTTCCACCACTCTGATCCTCTCCCCTTACTCCCTCCCTCAGCAAGATTCCCTCTGCTCTGTCACTGCTCTGATCCCCTTGCCCTTTTCTGCCTCACTGAGACTCTGCCTACCTCCCCCACTTGTCACTGTGCTCCCTATTATCCTCCCGGGATGCCTCCCCATCAAACCAAGCATTTGCCCCACCCCCTAAACAGTTGAAGATCCCCTTTCAAGGAGGCTTAGTGGGAGAAGGCAGCAAAGCAGCAGGTAGGTGTAGGCAGGCTGTTCCAAGCCAAAAAGGCTGCCTTCCTTGTCTGTCCTGAAGACGGACTAAAACAATATGGTGTAACCAGGGCCTGTGTCAATGCAGATGGGAGCCCTCATTATAGCTCTGAAACGGGAGAATTTCCCACACCAGAGTAGCCCTGTCAGTTTGCCTGGCAAAAGGTATTAAACCACTGTGAATTGAACTGAGGAGGCTGATGCCCCCTGTGACATGGCTGGGTGGCATAGAGAATGAAAAATCACCCTCTGTGTGTAGGCACCAATGTCTCTCAGGTCAACTGAAGCCGCAGTTATAGAAATGACCTTTCTGGATGGCCAGGCAGAGCCTCAAGTTAGCTCCTCCTGTAGTCAGTTCCTGCCAACCCTCATGGAGACACAGCCTAAGTTTTAGTGAATTCCATATTAAGTAGATTGGGTCTCTTCTTGGAATTGTTGACTCTGAACCATCCACTGGTCCAAGAATCTATGTCCAAAAAAGTACTCTCTCTTTTGTTTAACAATCGGTGTTTTTGTCTCATTTGAGAAGGAATGTACCATATATACCTTCCTTGTGCATTATTGAGACACAAAAGTGAAAGGCAAGCACTGAGGAAATCTGCATTTGGATAGCATGTTGGATAGCTTTATTGATTTTAAAGAATTATTACAAAATTCACATACAAAGATGATTAAAAAACTGAAACTATATAATTAAGTTTAATTTAGTCCATAGACCTAATTAGCCAAATTCATTTATGAAAACTGAGTCATTACATGCCTTTCTCCAAGCTGTCATATCCTATCCACATGCATTGTGAACATAAGAGAACCTAAAAGGAGCCCTGCTGAATCTGGCCACAGCTCATCTAGCCCAGTATCCTGTCTCACAGTGACCCACCAATAACTTCTGAGCATCTCAAGCAGAAGACAAAGGCAGACCTTCACCTGTTTTCAAATCCTTGCAAATGGCCTTCAGAGGCATCTTGCCTGTCTCCAATCTGGAAGTAGTACTTAGGCAGTTCTGGGTTAGACCACACTGATATGTTTGAAATATTGCCTCCAGTAGGGGGGGACCATGTATTTTGAAACGAGTCTGACATATTTGAATAATGAATCTTCCTTACTTTCCAAATAAGAAGCTCCTTAACTTGTTGAACATGTTGACAATATATGTTTCTACTGATGATTCATCTAGAAGAACTGCAATCCGAGCTTCTCACAAAGAATGCTGAGAAATGTAGTCCTTTGGGTGTCCTGCTTATTTTATTAGCAAAAGCCATAGGGCAAGACGTGTCTTAGTAATAAAGTGGAAAGGTCCTGCATCTTCAAGTAATTTGATAGCTGATGTGTTGCAAACAAGATAATTTAAACAAACAAGGGGATTTTTATGAATTTAGATTTTGCATTCACCTAGGCCAAGGGTAGGCAAACCACGGCTCGAGAGCCACATGCAGCTCTTTGGCCCCTTTAGTGTGGTTCTTCCAGCTTAGGAGTACCCTAATTAAGTTAATAACAATGTACCTACCTATATAGCTTAAGTTTTAAAAATTTGGCTCTAAAAAGAAGTTTCAATCATTGTACTGTTGATATTTGGCTCTTCTGACTAATGAGTTTGCCGACCACTGACCTAGGCTTAAGCCACATACAGTATTGGCAGGCTGGTAGAAGCACTAGTCAACCAGCATTGAAGCAGTAGGCTCCTTTGGCGTCTAGCTCATCACCTCATCCCTGAAACAGGGCTGCATGGCATGATTTATGGCCAAAACCAGACCCATCTACATTATTGTGTTTCCATCACGTGCACCCGGGGGATGCTCCAACACAGTTTCTGCACTTCATGGAGCCATTTCTTTACCAGAAACAACTCTATGAATGTCAGAGCATGCCCTGTGTCATATGGTGGCAGGGCTAGTAAAGCCCTGCATGTTCCTTTTGCACTTTTTCCTGGTGGAAGACATGCAGATAAAGCACATGACTGGTGGCACAAGCATGACCAAGTGTTGCATCGCCAGGTTGCCCTGACAATGAGGTTGTGCAAGTTCACTTACTCTGTCACTAGGGCTCTGTGGTGGCTGCCAATTGTACTGATCAGGCACATAGTTAAGTGCCAGCTACATTTTAAATGCTTTGAGCATCTGCAAGGGTGGTTGCCTAAGTGCTTCACGTTCCAATGACAGGAAATGAAGTTTGAATTCACCTTGAGGCTGGACCAGGATGTCTATTTCTTGTGGTGCAGCCTTATTGCCCAAAGTGCAGCCACATACACAGATGGTTACACCATGTTAACTGAAAGATAGTGCATTGTATTTTGAAGGTTGCTTTTTGCAAATGCCATCTTCCTAGAACTGCAGTTTGATAGCCAGCATGGCAGGTGAACAGAACATTTGTTCCCAAGATGGCCTCTGGATTCCAAGACCCAAGATTATGTATCTTGGGGACAATGATAGTATATGTTTGACCTTTATCCCACCATTGCATGTCCTGTAATGTGTGTAGCAGATCCTGGAAAAAATGGAGGAGGGAAGTAAGTCTGCCATTATGCAGCCAATCATGAGGGTGACTGTGTGAACATAAAGGTTAATGTTATTCTTAATATTCTTAATAAATTACATTAGATTAGGAAATAAAGAAAAGCATAATGAGAATTAAATAAGACACATTATATTTTATTAGTTTCTGGAGCATGACCTTCAGTCGATTGCTGAAGGTCTTTATGTTTCTTTTAAACTCTTATGCCTTCTCGTCCATGATTTTTACAAAGTGTACGTTTGCAAAATAGAACTGTGTTAAGTATTATTATTGTTTCCTTTACCTAAATGAATAACTACTTTTGTGAGCTAGTGGACATAAAAGCACTTTCATGCTCAGACATGTTGATTTTGACAGAGGCTGCATTGAAGTTGGGTGTGGGAAAATGTTTTCTCCACAGTTTCATGCTCAAATGATAAAGAACAAGTTAATTTGTGTGCTGAACACCCTACATTATGTAGAATCTTTGCAAAAGAGGGTGCAGATGCCCACAAATTCAAATTTATTTATTTATTTATTTATTTATTATTTACATTTCTATCCCGCCCCATACCCGAAGGTCTCTGGGCGGGTAACAACCTTAAATTCAAAAATTTGGTTCAGTTTTGTCTAGAAGCAGATCAAAGTAGCTCAACCAATTCTCAGGGCATGTCACAACATTAAAAACTAGTAAACATATAAAATGAGCATTAAAACCATAACAATGCCTGAATGTGGGGAGGAAAGACATTTCCTTGTTTAGCCAAAGACCAAGGCAAAGAGGTGCACCTTCACTGCACTCCTGAATGCATAAAGTGAAAATGCCTGACGCACCTCAGGAGGCTGACTATTCCACAATTTGGGAGCCAGCACTAAAAAGGCCCTATCCTGGGTGCCCACCCCTTTTGCTACTGAGGGTGGTGGTAGGGATGTGCACAAATATTTGTATTATTGTTATTTGTACTAATTTGGCTGAATTCGGTCACTTGGATTCAAATCCAATGTTGGTAGCTTCTGAGCCGTCTTCAGGGGCAACCTCATGTAGAGCACATTACAGTAGCCCAGTCTGGAAGTTACCAGGGCATGGATAACTGTGGCTAAGGGTAGCTCGATATGGGAGAAGATGTTATTTTAGATATTTGGGGCCCAAGTCATTTAGGGCCTTATAAGCCAAAGCAAACACTTTGAATTGGGCTTGGTTAATGAATTGGCAGTCAGGAGTATAGCAGCTGCACTCTGCACCAGCTGCAGCTTACAAACCATCTTCAAGGGCAGCCCCACGTAGAGCACATTACAAATTTAAAACTACTCTCTTCCTAATATGTGTAACCAAGTGCATTAATTTAAATAGTTCAATAAAAACTCAAAGTACAATTATTTTATAAAATACTATCTTTAATAGTAACTTTCATAACAATGTATGATGTATAAAACATAAAATCTCGAATTTGAACAATATTATATACAGAAAAGCAGAGATGAGACTGTCCATGGAAAATGTCTAATGTGAAATAGTTTAAAGCCAAGAAAATTATTACTTCCAGGAATGTTCTGATCTCATACCTGCTTGCTATCTCTATCCAGGGGGCGGGGAAAGAAACTAACAGACATAGGCCAAGTGCAATATTAAAAATGGGCAGAAATATAGAGACATAGGATACCTGCAGAGTTCCCACAATATTACAACTACATTCATTTATGGAGCTAAGACATATCAATGGAATACATAATCCACTCTCACTGGTGGGGCAATGAACACGAACATAGAGATGTTTGTATTTTCATGAAGACAAGATGTGTGTTCTACTTAAATTACTATTTTTCCCCCATGGCAGGTTTTTATAGTTGTGACATTAGGACTAATACATTGTGGCCATCTTAATGGCACAGAGATGTGCTGGCATTTTAAGAGACTGGTAAATCCCCTCTCTGAAAATTCAATCTTTTATTTTTGGTAATTAGCACAATTTTATATCAGTGGTACTCAGACTGTGATCCTCAAGATGTTTTTGGGTAACAATATCCAGCATTCCGACCACTCTTACTAGAAACTTGGGAGTGGAATGCTGGAAATGGTTGTTGCAGGATTATATGGAGGGCCAGACTTTGAGAATCACTGTTTCATACAACAGAATATAAATCACAGCTATGTCTCCACAAACAGCCACTGCAGCTGTATTCAGTCGTGACAAAAGTGGTGCCTCGGAGATGCCTCAGGACAGTATGTGGCCCTCGTGTTCCCAGGCCTTCTCTAATTAACCTTTTCTAGCCTACAACGTTCATGAGAGGTGGAAGGAGCAGACTAGTGTGTGAACAATCCCACCTTGAAGACTCCTTGTGAAACCTCCACCTCCAGACACACTCAAAGCTTAGAATTTTTTGCACAGCCACTTCCTATTGTCCTGATGGGACGAGGAAAAGCTGAACAGAGAGGGCAGAGTCCCTGCAGAGCTCTGTCCCATCATGCAGCTGGGATGAGCGATACCTTGCAGTATCCTCCCTCCAGGTGAGGGGAAGTGCAAAGCAAAAAGCTGCCAGTTAAACAGTAGCTTTTTACAGTGCACTTTCCCTGCTGCAGTGCCACTGCTGCCAATCGATGGACACATGACCATTCACCCCCTTCAGCGGTTATTCTACAATTCTGATAGTGTGCACAAAGACTTCAATAATGAGAAAGACATGTAATGCAACCAGGAGAAAACCCCCACCAACATACTCTACTATATATTGGATATAATTTTTGAACCATGAATGCCCTTTAGACATTCTCTGTGCAACCACTGTTAGCTCTACAAATACTATTGCAGATTTGAAGGCACATATTGAACTTTAAAAGGAAAAGAAAACTACTGTTGGCAGGATAAAAAGGATACCTGTTGTTGTTGTTGTTGCTTTTGGGCCTGTTTTCCCCACCATCAAGAAAGTTTAGATAAAAAAAAGAATACCAGATCGTTTCTCTAGACCTCACTCTTTTATGCCAGTCTCAAGAGTTTACATATAATTTATGACTGCTTCTGTTGCTTGAAGAATCACAAGTTTATCCACAAAGTAACATTACTCGCGAATAGACTAGGAAATGGTGAATCTTGGGGTCTAATCGTTCAACCTCAGCATTATAGTTGCACACAGCCAAAGGTCACAGTTCTCTAGGTGACCTCCAGGAGGTGTCTTCCTCCCCTCGACACCTGGATTTTAACCCAGCTTCTGTCCACTTTTAGAGGGAGAGAACACATCCGCAAAATGGACAGCCATTTTCTTTCCGTATTATCTAACCCAAAGGCAGATTTTCTGAGTCAGATAAAGCTGGAAGAAATCAGCTTGTTACTTTCCTAACACATTCTCTCACTCTGAAAGTGGACTGAAGCTGGATTAAAATTTAAGTGGGAATGCAGCCCTTGAGAAGCATTTTGGTAACCCCTATTTAACAACTTTTGGACTGACTTGCCACTAATTTCAACCCCAGGTTGCCATATAAATGTGCATGGCAGCCACAGGAGATTCTATTGCTGGCAAATTGTAATTACAGTTGCTGCAGGGGAGTAAAAATCTGGTAGGCTTTCACCAGCAATTCCAGTCCCTGGAAGGAATTCTAGCCGCATTGGGGCGGGGGGCTGCAGATGCCAGTTTTCTGAGGCTCCAGGGGACACACAATAGAGACTGCAGTAGGGGTGTGCACGAAGCCATTTTTCACATTTAATTCGGTGTGAATTGAATGTGGAAAAATTTGGCTTTGGCTGAATCGCATCATATTCAGCATCATATTTGTGCACAAATATTCAAAGGAATATTCATCCATGAAATTAATGCAACCTCCCCCCTCCCTTCCCACCCACCCCCTTACCTATCCTTCTTACCACCACACTTTCTTCTAAGGCACCTCTGGGTCTGCATGTACAGATCCAGAAGTGCCTTTTCAGCCTCTTTCTGGGGGCCTATACCACCCCCAGAGAGCACCAAAATAGGCCCAGGACATCACCAGAGGCCCACCAAAAAGTAACAGGGCATGTGGGAGGCAGATAAGAGGCCTCTAGTGGCATCCTGGGCCTATTTCGACACTCCCTAAAGCCCGAAATAGGCCTTCCAGAGTCTGAAACAGGCCTTCCAGTTCTTCAAATGCATGCAGAACTGGAAAGCCTAGGAAGAAGGTGTGGTAGTGGCAGGTAAGTGGGCCAATGAAGCTTGTGGGGGAGGGGAACAGGAGTCCATGGGGGAGCAGGAGTCCTGGGGGAGATCTGGTATCTGTGAAAGATCTTTGACGGATACCTGAATATCCGATTTGTCGATGAATAGGGTTGTAGGCCCAATTCGATTCATCCACAAGTGTTGGAATTTGTGCCTATTTGTACAAATTCTGACTTCGTCAGGTATCTGTCCACATCCCAAAACTGCAGCCCTTCCTCCACAGACCCAGTAGGGTTGCTGCTCCATGCCAAGATTTGGTTCCCATTCATATGTGGATGACATAAATGCTAGTGGTTATTAATTAGTGTCATAGGCTGCATCTTCATACATGAAAAAAGCTGCTCACAGGTGGCTTAGAGGTGGGAGTGTGCAGATACTAGTATTCCACATTAAAAGCCTTTGAAAGTGCATTGTTTGGCCTTTAACATGGATTAGAGGCAATAGTGTGTGGATGCTACAATCCTTAAGACACATTTAAGCATTTGTTTCTACTATGTGCAGATGCAGCTGTATAGTAGAAGGAAAACTCAAAACAGGCGAGCTTTCTCATACAGAAAGCTCCTATGGCTATAGATATCTCACTGGGTTCTAATTTACTAGGGCCTTTTCTGCATGGGCGCTTAATCTGGATTAAGGGCTTCTATAATACACATCTGGGCATCTATATCTGCATGTTTATGCCAATCACAAAGGCCCTGCCCCGACTGGTCTGACTCTGTTTTCATTTGACAGAAGCACCTAATCCAGATGACTTTTTAATCAGTCCCACAGTACACTAACAGCCCTGATCTGGATCACAAGTCCAGGACTACCTGAGCATGCCATAGCACACAGCTGGAAAACACTTGCCATGGGATCCAAGGCTAGGAACTTTCATTCCTAGCCTTTGGAGCCACGAGGATGCAGCTTTGAAGCTCACACAAGCTTCAAGACCACATGGCATGTACAGTCCAGATCAGCACCATCGGCGCAGAAAGCGCTGATCTTGCCCATGGCTCCTGGCAATCTGGATCAGTGGACTGAACTATTTTGAAGCCACTCTTCCAGATTAATAGCTGATAAGT
Source organism: Aspidoscelis marmoratus (assembly GCA_014337955.1). Classification (NCBI taxonomy): domain Eukaryota; kingdom Metazoa; phylum Chordata; class Lepidosauria; order Squamata; family Teiidae; genus Aspidoscelis; species Aspidoscelis marmoratus. The sequence continues at coordinate 822,383 of MTQE01003428.1, forward strand.
GCAAAAAGGGCTTAGCAGATATTGGAAAGCATTTTCCAAAGCAAAAAAAGAAGTCATTTTGCCACACATTGTAACATAACTCAAAGAATCCCCTTCATGGAAACCAATTTGCTATTGGATCCAATCTGAAGTAGAGTTCAAAATATTTCTAAGGGTACTAAGCCCACAGTAAGGATACTAAAAACAAAAAATCTTTGGAAATGCTGCTTACTCTCTCCGTAAAAAGAATTAATGACAGTATTTAGGGCTTTCATCCATGATGTTTGAATTTCAAAGTCAGTTTGCTTTAAGCTTTTCCTGAATTTCATTAACAGAAATAGCTAGATATTTTACTTTCATTTTCAAAATACAGAAGCAGCATAATAATTTATGGCATGCAAATATTTGAGATATATGGAACTTTCTATCAGTTTTGAAGTCAGTGGGTCTGCTTACTCATAGCATTTTTATCCCTTCTATTCCTTTAGGTAATATCGTGTTCAATTGATTTAGGTACTGCCCCCTTTGTGCTGTACATTTGGTTAAAAAAACACACACAGAAATCTATTGAGCATCCTTTGGAGCCTCTCCTGCTTCGTCAGGATTCTTCCCATCATTCTGGATCATTCGAACAATGTGGGTCAGGTCCAAACTGCGGGTGAGGATATCCAGTAGAACCTCGTCCTTCTGTACTCCCTCCATGAACTCCTCTAGAGACAGCTCACCTACAGGAACAGACCAAATGAGTTTTGTTTATCAGCAGCCTTAAGTATATGATTTCATGTGCAGCATAAGAAAGGGAAATCCAACAACAGAAGGCCTATCCTTTCTTCCAAAATTAGACTGCAATCATAAGAAGTAGGGATGTGCATGAATATTCCTATTATTCGTTATTGGAACAAATTCAGACATTTGAACTCAGAATGTTGGCACATTCGGATGCCGACATTCAGATTCGAATTGGATTCTGAAGACATTTGTATGAATATCCATGACATTTGAGCGCTCTTACTTTTAAAGTTCGTATATATAGATTCTAATGTGAAATATACATACAAATGTCATTAAGAAGCGATGCAGCTGCCTACTGCCTGCCTGAGTCACCTGTGTTTGGAGCGCTTCCATATGGTACCCAAAGCACGACAAGCACAGGTGACTCAGGCAGGCAGCATCCAGCAGCATCGCATCACCTCTTAATGACATTCATATGTATATTTCACATTAGACTCACATATCTGCACATACGGATAAATTTGTATCTGCACATTCGGATGTTCTTTGGAAAGCTGCAAAGGACAGGCTCGAATGTGAAAGCACGTGCTTTGCAGAGCTCCAAATGATGACATTTGTATTTTGCACCTGTGCAAAATGGTGGAGAATATCTTTGCTACGTATCTATGGTATGTATCCACCATTTTGCGCAGGTGCAAAATACATATTACAAACGCATCTATGATTCATATCCGGCATACATACCATAGATATGAATCCTCCATTCGCATACCCATATGAAGCATACGTATCTTGGATACATATCCAAGATATGTATGCCTCATACACGTACACAAATGAAAGATACGAATCTCCCATTTGCGTACCTGACATTCGTAAGTTAAAATTTGACATTCGTATCTGGTACAAATACTTGGCAAACGTTTGAATCCATTTGTTCTGGATACAGATCTAATGGTATTTGGGTTCATATTTATTCACCCAGATATGAATGTCAAAACATTTTATTCGTCTCAAATCGCATGTCAAAAAAAAAATTGTGTACATCTCTAGTAAGAAGTGGCTTGGAGATGGTTCCCAATCTGCCCCCCCCCCGCCATTTTAAGCTTGAAAAGGTGGATTGGAAATGGAATGCAAATATGAGGGACACACTACCACTCTTGGGAGCCACATTTTTTTTATTATGTGTGAACACAGCCTTTGTTTAGGTTGCAGGATTTTGCTCACTTATAAAGGTTAAAAAACAAACTCAAACCTCTTAGGCATTTGAAGCAAGGATGCACCCCCACCCTGTCTCTCAGTTAACTAAAATCTGCACTTTATATTAAGTGAGGATGCAGCCTCAGTTGCACAAAATGTCTTATTCAGTTTCTCGTTATTAAACATCTTGCTTGAAGGTAAAACTCCTAGATCTGTGAGCTTATTGCTGTTTTTTATTTCAGCAGTATTACCATTGAGCTGCATTACAAACATATTTTACTAACTACTGTATTCTCAGTTCTTTCAGGATTTATTTACAGACCCTGAAGAACATTAACATTTGATGTGGGACATTTTGGAAAATGTGTTAGTCTTAAAAGTGTCAAAAGAGAAAGGAAAAGTTAGGCAGGTAACTACTTCTACTTGTAAAAGGAGTGGAATGATTATAGGCTCTCAGATAAAGACCACCAGAAGAGAGTTGAGAGCAGCTGAAGGTTTCACCTTTGTCTTCTGCTTAAAAATGCCCAGAAGCAAGTAGTGGACCACCATATGAGATGGGTTGCTGGGCTAGATGGGCTATGACCTGATCCAGGAGGGCTCCCCTAATGTTCGTAATCAAAGTGATAGGCTCTTTGAACACGACTTATCTGCCAGTCTTTGTACATAACATTTATGGTAGTTTCACTTGTGCTAGATTTTCTTGTTCCTGTTGACATCCGCTTGGAAACTGCACACAAACCTCCAATGGGTGCTGAGTCCTCACTCATAGGTTGTGTTCAGGCAAGGCTGTGAAGACACTAGTCAACTGACACTCAAGCTAATAGCCGCTTCCAGAGCCTATCACACTGGCCCATTGTTAGAGCTGCATGGCATGCTTTCTGCCCATAAATATGGCCAGGCATTCCATCACTGTGCCAACATCAGTCATCCCAAAGACAGCCTGAACCGACGCAGAATGAAGAGCACTGCTAAAGCACTGGTGGCTTTTCTGTACCTTTGAAGCAGAGTGTGATTGTCAGGGGTTTGCCAGCATTTGATGGTGGCGTTATGGAACAGAGTGACATTTGTTCGATTTTTCACTACATCTGAACATAGCCATATACTATTCTGTCTAATTGTAAGTAACAGCTTGCAGTTTACAGAAGAGTTCTTACCATCTCCATTTATATCAATTTTATCAAACACCATGTTTGTGAATTCCTCAGCAGTCATTACTTCTTGACATGGGTTAATGGTACGAATTGCCTGCAGAAAATTCAGAGAGAAAACATTTAGTTTTAGATTGTATGTAAACAGTAGATGGATTATTCTCTGTCTGAATCCTGAATCAGAATTTCATTCAGAATCAAAGGTCCTTTCTGCACTGGGCCTTATTCCAGATGATATCCTGGAATGGAACCTGCCATCCACATGTTAGTGCAGACTACAGCAGACCCCAAAGGGCAGGGTCTGACATAGACTGCACTATCCTGCAGTTGACTTATCCCTTTCTGGGATATAATCTCAAATAAAGCCAAGTGCAGAAAGGGCTGAATATTGTATAGAATATAACAAAGGATCAGTGGCAGCCTGTATGTTGGAAGTGTGGGACAGCAAGGCAGGGCAGTGGCCCCACTGCAACCCTGGCTGCCACAGTCACTTAAAAAAAAAAACTATACAAATGAGAAAACATTTCAATAAAGGGTTTTCCAAAGCATGCAAGACTTTCCTGTCTTAAGACTTTTCTATACATGCTCTCAGAGTGATTGGGGGGGGGGGTCACTCCTAGTGGAGAGAATGTATATGTTCCCCACCAACCCTGAAGCATTTGACGCTGCCTTGAGGTTTGGAACAGAAGAATGCATGGATGGAAGGGAGGAATTTCCTGCTCTAAAGGCCCAGAATCAGCCATAATGTGCTGCTAGCTGCCTGTTCAGGAAATGGCTAATTAAATGCCCCCCCCCTTTGAGGGCTGAAGCACACTTTGACCCTCAAGCTGTTTAAAACAGAGCTCTGAGTAAATATGACCTAAACCTATCTCTACAAATATAGCCAACTATGTATGGGATTAATATTCATATTAATTTCTGTGCTCCATCTCAAATATGACAACAGACCTACTATCCATGCTTTATTCTGGAATATCAAAATAGAGTGGAATAAGTAAATGACATCTGGATGCAGCTTAAAATTATTTTGTATCATGTAGGAACACAGGCAAGAGCATCAACTTGTTTCAGATGTAAAAACTTACAAAACCATCACCATGGGCCTGTCTGCACTGGACTTTATTCTGGATTATATCACAAAATAGATCAGGCCCATGTTCCAGGATATAATCTAGAATAAGGCCCAGTGCAGAAATGGCTCATGAATCTCCTGCAAACTATTTTGGATTCCAGGGGAAAAAAATATAAATGAAAAAGAAAACAAGAAGACTTAGAAGACTAACATCTGCCAAATCTATCAGAACAGTAATGATTGTTAGAGCAACAAAGACATTAACTTACCTTAATGATATTTAGCAACTCATCCCTGTCAATGCAGCCATTTCCATCCACATCATAGAGTTTGAAATACCACCTCAGTTTCTGTTCAACTTTTCCCTTTAGGACCAAGCTTAGAGCTGCCACATACTCCATAAAATCAATGTAGCCATCCTATTGACACAATTAAAAAAAAAGTCTATTGAACCTGCTGTTGTTATGCCATTGGAATGTTTTCTTGTCTTCCATCTTGGAAAAATTAGATATCCCTTCAATACACGGACATACAATCTTGAAGTGCATTGTCATTCAAAAGCCATATCCAATGGAAATCATAACAGATGACCTGCTGCAATTCCTCTGCATATTCTTCCTCCAAGTTTTGTAAAGAACAACAATACTGAAATGTTTAAAACAAATAAGCACTACTTAGACCACAGGCCAATTTGCACTTGGCCATTTAGTTATAATTAGCTAACATCTGGGCAAGTTCATCTGCATTTGCAGGAGGCATTTACAGCCTACAAACACACCCTGCCTGCCCAGATGCTAACTAATTATAAACTAGCTGTAGTGCACTAAATCGTGCACCACAAACAACCCAACCCTCCCCATTCCTCACCAATTCCTTACCTGACACATCCAACAGTGACCATCTGCACCTTTTGGGGTGCAATGGGGGGGGGCATCTGAGCTGCCACGCATGTGTAGAGCTGCCGCACATGTATAAAACATCATTGTCGCCATGATGATGGCACTGATGCACACACAGTAATGCAGGGCACTGCCACCAAACTTGTGGTGCTCTGCGGAGGATCGGATGCGTGACCAGACACAAGTCCCGGGTCACATTAGATCTAGGCTTACGTGTACTAGCATTCCCTTGTGCAAATGCTAGTACTCGTTAGTCTATCATTCACTTTTTCCATCCAATGAATGGGAAAGCAAGGGCAGAAATGTCCCAGATCTTTTTTGTGGGATCTACTTTTTATTACAGTAGAATAAAAAGCAAAGGAAATTATAACTCTGTTCTAAACCTGCGTACATATGCAGGAAAGATATATTAGATAAATTCCTGTGTAACATTGCACAAATTAACAGTAGGATAAAAAAGAGTATTGCCTATGATATTTTTAATATAAAAATAAAAAGCCATCAACTAAAATAAAAGTCTGTCATGAGTACACATCAAAAATATTCTAATAACAGAAGAAAGACTACCAGTATAACTATTTCTGTGTCAATCTATGAGAGTCTCCTGATATCTTAAATTTTCCCTATTCAAACCCAGTCTCAATATCATTTTAAGTATTGCCTCAGTATTGTTTTAATGTATTGTTTTGACCTTGTTTTAAATCTGTATTGTATTAAGATAGTTTTGACATCTTAATAGAAATATTTTAAACAAGTATATAAGTACAATGTAGAATAAAAATAAATTTTATTCTACATAAAGATTTCCAACACCAAAATTCAAAATGAAATAATTTTCATGGGATCTTTTAGGATTTGTATTTACTTTGAGTAGGACCTTTAACTAGTAAATAGTGGCTTTCAGTGAAGGGTAACAGTATCTCAACATTGAGATAAAATGCATGATGCCTTTTGAACTTTCTTTGGTGCCTACAAGGCTCTTATGTGAGCCTCAAACTGTGTGGAAGGGTTCACAATAATAACCAAAATAAATTTTCTTATAAGAAAACACATCTTTAGCTCTGTTCAGACATAACAAAAGGGGCACCTCAGGAATATTAGTATGTGGCCCTTGTGTTCCTGAGCCTTCTCTAATCCACCTTTTCTACCACAGAATTTTTAGGGGAGGGGCAGACTGATGTGTGAACAACCCCATCTAAGTCGCCTCAGAGAAGCTTTTTGTTGTTTTTGTACCTGATCACAATCTGACATTATTTTCAGTTGGGCTTTCATACAGCATGGAACTTTATGCTTGCGTGACATCTAATATTGCTCCCATGTGTTGCTATAATACCTACAAAGATTCAAACCTTGGCCAGGATTCATAAAGTGCTTTCCAAAGCATGCCTGTCAGGAGTAATCTGTATTTAATGCATTACATTCTTTGAGGTGTAAATTGGAGAGCATTTGTTTAGATGCTGGAACAGCTTAAACCAGGGCTACATTCTATTTTTAATTCATCTCCAATGCATCTTCAATACATCAGCAGAGTGACTACTAATTTTCTTTCTGCATTATCTAACTCAAAGGTGGATTTTCTAATCTAAATAATGCATAAGAAAAACTGTTTGTCACTTTGCCGATACGTTTTCCCACTATGAAGGTGAATTGTAGGTGGATTAAAATTTAGGTGTAGCTACACTGACCTAGGTCTGCCCTTACATGACTTATCTGTTTTGTTTTGTTTTTAAAAAAACCCTAATTATTTGTAGATTTCCAACTTCATGTTTTAAACTTAAAACAGCACTGGCTGAAGAGGAACAGACACTTTGAGGGAACATAATCTTAACAGCAATTTGCCTGCTGCCCTTGGGAACACAAATAGCTAATCTTATTTATTCCACAGCGGCAAAAATCAGATTAGGTTCTAACAATTACTGGACTGGATTTCCTGGATGATGATTTATTTATCAGGACTGGGATTCAAACTCCCATGTGTCTAGTGCTACATGCGCAAGAGGGCATCCAAAATATGTTGCTCAAATGGCAGTTCTTAACTACACATCAGAAATTGCACCCATCTCTTAGGAGGTATTTAAAATCAGTGTGATGTAATGCAGTGTCTGTCGTGAGTGGTACTGGTTCAGGTCTTAAGGGAAAGTAAAAATGTTCCTGGGCAAACACAGAAGCATAGATACCTGCCACACATACATATAATCTACATAACTCAGGACTACAATATAAGTTTTTATTAAGAACTTCTTTTTTCTACCTTGAAAAGGATTTATTTATTTACTCGTTCATTTGGGATCTATGGATTTTTGACAACTACATGTTGGACCAGTTGTAGACCTCAACACTGAAGTCTAGGGCTATATATTACTGTTTTAATATATACTTTTAAAAAATACATGTGTGATTTTAAATGTTGTTACCCACCCTGAGACCTTCAGGTACAGTGCCGGACAGAAATACGAATAATAAATAAATAAATATTGGACTAGGGTGTCATTTTTGATGCCCAGTCATAACTCAGTCCATGCTTTGTCCAATCCAGATAAAGGTGGGTTGGGGCTTTGTCTAGTCTGCACTAGTATGTGGACATGCTGTCCCTTATTCCAGATTTTGTTCTGGAATAAATGGTGGAATGGAAAAGACTTACTATCCCCTTAGCCTTTCTTTTCAAGAGTTCAAAGTTGTGCACATTGTTCTCACCGCTATTCCATCTGTACAACAATGCTGTCCAATAGATAATGACTGGTCTGAGTTGTTTCTTTGTTAAAGCAGATTAAAAGCAACCTCAAACTAGTGCTGCCAACCTACCTCTAATCCATATTAAAGGCTAGAGAATGCATCATTTTATGACCTTTACCACGGATTACAGAAAACACTAGCTGCTGCATGCTACTACCTATAAGCCACTTTTAAACTGCCTTTTAAAATGTACATAGATGCAGCCTCAAATGGGGATTCATTTAAGTTTTTGATTAGAATCTTCCCCAGATCCATACACATCCGTACACATCCATACACGTCCAGATCTGTACAAATGTGGGAAAGATGCAGATCTTCAAGCATGTATTGTGTATGAACCCATACACATATGAATGTCCGGGTAATTCAAATTAATAAATCTGAAGTTCAAAATTCAATTTGAATGTTTACATTCGAATTTCAGGACATTCTATTCGAGTTCAAATGTTGAAATTTGGCACATTGTATCGGATTTCAAATGCCTATGAATATTTGTGCACACTCCTAATTCAAATCCAGGGGCTCTGAGATCCTAGTCTGACATTCTAACCACTACACTATTCTGGTGCTGTGCTTTGGGAGGGGTCTGTTAAAAGGCATATGAGAAATTTTCAGTATTAGGCACCTAAGGCAACAATTCTTGCTCAGAATTAAATTCCATTAAAGTCTATGGACTTACATTCAAATAAATAAGTTTTATATCTGGCCATGCACCATGCTATTCATACTGTTCAAAATCTCTCTCTAATCTTGTTATTATTTTGTCTGATATTAAGGGTTCTTATTTAGAAGCTGCCTCTTGCTTTACATTGACTTTTCTCATTGGCCGGGACTGAAGATTAAAAGATCTGACAAAGTCTTAAGTGTGAGTGCCAAAGCTGGTGATTATTCTGGTGGCGTCATAAGAGTAGGAGGCTGGATTTATATTCTCTCCCTGAAGCTGACAATGCTATGAACATAATTAAGTTGTTACACGTGAAAATGGATTCAGAGTGCAAAGGTTTAATCACAAAGCAAGGTAAGTAGGTAAGAGCAGCTTATTAGTAAGCGTCCATACTGAGACTCCTTCAAAAAAAGGAAACAAATCCAGATGCTGACCCGCATGCTAATACTGTTCATCTCAAAGTAACAGCATTATTCATTGTATGTCCAGCTATCTAATTTATCAACCACTGATTCCAAAGACCCTTAAGGGAATGCTGAAAGCAAGTAGTTCATGCTGTGTTCTGAAGATAGAAGACACTGTGAATGGAAGAAATTAAACTCCAGTAGGTTGTCTTCAGATGGCAAGAGGCAGCATGGTGTGTAAAAATATCCCAGAATTGTTTCTTCGTTTATCTACATGTCTGGAGAACTATACATGTAGCCACCCCACTGGGGATTTCAAGAAGCTGGACAAGTACCTGTTCTCCCTTTTTTCTTTCTCTCCCTCCCCATGTTTAGTTGGCTCCCGGATGTCCTCAGAAAGGTGAGTTGGTATGCACCTCACCAGAAATAAAGATAAACAAAACTGTTATGGAAATCCCAGCCTTACTGCTGGATTCTCATAATAGTGATACAACAGGTTTTTGGAGTGTTGCAACTGACATTCTGCTGAGAAGGCTGAGGGGATGTCTGTTGAACTCACCACAATGACTTAAGGATTGTGGGGTTTGCCTGCTGTCTAGGAGCAACTATAGATATTTGTCCTATAGCCCAATAAGACATTTTCCTTAATCTACAAATAAGGATACAGTCCAATGGCCATGCATTCTAAATGGCAAACAGATCAATTCACCCATTATCTCATACAGCATGTAACTGGATCCACAATTCTAAGTGTCCTAAGGAGATTTATCCTCATCAAACCATCCTAACCCCACCCTGCTGATCATTAATTCATTTTCCAAATCAGTAGTTGGTTTCTGCGACAGCTTCAGTGAGCCTTGCGAATTCCAGTATGATGTAATGTTGGGCTAAGATTAGAGTACTTAGCTCCAAATCCTCATCCATTCATGAAGCACACAGGATGACCTTCTTCCAGTCAAACTAATCTGTCTCACAGATTTCTTGTGAGGCTAATATTGAAGGCGAACAATGCATTGATTTCTTCAAAGGGAAGGCAGTAAATGAATACAACAAAACGAACAAGATTAGTCATGATTCAAGGGTCCCCTGAGGTAGTTGAGACTACCTCAGTACTCAGAATGTTTCTGAGTCTCCTTCTGCTACAGCCTAGGAAAAAGGGATTGGTATCCATGACACCCATTAAAAATTCTAAATGTGCCAGTGGAGCCAGCACCCCCCCCCCTCAAAAAAGCTGGGAACCTTTGAACCATTTGTGTGATGCAAAAATAATTGCTCACATCAATATAGTGGGAAAGAAGAGGCTTCAGCTTGTAAAATGCAGTGTCTCTCCTCTGGTATATGTGGGTTTTGTTGATATTGCAAATTGCTCAGTTTTCCAAAAAATGAGGCCTTGTCCACACTGGGCCCATAGACTAGCACAGGATAGCCACTCCAATGTGTTGTCTGCACTATGTAAGTTGGAAATATAGGGACACCATAAAGCATGTCTCCTTGTAGACCACTATGTCTGCACAAGATATCTGAACAATCTTCAGCATAAAATGGTGTCATTGTCCACTCCAAGCATGGAGCACTTGTAAATAGTCAATGTCACATTCTAACAAATCCACTAGACCATGGTGTTGGCTAGCATACAATGCCTGGTTTTATTCCATTTGGCCCCTGGAAGCCACACTGGAAGTGTACCGCTTGTGGCAACCTGCCAGAACAGCCCCTGATAGTAATTTTTGTTTCTGGCATCTAAAAGTAGGGTTGGCCAGCATCATCCACAATTTATCATGCAGACTGCAGCATGGGAACCCTTTCATGTCATGATATCATGGGTAAGGGTCTGAATTACCTCCCTTACGAAATCAGGCTGCAGCTTCTAGGCCTTTTCAGTCTGGAGAGAAGGAGCTTAAGAGGGGATCTGATTGAAGTATATAAAATTATGTATGGTATAGAAAAGGTGGAGAGAGAATATTTATTTTCTCTATCACACAACACTAGAACCAGGGGGCACTCTATGAAGATGATGGGTAAGAGAGTCGATTCTGACAAGGGGAAGTATTTCTTCACCCAGAGGGTCATCGGCTTATGGAATGTGCTGCCGGAAAAGGTGGTGACAGCTACCAGACTAAATGGCTTTAAGGTAGGGTTAGACAAATTTATGGATGACAGATGTATCAATGGCTACTAGAACGAATGCCTAGGTGCATCCTTCAGGCTGGAGGGGGGAAGCGGGGCACTTCTAAGGCCATTTGCTAGGATTTGAGAGCAGGGAAAGGTTCATCCTTGTCTCTGCTTGAGATGCCCATGAGCATTTGGTGGGCCACTGTGTGTTAACGGGATGCTGGACTCGATGAGCTGTGACCTGATCCAGCAGGGCTTCTCTTATGTTCTTATATAAGTGCAGAAAGAAGGGTCAGAGGCTGCATCTGGACAAAGTCTCTTATGAACTAGACTAAGCTGGCATCTTCAGTAGCCAGCACAGGGGTGAGAGGGCCTCACTCAAATTACTGCACCTTGATGCTGCAGGTGTGCCACGTACTGTGTACACATGCTAAACATTTGGGTCTTCAGTTGGCAGAGAGTGACTTTCACAGGGCTACACCCATGCCAATTCAGCTGTCCAGTCTGCATGAGATGGGTAATCTCACTCCAATAGTAATTCACCCTGAATGCCACTGGGGTGGGAAGTCGCCAGGTGTAACATGTGGCCATGTACTTGATTCATCCCACCTACTGACTTGGCATCCATTAACTAAAAGGGAACACCTGGATAGTGACCAAAAGCAGGGGGGGCAACTAGTCAAAATTAGTGGGGTGCAGATTTAAAATGGCTCTTTGGCTTTTTTCAATCAAGAGCAATAAGTCTTCAGTTGTCACATATGTTTAGGCATATCACAACTCCAATGTCTCTACTTTCATTTTTAATTGATTGACTGATTTTATGTTTCCATCCCACTCTATAGCTAGAGGTATCAGATGGGTTACAACTCAATCAGCACTAAGACCCAGTTAAAAACAAATTCACTAAAAGGCTGCTGTCCTGTGCATTAGTATAGGCTGTAAGATCACACACACAAGATATATATAAATTTATACTTCTGAAACGTAGAACATCTAGTCCAGCATCCTGTCTCACACAGTGGCCCACCAATTGCTTTTGGGCTTCAAGCAGAAGACAAAGGTAAAACTTTCACCTGCTCTCAGCTATCTGTAAATGCAGTACTTAGGCATCCATTCTAGTAGCCATTGATACATTTTTCCTCCATGAATTTATCTAATCTTAAAGCCATTAAGACTTGGTTGCTGTTGCCACCTTTTCTGGTAGTAAATTCCATAAACCAATTAGAACATCGGAGGGTTATTTCCATCCCACCTATAACTTGAGAATTATAGATGGGATAGAACTCCAAATAAATAGTGGTAGGATTTCTTCTACCTTCTTAGAACAGCATCCTCTCTGTTGTGTGGTTTCAGGTTGTCATTTGCTGGGCTCCTGCCAGCACTGCATTGGCTTGTTCAGTTCTGTTCCACTGCCGTAAAACAGGGTGAAGTGTTGCCATGGCACTTGGCCAATCTGAGATTCCCAGGAAGTTGCATTGGGGTAGAAAACAATGGCTGCTCCCCTTATTGTCTGGAGAAAGCCATACTCAACAATACTTGCCCTCCCTCTAAAGGTTAAAAATAATTTATCTTTTTGATGTGGAAGGATGAATTTCAGGACTTTTTATAACATTGTCAATATTGTCTGATTTTTCACTCTTTTAACACAGTTTGCTGATGGCAAAATTTGTGTTCCTATATTTCCAACTTACAATGTTAAACAGACCTTTTTTTAATAAAGCAGAAGACGTTTGGATGGATATGTCATTATTAATGCTGCTGGTATATTGTAAACATCTGATTTTAATTATTATTTTTGCATTTAACATTGTAAGTTGATTTTTCATTATCAAAGTCTTAAGTCCTGTCCCTCAAAACTAGGCTGCATCTCTTTTACTGTTCCAGGGCACCTCCATGGGCCCAAGAGGTGTCTACTGCTGCTCCACCTCCTTTATTGGCAGCAGTGGGTCCCTTGTCCACTGTCCCCTTTGTTGGTGTCATTGCCAATGGAGTCATCTCCTCTGCAGAACAGTTTTCCAAAATGGAGACAAGGAGGGCACCTTTTTCTACAGCATCTCCCCCACCTGAACTTCTTCCATTCATTACCTCACAACTAGATTTTGCCTCTCCAGATGTTCCCAATTCATTTATTCCCATTTTGCTTTTGATTAGTACTGGGTATTGTCTAGTAATGCAGGTGTTCCTTGGATGTGCCTTGAAAGGCCTTATGCACTGGTCAGCAACTATGCACAGGTAAAAAACCACGTGAGTGTAAACGGCTTTAATTCATAGCTGATGTGAAGATAAAGCCAGGATTGTTCCCATGACGTCAACAGACTTGATTCCATATTTGCACACTTCTTATGTCAGCACAGGAATTGACCAAAAGGTCTCATGCCTATGGTCAGATTGCCCTCAGAGCATCTTATAAAATTTTGAATTTGTTTCACTCCAGTGAATCTAAACAGGCTAATTCCTAAATGAAAACACACTGGCAAAGCAATGCTGATGATCAAAAGAGTACTCAAGTTTTCTGGAAAGTGGCAGAACATATTTTAACTTACAATCAAAAGAATGTAATAAGAAATGTTCAGAAAAGTTAATCAGTATATTGCTGATGCTACTTAAAAACAACAACAACAAACCAAAACCAAAGTTATTTCAGTGTCTGCAGTCTTACAGCATGGGTCTTTAATATATCCTAAAGGCTGTAAATCTGGCTTTAGAAGCTGCAGTATTCTTGTGTGCTTTGCAAATAAAAGTGATTTGTAGTCATGCAGAAAGCAGTACTCATAGTGTTAAGATTAATTATATTAAATAGCAGATTTAAGAGCTTTACAAAAACTGTAAGATATCTATAAAAACCAGAAAGGCATATTGAAAAGAGAAAAGAACAATGTTTTAGAAGGAGATTATGAAAACACTGCTTTCATGGAAATCCAGAAAATACCATTTATTTTAATAATAATAATTAGAAATGGGGATGTAGAGCACAATTCAAAGTCCTACATTTTCCCAGAAGGAGGTAATGGCAAAACACTTTTATATTCTTGCCAACAGTTCAATCTGAGGATGACTGACATTTTCTTTTCTCTCAATTAAAAAGAATCACACCCACCCTCCAAAAAATAAAAAGAAGAAGAAGAAGAAAGAAAAAAAGAAAGAAAAAGAAAGAAAGAAAGAAAGAAAGAAAGAAAGAAAGAAAGAAAGAAAGAAAGAAAGAAAGAAAGAAAGAAAGAAAGAAAGAAAGAAAGAAAGAAAGTTTAACATATGCCATGACTTAAGTTGGGTGGTAACCTGCCACAGGACTTGCGGAATGCTTAAGCTACAGATTATTATTTTTCAATGCATCTCACTCAAGCTCAAACACTTGAACTACCCATTGAAGCAAAATGTTTGTGAAAATTCAGTTTTGGTTTCTGCAAATAACAGATTTATCAGGGATGTGATCAGGAATACAAAACGGAAGATACCACTCAAACGCAAAGGTGTACAACATTTAAAGCTAGCAACAACAACAAAAGGCTTCAAAAAATGGAACGTCCACACATAAAATAGATAGAAATGAAAAGGTGTGAGCAGTCAGAACTGAAGACAGATTGAAGAAGGTTTAAAGTGAAGGCAAGACCACAGCCTCTATAGCCAGTTTGGATACTCTTCCCCCAGCTGTGATAGAGGAGAGATAATCTCTCACCATCTCTGCTACTGGAAAGTGACTGCAAATGGTAGAATTAGCATCACATATTCTATTATAATGTCCTCCTTATGATGTAATAAGAAGAAAGTATTTGAGCCCACATTTCAACAGATCCTCAAGTTCAGATTTGTTTCTTTGCTAATTTTTACTTCTGGACAAATCTCAGGATATCATGTTTGCTGTTAATCAAGTTTTGCCTGAATACTTGAAATCTATACCATTGGATGGATGGATAATTGATCTATTGCTTTGTTTTTGTATTCTTTTGGTCATTAACTGTGATAAAGCTTGGCTGAGTTTTATAAATATCAAGACAACAAAGTACTCAATACATGTAGATATATTCAAATTACCGTATATTCTGGCATATAAGACGGCTGGCTGTATAAGACGACTTTCCCAACTTTCCTGTTAAAATATAGAGTTTGGGGTATACTCACCATATAAGAAGACACCCCTGCGTATAAGATGACACCGACTTTTGAAAAGATTTTCCTGGGTTAAAAAGTAGTCTTATACGCCAGAATATACAGTACTCTGCAGGCATTTGTATTACTGAAAACTATATTCATATTACAGACAAAATCTTAATGTAGATAAAAACTTGGTATTGCTGTTGAAGACTTACCTTATTAAAGTCAAACGTCTCAAACATTTGCTCAATATATGCATTTGATGCTGGACTCAAGTTTTTCAAGCCAAAAAACTGTTTGAATTCATGTAGTGTAAGCTGTCCTGAGGGACACTCCGTCATGAATTTCTTGTACCACTGGTGGCATTCAGTGGTGCTCAGTTCCTCAACAGATTTTCCATCCATGTTTCCCATTTTTAAAGCAAAAGGTTGAGTTTCTCTCTCAAGAATGATGAAGGTGTGTTTAAAATTCAAGAGTCAGTGGGGTGGATTTTGCAGTTCAGACAAAGCTGCCAGCCTACAACTTGCTGGGTATTGTGGATGAAAGAAGAGCATAAAAGAGAAAACCTCAACTGCTCTGGTGGAATTTTCAGATCACAAATAGCTCCTTCAAAGAAGCACCTGATGTTTAAGTACTCACTAAATCCTCCTCTGGCCAATGAGTGAAGAAGCCTATGATGGGATCCCAAACGGGCAAGAGAAGTTCAGGACAAAAATAGGACAGTGGTAAAATGGGAATGGCCTTGCAGATTATGGTACCCAGAAGGAGATTAATAACAAGATATACCTGAAGACATGTTAAGCTTCTAATCCTCTTCACTTTTGATTCCATCAGCCACACTTACAGTTGTGGTGCAGCAGAAAATCAGATAGGCCAATATTTCTAGGCTGTGCTCACACTTACTTTTCTTATTCTGGAATAGGATAGGCTGCGCTATATGGAAACAAGCAAACTCTCACAAACTGGGACAAAATGCTCCTGATACAGCACAAGACTGTCTGCATTGGCATGCCCTGCTCCTCACGAGCTCCCGATAAGCCCATTCTGATAGTGTGTCTTGTTACACCACCAAAATGTGTCACCTATGCTATACCAGACCATGGAGGCATATCATCCATAGTACAGCAAAACATCCCCTAGTGTGCCAGTAGAGCAGATCAGAACACCATTTTTTGTGCCATCCTATGCTCCATCCTATGTAGACTTAGTGTACTAGGAGGGTGAAGGGCCTCTTTTAAATAGTATCAGTGTGTGGAAGAGAGGCACATAAACCTCTCCTTGGCCTCCACTACTGGCTGGTGTGGAACTGACCATATTCTCCTATCACAGTTTCCTATCATTCCTTATGGGATTGCACCATAGAGAAGCTCCAAAAACTTTCTACCCAGTATTCAACTGTGAAGCAAGACCATTATTGTACTTATAGAGACCAGATGGGAATATGTCTCTGCAAGGTAATGATTGCTTATTCACTTAGGGCGAATCCCCATAGCAAGCTTAATCCAGTTTCCCTAAACCGAAATAATAGAACCGGATGCAAACGCAAATTTGGCTGTTCCCATTACTTTTAACGTAATCGCGTTGGATCCGGATTCTGAGGATCGTACGTGGCGTAGGTGACTCAAGGTGGGACTCAAGTGGCTACTTTTAAAAAGCCGCTTTTGGGGGCTGCCCTGCCCTCTTCCTCCTGGCATGGATGCGCCACCCATAAGGGACCCCTTCACCAAGCCTAACTGAGTGGCTGCCGCTTCCATGGATGGAGGAAAAATGGCAGCAGGCAGCCAGCCAGCGATTCTTTCCCCTCCTCTCCCCATTGCTCAGGGCACACAACAGCAGTGGCAACTAAGGCCCCTTTGCTTTAAACATTCACATTCAGCTGCTTTCCTCCCTTTCCCTTTCTAAAGTGAGAACTCCAAAGAGCTAGAATTGCACAAAATTGCAACATTGTTATTTCAACCATCAAGGTGTGAAGTGGCTCCATCACTACAGTGTAGCGATCCCTGTTAAGTGGATTTTTACACTGAAATTACTGTCTTTGGAAGCAAGCGATTAGGAGAGAGAAACCCTAAACATGGATTCTCATCCCTTAAAATGGTACTGT
>MTQE01003428.1:854934-869663 GCA_014337955.1 Aspidoscelis marmoratus
TTCTCTTATGTTAAGTTCTTAAAATAAAAAGGAATGGTCCCAGTTACAATAAAGGATGTGTAATTTAGGGGTTTGCACCGAGCCATTTTTCCACATTCTATTCAAGTTGAATAGAATGTAGAAAAATTCGGCTCCAGCCAAATACCAGGGTAAAATCAGGGTATTTACCCCCGGGGAAGCCTGCTTGTGGTTCCACAGGGCCCTGGAAGAAGCCCAGAGCACTGCAGGAGCAGGTAAGTGGGCCCCAGGGGAAGGTTTGGGGTATGCCAGTCCGGGGGGGGGGGAGGGGGAGAGGCACCAAGGTAATTCTACCGAAGCTTCTACGGATACTGGATTATCTGATTCATGGATGGATAGGGCCCTCCGTCCACGTATTCATCCAGATTCCAATAATTCATGCACATCTGACCAAAACAGATGAGCAAATGTAATCTCGGAATGCCATAATTATTAAGGGTGTGTTCTCATTCAAGATTTAAAGAACTTTGAAATCATTTTGAGTGCTGCTGACCATTCCCAAAGTTTTAAAAGAATCTACAGTTTCTGAGGATTAAAGGTCCCGAAACGCGGATTATCTATATTCAAATCAAAAGAGGTCTCACTGCTAGATTTAGAAATAATCCTCACTATTTAGCAATGGGAATCCAAGTGGTTTTTTGGGAGGAGGGAACCATGCTTTAGGTGCGTTCTTCACCAAATCATCTCCCTCTGCCAACTATTGCCTTCATATTCAGCACAGAGACAATATTAAAAAAGAGATTCTTCCTGACGGACTGGGAAAGCCTTCCTTTGCTCCAGATCAATAAGACTTTACAAAAGCTTCCTTCTGTTGGACATTTCAGGCCAAGCTACCTTGACCCCATTTGTACCAGAGGCAGTAGAATGTACTGTCTGCTCGGATATTCTATTTCCCCTAAGTACTGAAACTTGAAGGTGGAAGGATCAGGGGCAGGGGACTGGGTGGCGTTGTGCTGATCACCCACTCTTAGCCAATCACAGCGGCTTTAGAGGATTGTTTTGAGCATAAATTAGTGGTAAGGAGGGGTCAGACGGGAGATACAGTCCAACATTAATGAAAAGCATAACATATAAATAAAGCCATCCTTTCTCTGGTATGAAAGGGAGAAAGAAAAAAGAAACCTTTCCATTCTGTTTCTGTGAAATCTTTCTGCTAAGTATTTTCTAAAGGGTGAGGCCTTTCTGCATGCAAAGACACCCCTTCTAAAAAGACAGTTGGTGTGAAGAATCTACTGTGATTTTCTGTTAAATGTACACAAAAAAACTACATTTTTCCTTGGAACAAGTGGAACTCAAGGATGTGCCTGTCCTTTAGCATTTATCTTTTTAAAAAACTAAAAACAGAGACATCATTGTGTAGGCAGATCACTGCTGCAGAAACAGTAAGAAACGTGAGCAATGCCTGAATACAAGGCAGGAAAGTGATCCATCTACTAAGGCTAGGATCCAGAGTTAAAGAATACACAAAGAGAGCCATTGTGACTAATAACAGAGGAAAAAGGTCTTCAGCTAAGGACCTAGAAACAGGACCTTTCTACACCACCCTGAAACACCAATATCCAGGATGTTTTACAACCGTGTTGCAGTTTATATGTATTCTATAGTTACTTGAGATTATGTTATAGTTTTAGTCATGAAAGGAGTCTCTGTCAACAGATGCTTGGTTGTTTATGGGTGTGGTTTTTTTTTCTGGGAACGTAGTCACAGGTCTTTTCTGCACTTACCTTGAGTTAATCAGAACCATTGATCAGGACCCATTGATCCAGGTCATGTGGAAGCATGAGCCAGGTCAGCGCCATCTGCACTGGCAGTGCTGATCCAACCCACGCCTGTCTGCATCCGCTGCCCCTCCCCCCACATCTCCAAGCCTGGGCAAGGTGGGATGCAGCCCCCAGGAGTTCTCCATCACAGAAGTGGATCTGCACACTTCCCATGATCCAGAACAAGGCTTTTGGTCCTACTTGCAGAACCAATTAAATGGTTCTACAACAGATCCAGATTAAGGGCCTCTTCATCCAGATCTGGTTCTGTCGCGGTCCCATTATAAGATTAATTCAGTTTCCCTAAACCGAAATAATAGAACCGGATGCAAACGCGAATTTGCCTGATCCCATTACTTTTACTTAATCGTGTTTGATCCGGATTCAGAGGATCGTACGTGGTGTACGTGACTCAAGGGGGGACTCAAGTGGCTACTTTTTAAAAGCTGCTTTCCAGGGCTGTTCTGCCCTCTTCCTCCTGGAGTGAATGCGCCACCCATAAGGGACCCCTTCACGGAGCCTAGCTGAGTGGCTGGGTGGCTGCCGCTTGGCTGGATGGATGAAAAACGGCAGCGGGCAGCCAGTGATTTTTTCCCCTCCTCTCCCTATTGCCCAGGGCACATGGCAGCAGCGGCAACTAAAGACCCCTTCGCCCACTCACTACACAGTCACAGCCTTAAAAACAGAACCTGCAGCTGCTTTCCTTTCTTTTCCCTTTTTTAAAGGTCAGAACTTTCAAAATTGTAACTGGGACCATTCCTTTTTATTTTAAGAACTTAACATAAGAGAAGCCCTGCTATATCAGGCCACAGCTCATTTAGTCCAGCATTCTGTCAAACACAGTGGCCCTCCAGTTGCCAATGGGTATCTCAAATGGAAGACAAAGGCAAGATCTTCACCTGCTGTCAAATCCCAGCAAATGGCCTTTAGAGGCATCCTGCCTGTCTCCCGAGCCTGAAGGAAGTACCTCAGCATCCATTCTACTAGCCTTTGATACATCTGTCACCCATAAATTTGTCTAACCCTTTCTTAAAGCTATCTAGGATCATTGCTATTATCACCTTCTCCAGCACCAGATTCCACAGGTCGATGACCCATCAGCTTCATGGAGTGACCTCTGGTTCTAGTGTTGTGAGACAGAGAAAATAATTTTTCTTTTTCCACCTTTTCTATACTATGCATGATTTTATATACTTCACTCAGGTCTCCCCTTAAACCCCATCTGAAGGCTGAAGAGGCCTAGACATTGTTTGATAGCAGTGTAATTTTACAACTTTGCAATAATAACTATTGTGGTTTGAAAGGGAAGCTAGTAATAAATTAGTAATAACTCTCTGTCCCACACAATGTCCCTGTGCTTATATGGAAAGCAATAGATTTTTAAAAAGTGGAAATGGAAGCTTCTAATTAAAGGGGCAAAATCTCTGGGGGGAAAATGTTAAGTGCAATTGCAATTTAAGACCTCAAAGAAAGGGAAAAATAGGTCTGAAAGATGAGGATTTGTTGGAAAATATTAAAACGCAAAGGGAGAATAATAATGATGTTTTTTTATACCGCATGCTTGAATCTGCCTCTTGGTAAAAAGACACTTTTTATTGTGTCTATGTGTGAGTCTCAGAAGTAGGTATTTTAGGCTGTGATCAGACTTCAGGTTAAATCCAGCTTCAGTCCAATTTCAGAGGGAGAGAATACATCAGTGACAAGCAGTTTTCTTTCAGTGTTGAATCACTCAGAAAATTCACCTTTGGGACAGATAACGTGGACATAAAATTACTGGTCACTTTGCTGATGCATTCTCTTGCTCTGGAGGCGGACTGAAGCCGGATTGAACCTTAGATGTGACCACAGCCTTTGTGTTTCTGCCACCACTGTATGGAGAATAGAAGTGTCCCTGTCGCTCTTTGAATCCCTTTGTCATAAGTAAAAGAAGAAACAGAATCCTTTCTATCCCTGGTCGTCTCCGTGACCGCCATACATTTAAGGTGCCACGCGCAGAAAGACCCTGCAGAGTGTAAACCCCGGAATTTGTCAAAGTTCCTTCTTTCCATGGAAGCTTCGCAGCGGTCGGTATCCAGAATGGAGAAGGCGGGAAGGGGCGGGGTGGCATCTTACACCCTCAGAAAAGACGATTACGCTACAGTAAGGCGAAGAAGGGAATCCTGCCTTCCTCCCTCCTTCCCTCCGGGTCCGCCCTTCCCTCCTCAGCCGTCTGGCTCCTACCTCTGAGGGAATCCTCACTGCGGGCTTTTCCCTTTGCGTCACCCTGCAGCTCCTCCTTCCGTGGGCGGGGGCGCTCTCTTTTCCCCGGTCGTTTTCCCTACGGACCTGGCAAAAGGCAGCCGGGGAAGCGGCGGGCGGAGTTTGCAGAGGCAGCCGCCGGGCGCATGATGGTCCGCGCCGCGCGAGGTCGCTGCCTCTCTGCCGCCAAGGCCGCCGCCGGCGCTGCGCTGCGCTGCGCTGGGCTGCTCGGAGGCGTCCCGCGCGGCCGCCCCATTGTGACTCAGCGCGGGCGTCGGCTCGTGAGGGCAGAGCCGGAGGAGCCCCGGGAAGGGGGCGGCGGACGGGGCGACCTTCGCGGGGTGTGTTCCGAGGGAGATTGGGAGGCCTGTGCAAAACTCGCCCCTCCGGCGCCCCGATTCGAGTTTCCACAAGTAGGCTTACTTAAACGGGGAATCTATACACGCTCAGAGGCACTGTCGTTCCATTAAAGAGCAGCAGAAGGCCAATTCTAGTGAAACCTGATTGGGGGGGCCGGGGTGGGGTGGGGGTGGGGGTCTGCTGCCCCTAAGTTCCGTAATCCAAACAGCCATAGATGATCCTCTCGTTGTAGGCATGCAGAGGGTTTATTACGGAATGTCCGTGTTTATTAGCATCTATGTCGTGCCTTTCCACCATTGCCCAATAAAGGCACAGAAGGCGCCGCACAGTATAATTAAAACAATAAAATTCTCATTGACATAATGTAGAAGCATTCCTAACGAAAACAAAATCCGCGCCTTGCGCCCAAGTGTAGGGGTGGTAATCGTTTGGAACAAAGCGAACGCGCCCACCTTATTGTCCCATAGGGAGGTGGGAGAAGCCAGGGTGCCATGATTAGGAGGAGAGAGAATACGTGCTCCCAGCCATGCAGCTGCCTGCCAAAAATACAGGAGTGGCTTCCCACTAACAGCAAGGAGGGAAAAAAGAATGGCGTGCTGGAACTGCTCTCCCAAGGAGCTGTTATCTCAGCTGCATTTCTCAATCTCAAGGGCAGCAGAAGACCACAGCGCCTTTACTTTCAAACGGGTTCACTTCTGTGTTGCTTTCATGTTGACATAGCCCACACTACACCAGTGATGAAACTCTCCAGGGGGATTCACAAAATATGGCATCCATAGGACAAATCCTGGGACCACGCGGTTCATCACTAGAACATGGTGAAAGGAAAATGACATATTAGGCTGTGTCCAGATGGAGGATAAAAACGGCTGTTCTGGCTTTGCTATGCTGGGATTGCCGTATGTATCTGTGGCAACTCCCAAAGGGGTGGAAACCTGCCATATCTTATTTTGGGAAGACCCGACTCTCAGCTGGGTTTTCCCGAAATGGCACTATAGCCTGTCTGGGTGCTGCCGCGTGGTTGATTTGTAAGATCAAATTGGGTTTACAGCTGGATCTTTGCCTCATTCCATTGCCCTTGTGTAAGCAATTTGGGAGTCCCTACTACCTTCCATGTAGGAGCCTGAAGTGGTCAAAACACATTCAGTAATGTTTCTGATTGGAGGATGCTTCCCCCTTGCCCATCTCCAGAGTGAGAACTTGGACAATGGCCTGGGTGCTGCTCCCACTGCTATTACAGCAAGAGATTTACCATTGGGACAGTTCCTTCTCCTGCTGCTGCTGCTGTGTTAATTGGATATTTAAAAATAAATAAATAAACCCCATGTATTAGGTGGATGAGTAGTTCCATTTGTTTTAATGATCTCTTTTGTCTCTATTGCTGTCTACATGCTGGTGTTGTTTTCTGCATGCTGGTGTGAGTGTGTTGGAAATGTCCCTGGAAGAAATGAACAGGGGGTGGAGGAAGGTGGTGTTTGCAGCCCTGTAATCATAGGGCAAGGATGGCAGGGGAAGGAGGAGGAGAGAGGTTAGGTGGCTACATGTCATCACCCCCTCTGGTCCTTCTGACCCCACCCAGGTACCTAATGGCCTGGTCTCTGCTTCATTGGGCTTGGTGATATTACTGTTGAATGCCAGGTCAGTCTATAATAAGACATCACTCATTTGGCATGTATCACTGGGAGAGCTG
The DNA here is from genome assembly GCA_014337955.1 of Aspidoscelis marmoratus. Lineage (NCBI taxonomy): Eukaryota > Metazoa > Chordata > Lepidosauria > Squamata > Teiidae > Aspidoscelis > Aspidoscelis marmoratus. The sequence continues at coordinate 861,001 of MTQE01003428.1, forward strand.
GGTGGAACAGATTTGACCCATTGTGTTTACTGGGCTTTTCAGTGCTGCATCAAGGCAGGTCAGAGGGCTGGAGTGGCAGAGTTGTTGTGGTCTGTAAATGTACTGTTCCTCTCACTAAAAAACAGAACAAAGCATCCTGCAGAGTGAAGTCGGCTACGTACCAGTGCTGGGGCAACAAGAAGACAGAGGATGTTGTTGGTATATCACTCCTCACTGCCCAGTGGTCTCCCGCACCAAGCTGACAGAGGTGGTCAATGGTGTGGTGGTGGAGAACCCCAGGAGACCAAGGAACATCAGAATTTGTGCAGAGAGTACTCTCATAAGAACGGCTTGGAATGTCATGACCTCCATTTGTTATTGGTCCAGCACATCTTGTCTTTGCTTCACACTGCAGGGAGATATTGAAGGAGTAAATATTAACCTACTGTCATGGACAGAGCACCATTAATAAAGTTTGGTATGACAATACTCCCCCATTGCAGGGCTAATGGACATGTTCAGGTGGTCCAACCACAAGATGTTCATGGTATCTGACGTATTCCTGAATGTTCTGGGGGGGTTTTGAGAAACCAGAGCTGTTAAAACTGTTGAGGCCTTTGTGGACTTATGAATAAAGGAGGCATGATGAGCTACTAGTATGATTGCTCCCCAGTGACCTCTCCAGTGCCATGGAGCTGAAAGCTACTCTTTGGTTTTCCAAGGAGCTAGAGGCAATGGATCAGGTCATAAAGTTGTTGGAACACAAATAGTCTGCTACTTGTCATGAAGTTGACTGAACACATGTAAGAGCACCTAATAGTACCTACTGTGTGGCAATGAAGACTGCAAAGAAGGTTTACTCTGCAGCCACCATTGCATCCTCAAGTAATTGTCTACTAAAGCTTTCTGGAGCTCTGCTAAACCTAACATTAAAGCCCTCACAAGCCTACTGTAGTAGATTTGCAGAGTACTTTGAGGATAAAATAACTCATTTTAATACCAATATGAATGCGGCTTTTGACACACAGTGCCTGTTGAAGTGTCCAGGGTACCATCTTGTCCAGTTTTGTGGGATTAGTTTCAATGACAAGATGCTTGTGACAATTCAGGCTACAAAACGCCTGCTCAAGTCTTGTCTGTTCTAGCTCATTAGAGCAAGTCATGGGAGGATGACTGGATGGATCCAGGGTGTAGTGATGCATCACTACAGGATGGTATAGTGCCATCGACCTTGAAAGAGGCAGTGATTTTCCTGCTTCTTAAAGAAAAACTTCCTTGAACTCTGAGGTGAGCACTAAATACTGCCCAGTCACAAATATTTCCTTTTTGAGAGAAGTGTCAGAGAGGGTGGTGGCCCTGCATTAGCAGGCGTTCTTGGAAGGATCCGCTAGTTGTTCTCTGCCTACCTATAGGGATGATTCTATAAAGCAGGACTGGGTGTCTCTAATTCTGTGTCCAGGAAGCTGGGCTGTGAGGTGCCACAGGGTACCACGAAGACAGAGACTTTGTGGGTAGGAGGTACTATTACAGTCCAGGAATTGGGAATCTTGCCTGTTTTAGATGGGGATTCACTCTCTCAAAAGGAACAGGTATGTAGCTTAGGAATGATCTTGGAGTCATCTCTTCCATAGAGGCTCAGATGTCCTCTATAGCCAGGACTGCCTATCAACAGCTTTGGCTGGTATACCAGCTATACCCTTAGCTGGACACACTTGTCCATGCCCTGGTATCTTCACATTATACTACAGTAAAGCAAACTGTTTGGGACTACCCTTGTATCTGCTGCAGAAGCTATGCAAGTCATGTAAAATGCAGCAGCCAGGTTGTTGGGCACACATCACAACCATGCTTAAGAAATTTCACTGGCTGCCAGTTAACCCACCAGGCCAAATTCAAGATGTTAAGTTTGGCCTACAAACAACTTGGGGCCACAGTACTTCAAATAAAACCTCCCTCTTTAAAATCCAGAAATGCTCTGAGATCTTCCGGAGAAGTCCTGCTCTGGGTCCCACAACAATACAGAAAGCCCTCTCACGATGCCCCACAACTGGGCCTGCCCTGTTGTACCACCTATCATGTGGAATGCCGTCCTCTCTGATACTCATGAGGTACATATTCATAAGTACACCTTTTAGGTGCCTATCAAAAGACATATTTTGTCACTTTGGCATTCCCTTTGTGAACGGCTCTTCCCTCCCTAATCCACCCACCTTTGGGTATGTTTTTATTTTTAGGGGTTTTTTTCCACTAGCACTAAGTACCCATTAAGTTCCCATTAGGGACCAATTAAGGACCCATTAGGGTCAGAGCAGGAAGACCCCATTTCCACTGCAGACCCCATTAGAGCCACATCTGTTTCCACCAGTTCTAGGGAAATCTGTATTGAATGGGTCCTTCAGGACCTACAATCCGGATGTCCTATACAATGGGGTCTTCAGGCATCAAATCCGGATTATATGGAGTGTGTTTCCACCACGATCGGGCAATGGGGTCTAGGGGGGGCTCTGGGGAGGCATACCCATGGGGTGGGGGGTGGCCCGAAACCCAAAGCTCCGAAACCTGTGCACAATCTCTGAAGCCGGTTCCAAAGCCAGCTCCGAAGAATAGCACAGGCTCCGAAGAGGACCCCACGCTAGAGCAATGCCAATCCTATGGACCTTTGTCAAAGTCTCTGGAGAATCTTGCAGCAGATCACTCCAGAGAATCTTCAAAGAATCTCTGGAGCATCTACGGGCTACTGGGTGCTGCACTGCCTGTGGGGATGCATTGGGTCCTTCCCTTAATCCAGATCTATTAGATCCTGATTAGTTGAAGGACCCATTCCTTAGATCCGGATCATCTTAGAACCGGATTAAGGGAGGTCAGTGGAAAAAAACCCTCTGATTTTAAAAGTTTTTTACCCTTGTTTTTAATCTTTTTCTATCAACTATTTTGGGATTTTTCCCATCTATAGTGAGTGGTTTATATTTGTGTTCACAAAGCTTGCAAACCTTATCAGCCAGGCCCACTATTTCTATATTAGAGCCAGGTTTGTTGGGTGAAACACTTGCAAGCTTTGCTTTTAAGATAAGGGAACTGAGGTAAGCAATTTCCTGTGTTTATCTCTCCTTCCTGGCTGCTCCTGCCAGCCTGTTTTTGGAGCCAGGAGAGGGCAGGGCCTCATCATGCCACATTTAGCCACATAATGTTGACACGCAGCATGACACAATTGACTCATTACATCTTCCCTGGCCAGGTGCCAAATGGGCTCAACCCCACCCATGACTGGTTCACATGACTTATGTGCATGCTTCATCTGAAGCTCCAGGGCCTCATTTTCATATTCTGGCCCTGTTCACACTTAACTGCATGGAATGTATAACTATATCATTCTACCCCAGTTAAGATCGGGGACAGAGGGCCATGTTTGCACTGTGAATACTGGTGTATCCTCCAACCAAATCATCATGGCAAATGTCATGTCAACTCCTGCCACACACCTGGCTTTTGCCATGGCAATTGTGACACAGTGCTCATTTGCACAGCAGCTTCCTCACCCGCATGCAGTTTTTGCACTGGAAGAAGATGTGAGCGCTGCATCCAGGAGCTCCTTAGCAGCTCCTGGTGAAGTTTTTATTCCCCACAGCTTCAGAGGATTAGGACTGCTGGTGGACATTCTGGGATGCTCTGGGATGGAAAAGGCTGCATGGCATGCAGATGGAGCATCCCAGAGCATTCTCAATAGTCCCTGACAGGTAAATAGAAACAGGCCCTCTGATATCTACTGAGAAGACAGTGAGAGACTCCTCAGCTAAAGGGGTTGGAGTTCACTGTGACTGATCAGGTGTAGCCTTATGTCCCCGAAACTCTCTTCTCTGAGTCATGGCAAAACCAGCAGATACTACCAGGCAATGCTGCCTTCTAAGTCTTATGGCAAATTTAATAATTGGCATTTATTAATTGGCATAAAGCTGGACGCGAGGAGTTGTGGGCATTTAATATAATTCTAAGCCCGGTTTATCAAAACAGAGAGATAATGTATGCTGTCAGAAGAATTTGGAACAGAGCTTCCTTGAAATACTAACACAGACAAACAAAGCATTCCTCCTTGACTTTGCTTATATGTGGACAGATCTGATCAGCACTTAATTCTATCTAGCATCTCAATGGGAAATCATTGGCACCCAGACAGCTTTTTGTTTGCCAGGATGCACAGCTGGAAACAGAAACTTATCTCAGGTGTCAGCTATTGGAATGACAAACTTGACTCATCAAGCAAGGTCAAAAGTCCAGCCATTGGGACCCCTTGAACCAATCTGGCTCTGCCCCTTCCCAGATTCAAATTTTCCCACTTCAGATCTGATTGGTTCACCCCTACATTCTGGGAGGATAAAAGAAGCCCTCTGAGCTCAGGGATTTCACGATCATTTTCCTGTTACCCCCACTCTGCTGCCCTGGAACTGCAAGAACTGCCTCATTCCTGCTGAAATTACTCTCTACACTAGCTGAAATCACTAGGCAGTCCTGCCTGGCTCAGGACCTGCTGTTCCTTCAGCAAGCCACATCTAGCCTCTTGTTCCTGCCAGCCATCTGCCCCTTCTGGGCAGCCCTGACCTCTGACCCTGCACAAAGTCTCTTCTGCCTTGGAGAGAGAGAGAGAACCTGCTCCTGTCTTTCTCAGTTCCACCTGAATCTTCACTGCTGATCCCTCCTGCAGACACCCTCCATGACTGGATGGTGAGAAAACCTCTTTCCTCCCCGCACTTCTCTATCTATCCTAGGACCAGAGAGTAGATTAGGGACTCTCCTGGTGAGATTTGATTAGTGGTGCTCTGTTCGGCACCTCCCTCTGTTTCTATGCCATTTTACTTGCCTTTTGTTTTTAGGAATAAAACCATTTTCCTATTGAGGGAAACTGGCTCTACGGTCTCTCTCCTTGCTGTCTTATGCCTTTAAGCACCAAAACATCTCTGGCACAAAAAACCTCTAAGAGGAAGATCCCAACACAAATGGCGTTCAGACAGGCTAATCCCCATTTTTAACACGTCTAGGACATCTACTAACACAGGAAAGAGATTTTGAGTAAAGGCAGACAGTTCAATGAAAACTTCAACACAATATGCATCTGCTGTTAAGAACAACAACAGATCAATAGAAGTAATAAGAGATTAGGATATGAGGTGGTATAAAAATGAATGAATGGACAAATGAAATTAAAACAGTTATGCTAATGTATTAGTATTCTTATGCAAATTGATGTTGTAACCACATCTGGAATACTATGTGCATTTGTAGCACCACATCTCAAAAAAGATATAGCAGAGCTGAAGAAGGTTCAGACTCAGAGGAAGACGACGAAGGCTGTTTCTGCACTTAAATGGCTGGACCAGGCCAACAGGACCAGGCCAAGTATGGATGTACACGAATATTTGTAACATTTGAAATTTGGCCGAATTTGGCCCAGTTTGGACATTTGAATTCAAATCGAATGTTGACACATTCAAATTCAAATTGAATGTTTTGATACATTTGTGTGACGCTTCATATAAAGCTTCACATGGAATTTGTACGGTATTTGTATGCATTCATATACATTCATATGGGATTCATTTGGGACTGAACATTTGTATTGAATACAAATCGTACCACATTTGAAGGGGATCTAATTGAACAAATATGAATTTTCTTGTGTTCAATTCAATATGAATCGAATACAAAAACAAACATCTGTACACATCCCTAAGGCCAAGCTGTAGTTGTGACAGGAAGAGTCCCACTGTCCCAGTGCTGAATTGATCCTTATAGTATTGTTCTAGTTCCTGTCAACTGTCAGTAACCCATTCAATAATCTGCAGTTGGGCAAAATTCTTGCACAGTTCAAAATAACAGAACTCCAGTCTTTTTGCCATTGTTATTCTCATCCTGCTGCATTGTGTACAGCTAGGACCTCACTCACTAGTTCTGTATTTATAGGATGTTGATGGAGTCACACAAGAATCCATTTGTTTCTTATTTGGCTGGTTGTGGCAACCAATCCTTCTGTAAAATCTTAGGAATCTTGTAAAAAGGGCTACACCCTCTGGGCATGCATCATTTTTTTGTATGCATATTGCTGAATGTCAAATGTGGCATGAATAACTTCCGGCGTGTCTTGACAGATACTTACAGGAAAGGGAGTGGAGTGTTTTTCTTATATAACCTCCCTGCTGCATTTTTAACTATTCTGCTGGTGATAAATCTCAGAGAACATCATGTCCTGCTCGTGAAAGTATGCACAGCATTGTTTCCACTGCTGTCTATGTTGATTTGTAGATGAATGCACTTTGCTATGTCTCTTTCAAATTTCCAAGATACAGGTTCAAAGGTTCTTCATTTTTCAACGTTTCCTGTTACCAAGGTAAATTGCTCAGCTTTATTTCCTTCCCCCTTATGTTCAGAAAGTTAACAAAGTCCGAACTGGACGGCCTTCAGAAACACTAAAAGCATTATGTGTTGGATTATATGTTCCTGTTAACAGAAATTAGATACATGTTTAGCACACCAGTTTCTAACACAGAACAATAGTGATCTGTGTGTAAAGGCACTTGGGTATAAAGAGCAGCATATGACTGGTCCTTTTGGCACTTGCCTGTCCTTATTCGGAATCAGTGAATTCATAGAACAGGCTGGCCCACTTATCCCAAACAAGGGAAGGTGTGAACAGGATCAGTGCCATCTGCACAAGCAATGGTGATCCTGAGTAGGCCACACTGCATCTCCTAGGAAGCCTGTGACACACCTGATGGGAAGTGGAATACAACCACTGCTGGTCTGTCGGTAGGCTTGTTTAATCAGGCCTACCAGCAATCCAGATCAAGAGCCCCTTGATCTGTATTACCCTCTGCCCTATGTTCCCTGGACTGGTCTTCAATGTAGCCCATAGTCTACACTGTAGACTGCCCCAAAGGAAAATGCATGTAGGCCCTCTGATTTTCTTTTATTCTTTTTATGCTTCATCATGGAACACTTTGGAGGTCACAGGGTGTAAAAATATATGCTACAGTCAAGCTTCTGATCAAATAGTTTTACTTCTAGCATACAGATTATTCACAAATTCTGTTGTACATGCCGATTAATGCATGTTACATGTACATACTTGCATCTGAGGTTTACTGCTCTCTTGTGGAAAATAATTTTGTTACATCAGTGGTTGCATTGTAGCCTTCAGATTCTTTGTACATTGCAAACTACAGCAGTTTACAGGAATTAATTCTAACCTACTGTGCTATTTCAAAATCTATAGCAAAATAAATATCACAATATTCTTTATGTTGGAATTAAATTTCTTGGAACTGGAATTTCAGTTGCCTTTCATAAAATGCAGTATTTGCTCTTAAACAGTCAGCAAAATGTAGAAACACAAAATCATGCTTTGTCCCTGTGCCACCACTGACTTATATTGGTTGACTGGGTCTCCTCTATACAGTGCCACTGACGCATCGGTAGACTGGAACTGCCTTCTACAATATCATTAATGTATCTATAGTCAAAGGCCCTTTGTGCAGTTACTGGCCTTAGATCTGGACCAGTGGGTCCAGAATGACCAGACTCACTGATCCAAATCATGGGACAGCATGGGCTAGATCAGCACTCTTTGCAGTGGCAGTACTGACCCAGCCCACAATTCTCCCCCCACCCCCCATGCCTCTGAATGAAAATTCCTAGCCTCAGGGCCTGGAAGGGCACTTTTTAGTGGTGTGCTATGATATGCAGCTGAAAAGCACTCCCAGAAGTCTTGGAATATGGAGGCAAGCTGTCTGCACACCTCCCAGGGTTCCAGAACAAGGCCCTGGTTACTCTGGTGGACCCAATTAAATGTGACAATTAAGGGCCATTTAATCCAGATCCATCTCTGTCTAGTGCAGATGGAGCAGAACTAAATGGGGCAGGGCCTCCTTGATCCCCATTAATATGTGGATGAGGATGGCCAGGATCTAGACTACGAGGCTCCTTATACCAGTTCTAAGGTAAGTGCAGAAATAGCCAAAGCATCCCCTCTGGAGTGCCATTGACTTACAGTTTCCCCATTTTCCATAGGTTGGAAATTAGTTCCACACAAGGTCTTGCATTGTTTGTCATTTTTCAGAAACCAAGCCATAATGCAGATGAAGGACAACTGTAGTATAAAATGTAGACTTGAGGAGTGAGCAGTACACTATCCCTTGATTGCCTTAAATGGAGATCAAACAAGCAAAAATCAGCCATCTGTTTTGTAAACCTGAAAAAGTATGGAAAAATTAAGAGAAAATCAGTATTGCCCTTCTTTGCAAATTTCAATCAACTTAGAGCAACTGTAATATGTTTAGAAGTGTATTTCCATATTCCTGTCCTTTTGACAAATAATAAAATCCAGAATTAACTTCATAGTGCCAAAGAATTTGTGGCAGGTAATTTCATAAAGGAATGACTTAAAAAAAAAACCCTGTTAATATAAGAAAATGTTATTCAAACAAATGTCAATATGTAAGGGATGCTTCAAGGAGTGATAATATGTTCTAGTTTGTGATATCATTCCTATTAGATCTTGAATAGTTCCAACCAAACTATTAATTATTAAGAGTTTTCCCTCTTTTTCTTTAGCACATAGTTAAGGGAAACTTTGATTGTAGACTTTACTAAGGCCACGTCCGCATGCAAGCCAGCTGATGCGATTTGGACACATGTGA
>MTQE01003428.1:870438-887503 GCA_014337955.1 Aspidoscelis marmoratus
ACATGACAGCTCATCTACTTCTTCTTCCCTCAATTCATGTGAAAAAAAAACCCCAAGCGGCCACTGATCCCATCACGCACGGCAGGAACATGGAGCACAGTTGAAAACCCCACCCACTAATACTGCGGCCACCAAGCTCTGCCCCAAGTAACCTGGGAGCGTCCCATGACCCCCTGACAATACGTGTTAGCCCCTTTTTTCGAATGCAGTACACTTGTTAAGTGGGTTTTTTTTTTTAACACATATTGACTCAGATGTAATGCGAATTAGGGGCTTGCATGCGGACACTCCCGAGGTGGTCACGGAATTCTTTTGGATTATTTTGAGCATGTGGACGCACCCTAAGTGTTTACTTACAAGAGAGGACACAATTACACCATGTTTTCATGTTTAAATATACCATGTTAGATTCCTTTACCCTGCTGCTTATGTGAGAGCTAGCTGAGCTCAAAGGTAATCGTGTTCTGAGCTGCACTGACAGATAAAAGCAGGAAAAATATGAAGAACATAACTTGGGACCTGATCACACTTAACTGTGTGGAGTGGTATTATATCATTTCATTGCAGTTAAGTTTGGGCTGTGAGATCACCAGTGCTCGTGGTGTAGGTGGTCTGCCCTGGACTGTGCAAATTGCCATAGCAAAGGCTGGGGCAATTTCTGCCATGTGCCCAGCCATTGCCATGGTGATTGCGACACAGCACACAACTGTGCAGCTGCAGCCATCTCATCCCACCTCCTTGCAGTTTTGCAGCTGGAAGCAGGTGCAAATGCTGCTGACCAGGAGTATACTAGCCACTCCCAGTCAAGCTGCAAAGTGCAATCACCACGAGGGGCTTTTTACCCCCACAAGTGACAACCCAATGGCTGAAGGCATATTAGCAGCCACCTCTAATGATAGGTTGAGATGTCGCTTTGCTATCATTAACCAGACCTTCTCCACATCATTAGAATATAATTTGCTAGACTGAGGCTTGTTTCTGACACCATGAAGTTTTGTCACTCTTTTTGTTGTTGTCTACCCTAAAGGGGTCAACAGTATAAGGTGTGATAACAAGGTTAGAAACAACTAAAACAGTACTATTTGAGAGCTTGAGAAAGAGGATATCCTATGGATTGTGCCAAGAATTTGGGTGCCTCCAGGCACTCTTAATACTTTGCAGCTACCGAGTTGCCACTGGTCACATGACTGGAAACGGGACACTCGATCATCTGCAGCAGCGGCAGCACAGCAACAGGGAAACGGTGAGGTAAAAAGTAGGAGTTTAATCAGCAGCTATTTACTTCACTGTTTCCCTTGCATGCTGCACAGATACTGTTGCATATTAATGATGCTGTGTGGATGATGGGAAGCAGCTCCACAGTGGCTCTGCCCTCTCTGTGAAGCTTTCATTTGTCTTGCCTGGATGACAGGAAACAGCTGTGCAGGGTCTGTGAAGTATTACGGGTGTCTGGGCACAACCTTTGTGCAATTAAAAGTAGGTTTTGTGCAACAGTTTCTTCTCTGAAGATCTTTGTAGACTCTATTTCCCTTGTCATTGTGAAGAAGTACAGAAAGTGCAATATATGCTTAGACCTCTTGTATGTCCCTGCTCTTTAGGTTGCCTGAGCTTTGGGAAGCATTTGATGACTGCACTTCAACTGCGATCAGACACAGAAAAAAAAGCACTTTTGAGGTGCCTCAGAGAAGTCTTCAAGGTGGGATTGTTCACACACTGGTCTTCCCATTCCCCTATGCTAGAAAAGGTGAATCAAAGAGGGCTTGGGGACACAAGGGCCACAGACTTGTCTCCCTGAGGGATCTCTGAGGTACCCCTTTTGTTATGTCTGAATACAGCTTAAATTTGCTTAAAACTCCTGATCTGAGAAATCTGATTGGAGGATTACATTGTGTTTTAAATGTTGCCGTATCAAAATGACAGAAGGAAACTGGTTGTTGCTTGTTATGCATACAGAGAACAGGTGTCGATCTGTATATCAGTATCTCATGCTAATCCTTCAACATACAAGAGTGATGATGACACATTGTATTGAAACATTTACTAGTTTCGACTGGTGTTTTTAGCACAATAAAGAGGTATTTTCTTTTATATTGTGATATGTGTTTAGCAAATTTCACATGTTCACATCACATAACTCAGGTGCTGCATTTTGCACCTATGCACAGATATGCAAAGAAATATAATTATCAGAGCACTACACATTCCTAGAGAGTAGAATCAAATATAAAAATCCCATTCAAAAGCAATGTTGGAATGATGCTGAACTTGTAAGTATTGCAATAACAATCAAAGAAACCAAAATATACCAGCATGTGTTTTTATGTTTTGTTTTAACTTTCTTCTGTTTTAATTCTTTTATTTCTCCTCTATTTTAATTGCTTTTTTATTATACTTTTTTATCTGCATATTGTTCACCACCCTGAGGTTTTGGTGAAGGGTGGTAAAACAAAAAGTCAATAATACAAAGTTTCAAGTGAGCATTTATTTTGCCTCTCACTTTCCCCAGTCCATTTTCATACACATCTTACTGATTTGATACATTCTAGAGCAATTGTGAGTATCTTCTATGAAAAAAGAATGGAAAACCATGTTTGGATATTGCTAGTTTTAATATTTGATTTAAGTATTAAATCTGGAAATAATCCTAATGTATCTCCACCTATAATGGAAGTGCACATTTTTCTCATATTCATCAAATCTGCATGGACAAATGTTGAACACCAAATAACTAGTCACTGACTGAGAAACCATACTGTATCTCCAAAAAGGTAAAGGCAAGCAAAGATGGTCTGTATCTTTAGCGTATGCAATATCCTGAGGGAAAATATTCAAATTTCTCCCTAGGAACATTTCCTAGGAAATTTTAACAAATTATTCACAGTATGTAACAGATTAGAAGCTTGCAAACTACCTTAAACCTATTCATACCCTTGGTCTGTGATGGTTCTTCAGATTTCCAGGCTGTGCCTTAAAATGCTGGGGATTGACTATAAAGAAACCTGCACACAAACCAAGAGCCTTTTCGTACTTTCATTTTCCTAGGTGATAGATCTGGTGTTCACACTTTGGGTTGCTGAATTGATCCCTAACCTCACCAGCACTTCCCAAAGCACTGGCAAGGTGCAAATCCCCATGATCACCCCTATACTAGAGGTGATAGCATCACCATGGCAATGATGTCAACACAACTGTGCTGCCCCTCCCCAGGCTCTGTTCAAACTTCTTCCACCCAGAAGATGTGTGAATGGGAGCCGTGCTGGGTGGCAGTTAGGACAGATGTAAAACACTTGCAACTTCTCTACATCTATACACGTGGTGGGAAGTCCTGCACGCGTAGAGCCATTTCTGATTAAAAAGTTGCTTCACAAAACGTGGATGCAGTGATTATATGTAGGCTTTTATGGCCGTTTGCAATCTTATTTGTTGCAGTTTTGGGACTGTTATGCCATGTTCCAGGTTTCTTCTGTAGCAATATCCTGAATTTTTGGACATTGCTGCATGATCCATCTTCAGAAGGTTTGGCAAGATCCTCTGCAGCAATATCCAAAAGCTTAAGTTCTCAGAAGAAACTTGGAAAACTGCAACACAACTGCAACAAATAAGGTGGATACAATGTTCAGGGGTGTCCCTGGAGTTCCCCACACAGGCAAATGCGAATTCACTCCAAGTTTTCTACTACTGAGCTTGTTGCTTTTTTGTTCAAAGTGAGATATAACCTTTGCACTAAGAAAACAAAAGTAACAGTGGTGCAGTAGTTTTATCATGCCAAACTAAGGCTATTCCTGCGCTTGCCACCTCTGGGTACACTGACCTATGCACACTGTGGTGGGATAGCACAGACTGCTCCCCTCCTAGAATGCCCAGTCTACACAGGATGGGGCACAGAAAGGGATAGGGCATCAAAATAGTAGTTGCTGGACTAGTGGATCCATCAGGGACCCTTTTTGGTGGAACGCCAGGAAGCATCACCAGAACTAGCATTCAGTAAAAAAAAAAAAAAAAAAAAAAAGCCCTCCTGGAAACTTCAAAGGCTGAGAATCTTCTTGTCCTTATGAGTGCTGGATCCAAGAGCTGGTCTAGCCTTCAGAGTCACCAGTTGGGGATGGGATGGGATGAGCTGTCTGAAATGCAAACTGTCCTGTCCTGCTTCATCAGTAACCCATACCCGCATAAGACAGGTTGTGTATCCTGTACCAAGATACCCCACCCTGGCCTGTAATAGAGAGGAGGAGTACAGATATGTCTTAAGTGTCCCAAATCTGTGAACAAGCTGCCATGTTCTTAAGAGCTACAGTGAATATAACAGCTGGCTGACATCTTTCTTGCTTTGTGATTCTGTGTGTACATCTTCAAAATATAATTCTTTTAGAAAGCTCCTCCTATTATTGTTCTTTCTTTGTCTTTATCTGTATGGGTTGCTAAACAGGTTTAATCCAAAAATGCAAATACCAGCTGATACATCTTGCTTATTCTCACAGGTACTGCACACTTGCTTCTACATACCTTCTTTGTTGGGTGGAGAGCTTCCTGAGTATGGTGAAAAGAACATCTTTAAAAATTCTAAATGCAGCAATGGCTAGTGTACCAAAAGTGAAGGGTTGCAATGGGATATGGAGTACTGATTTGTGCAGTATGTATGATTGCATCAAAACATGTTCTGATCCACAGTGAATCAGAACACAGTTTGGGCAATAAAAGACTCTATCAGCATCACAGCTGGTGAAACCTCTTTGAGTTTGTGGACAAAGGACAGGGTATAAGTAAAATATACCACAACAGCAACTTTAAAGCACTTTGCTAGATCCCAATAAAATGTCCTATTCTTCACACAGTTTTAGCTGTGCACTATCTGCTGCAGCATAAGAGAAGCCCTGCTGGATCAGGCCACAGCCCATCTAGTCCAGCATCCCGTTGCACACAGTGGCCCACCAAATGCTCATGGGCATCTCAAGCAGAGACAAGGACGAACCTTTTCCTGCTCTCAAATCCCAGCAAATGGCCTTAAAAGCACCCCGGTTCCCCCCCCCCCAAGCCTGAAAGATGCACCTAGGCATTCATTCTAGTAGCCATTGATACATCTGTCATCCATGAGCTGGGAATGCAAGATAATTCCTGTGTAGTGAAGCTTTTAGTTTAAAGACAATTCTGGGTCCTTCCAGATGATGCTTACCTACAATTTCTACAATTCCCAACATCCATTTGGCTTTGGCCGTGCTATCTTGTTATACAGCTACATGTGAAGGTATGCCTGTTGGGACTATAACAGGGTGGGGGTTTGCAAGTATATGTGATTTGCTAATTAGTTAGGTAATTGTATTTCGTCCTGTTGAGCAGGTAGGATCATCATAAGACAACTCTTTCCCTCTCTCCCTATTTCCCAATGTTGTCTCATTGATATCAGTCTCTAGACAGCTACTTGGTGATCTTATAGATTTCAGTGTTATTTCTTTTCAAGAGTCTGATTAGGATCACAATGCACAAATGTAACTCTCTTGTTACTTTCTCAGGCTTACTGGAAGAATCTGAAACTTTCCTCATCAGCATTCAACATGGTGCCACAGTTCTCATCATCTCAATTCTCCAGTTAGAAATTTGTGACAGGTCATCCCATAATGCTCTAATACGCTCTGGCACAAGGGGCCCCTTAGTCTTAGACCCTGACTGGCAAGGATTTCTGCTGCTGTCACATGCACACATGGCACCAGCAAAAGCAGCCACATTCTGGGCTGAAGCCCAGTAAAATGAGGAAGACACCCCACTTCTGGGACCATTTCCAGGCACTCTATGGAACTCCCACCGGTGTGCAACTTCGAAGTGGAGGAACTTCCATTTTCTTGTTGCAAAAGTAGGCTAGAACAGGGCAGCCATCCTGCTATTGCCATGACAATCTAGCCTGCTCAAGACTTGCCATCTGCACTTCTTGAGATAGCCTTTGTACAGCCTGTTCCCATTACAAACTTAAAGTGGTTTGGAAATGGTTTTGATCCTCACAGTCTCCACGTCAGGTTGGCTTAGCACACTTTCTGCATGTTAAATCGCCCCAAAGCATTGTAAATAAAACACTCATTTCAACAGGTCTCGCTCTTGTTCTTGCATTTTAAACGGTTTACATTTCTTACTGTGGGAACGGTACCATTTTAGTGGGATGAGAATAGGTGTTTAGGGTTTCCCTCCCCCAATAGCACTCTAGGAACTCCCCACCCTTGTCACGTCAAACATTTTGCAGCAGGAGGAATCCCAATCAGAGAGAGGGGGTGGGCACCATGACTGGCAATGGGCGGGAGGAAATGTTACACTTTCCCACATGAAGTTTTCAAGCGCTTTCAGAATCAGGATCGAACACGATTAAAGTTGAAAGTAATGGGATCAGGCAAATTTGTGTTTGCATCCGGTTCTTTTATTTCGGTTTAGGAAAACCATTTTAAGTTTGTAATGGGAACGGAGCCTCAGTGATTAGCAAATATATCAAGGCAAAAGCATGCACATACACACACACACATACACACATGAGCTAGTGGGCGGATACAATGCTTGGAAAAACAGGCTTATGAAAAAGGCAAAAACTCCAACACTTTGGTTAACTTCTCACCCTTTATTACAAGTGATGTGAGTTACAGGGTCCTAGAAATCAGTACACTAATTAGTTGGTCTTGCTTGCTCCTGTAGCTCCATGTCATAGGACATAAGGAAGTCTGATTATCTATCTGTATCTCAGTTACTGCTTGCTTCTTTATGGCAACAGTATACAGAAGTGCAAGCCACCTTGATCTAACAACATGCAACAAGCCTGTAGGAAGAAGAATGACTTCAAACCCTGTCTTTAGAGCAGTGGTTCTCAACCTGGGGGTCGAACTACCCTTTCGGAGGGGTTGCAATGAGTCTCCCGCCACCCTTCCCTCCCACCTCCCAGCTGCTCCGCCCCCATGGTTGGGGGTCTCCACAACATGAGGAACTCCATTAAGGGGTCACGGCATTAGGAAGGTTGAGAACCACTGCTTTAGAGTGATTTCCAGCCTGCAGCTCAGGAATCCAAACATGCAGCAAATGAAGTTCAGGTTCTTGTGGGGTCAGATAGAAGTTCAGCTCTCATTGAAGTAGTGGCCTCAGGTTTTAGCTCTTACAGTGATGGTCAAAATGAAGAGGGAATTTGGAATGCTGAAGAATACCCAAGGACATTCAAAGACACCACAAACTTTGGTGAAACCACAAACATTTGAGTGGGCAAGGAAACATGTTCTTATTCCTAGACTCTTCCTAAACAGGCAGGAAACTGGCTGACAAGAGTAAAAGATTTAGGGTCACCAGTCATTCTGCAGGTGGAGCTGCTTCACCTGACATAGATACAAGTCCCATTGCTGAAAATGGTTGCTTGGCATCGTCCAGTCCAGGTCCCAAGGTTCTCATGCATATCAATGTGACTCCAAGGCAAACACTGAGGTCTAAATCATACATAGGACAAGGAACTGTGCTGCGCATCCAGCCACAGTTCTGATCGGGGGGGGGGGGCTGATCGCAGAGGGATTTTTGCTGTTGTAAGCTGCAATTCTGTTTGGCTGTCCCTGAGACGGGAGGCAGTGCTGTGACATGGGAAAGCAGAGTTGTTATAGCAGATAGGAATTTGGTTTCTCAGTTTGTAACTTTTCTTTTTTCATTTGAAGATTGATCTTCCCCCAGTTTGCATTTTTTCAAGTTTTCTTTTACATATACACCATTTTTGCCTTATGTATATTTGCAATTTATTTCCCCTAAAATAATGCATTTTCACTAATGTATTTTTTTTGTACACACCTTTTTCTAAAAAAAAAAAATATAGCTGCACATCTGAGACCCTTTCATGCTTGGCCTGTTAGTGCACAATAGTGTAGCTTCTGGCAAGCAACATCTGCACTTGCAGGAGGTGTTTCTGCATCAGAAACATCTCCTGCCATCCCAGAAGCTACCCCAGTGGCTGGTGGCAGTGGTGCAGGAGATTGCGTACCACACATGTCTGCAAACTTACCTTTTCCAGCCACCAGAGAGAGCATTCACACCACTCCTGGTGCCGGGGGTCATCTGATGAATCTCACAACTCCACTGACACGTCAAGTGACCTGGAACACAACTGTGCGCATGTGGCGTGTCACTGTTGTCCTGGTGATGGTGACAGTGATGGTACATGTACAGTTGCACTAGCCTCCAAGGCGATGATGGCACTGCCTGGACACACAGTGCCCAGACAAGCAAACAGACCCAGGTGAGTGTCCAGGTGCATGAGGGGTTGGTTTGGTGTGCTCTGGGTTTCAAAAATGCAGATGCCAGTGCACGCCAATGTAGATGCACTATTCCTGTTCCACAGACGGGAAGCAATGTGCAGAAAGGCCCCAGGTTCTATTTTTCATTCAGGAAATAGCACACAAAGATTGGGTAAGCATGGATTTCAGTTCACACATTTGTTTCAGAAGTCCTAAGCTGAGGAACATTTTTTTAAAAAAAAAATCTGTTCCTGATTCCTAGCAGAAAAAAAGTGAAATAAAGATGTGTGGATATGCACACATTTTAGAAATGTACCCTTTTGGAGTAGTAACAAATAAGGAAGGTCATAAGCCTAAATAAATATTGACTTGGCAGACTGGCAAAGTCATATGCTCCTAACCAATATTTTTTATTTACTTGACTTTGCCTCCGAAGATTTGGAAATCGCTTGATTTTTACTGTCTTTAACAGGATCTTTATTAAGCCTTTCAGTCTCCCTTGGACGTGGCAATACCTTGGGGAAGACCTTCCAAAGTCTCTGAGCTAAAGAACTGCCTTGGGTTTAACAATGGCTTATTGTGGCTGTGACGAAAGAATGTGACCGAAGGAGCTGATATGGGGTGTGGCCAGGTAACAACAGCCAGCCCTCTACCTGCTCAGGTGGTTTAGCTTTAAAGCAGCTGAGAGGATTGTTCAGCCGACTAGCACCTGCTATAGCTCTGTGTATTGGATGGCTACAGAACAAACTGGAAATATGTTTTGCTAGAGGGAGCATTTGGAAACACATTAGAGAACACAGAAGGAAGAATGAAGAAACATCACTCTGTACAAGGAACTTTTAGCAGACTCTTCGGAAAAAAACATGCCAGCAACAGTCCAACGACCTCCCTCTATGTCACCAACCCCCCCTGGATCTTCACACAGGACATCAGCTCTGACAACCTGGCTCACTCTGGTCAGTATGGATTCTTCCCCCCATTCCCCCTTTTCTGAGCTTTCAAGGAGAGATTTGGAAGAGCCTATTTATTCCCCCACCCTTCTGTGCTACTTTATCTGATCAGGATTAATCTTGTAGGATTGTTGACCATGGGGAAGGTGAAGCACTCAGAAGTGGGGTGATTTTACTTTGGGTGTCTTTCTGGTGCCACGGAGGAGACGTATTAATCAGCCATACAGTTGGAAAACACCAGGAAGCATCTGGTAGGAATGACTGGATTAAATAGAAACATGTTGGAACCTGCAAAGCTGAACTACAAACCAGTGATCAGCTTTCTTTAAAAGAGCTTAACAAACTTCAAAATGTGTCGATTCCAACCAGTCTTCCTTTTTATTCTGGGTATAAACAGGAGTAAGACGAGGAGCTAAATCACCAGGCATTCATAAGTAAATTTTTGATATTCTTGTATGAGAAATTAGTTAATGCTGATTTCAACCATAAGGAATCCTTAACAAGGACATTTTTTTCGTGCTTCTGTGATTGTGTTAATTCTGTAGATTTTCTTTCTTGATGGTTTTAATTGAGTCACAACAGCTTGGAGGGTCGGATGGGTGGGTAGCCCAGACAGAATAGTGATGGAGAAGTTCCGAATGTCAGCTGAGTGAATGAGAACTGAATCAACAAATTGAGAGGGGGTGCATGGCACCTGGAGGCTTCAGAGAGAATTGTGCAGAAATTGCATGCTAATAGAGAAAATGAAGGGCGTGCCATAGAATCCTTCATAGAGAGCACCCTCAAAGGCCACCGGAATTATGTAACTTATAGCCATGTCCAGACTGGAGGTAAGTAGTGACACTTAGAGTCCAGGGCAGTAGCATTTTAGATGGAAAGGAGATCTAAGGAATCAGGAAGGAATAAATTCTCTGAAATTAAATGAAATATGAAACTCTGCCCTTTGGCTTGCTTCTAGTTCAAAGAATGAGTCACTTCTTTGCAATGGAAAATAAAGTTTCACTGTGTCTAATTAGCAAGCCATGCAAAAAGTTTAAGACACTGTCTGTCAACACAAGAACTATTCTAAATGGTAAAGTTACAATCAAGCCTCTTTTGATACTCAATCAAATATAGAACACTTTGCAAAGTGAAACCCTGCTGTTCAGGAATTTCAATGAGGCAGGCTGTAAAACTGAATTACAGCATTGCACTCGTAGACCATACTTAGGACAGCATGTAATTTCATGCCTCATTTTAAGCCACCTAAATTATTTCCCAGAATACAGTGGTCCAGAAACCAAATCAGGTGAGAAAAGGGTGTGCAGTGATGTGCTACTGCACAACCCCCAACCACTTCTGCTGTCCATAACAACAGTGTGTTGTTTCCTAAAGACTTAAAAGCATTGTCTTCAAAGAATCTGTTTGTTTCCATTCTTCATTATCTGCTATGATTCTTCTCTATACAGTGACCTTCAAACGTTGAAGTCTAAAACTTCTGTCAGTCCTAGCTAGAGTGTCCAGTGACTGTGGAGAGAGGGCTTAAGGGAAATATGGTAGCATTGTGCAAATACCCAAAGGGCTGTTGCTTGCCAAAGGGGGCAAAATTGTTCTCTGTTGCCTCCAAGAGCAGAAGATCAATGGAATAAATTGGAAGGAAAGAGATTCAAGAAGTTCCTGATAGTAATAATGTAGCTGTTAAGTAGTGGGACAGTTCCAGATCAAGTAGCCGATCCTGTTCCAGATCAAGTGATCCAACCAACGATTGGCTGAGTGGCAACCAGCCTGCACCAGGAGCCAACCTTAGGGCAGATAGCCCATCCTGGCCCAATACTAGAGGCTGGGAATGAAAGTCTCTAGATTTGCTGGCTGGGCCTGTTTTAGCTGGGTACCCAGAAGTAGTCCACTTCTAAAGCTGCTTCTCAGTGTCCAGCTAAATGGTGCTGCGATCCTAAGCCCTGGTAGATCAAGCCATTTGCACACGAGCAGTAGATCCAGTATAACACCCTGAAATGCTGCAGGTATTGCTTACAAATGGTCCAATACTGGTGTGGACTATGGCATCATTTTTATGCCATAGCCCACTCTGATGACTCTTCCCATGAGGATATATGAGATGAGGCACTCTGAGTCATGGCCTCCCAATAAATTGGTCTGTAACATGGACATGACATTCCAGCATGGGTGCTGGGCTGGATAAGAAGCCCAGTGTGGACACAGACTCAGTCTTCCTGCAGTGGTGGTTGTAAAACAGGCTGGATTGCCATTTGTTGGGGATGAATTTGCACATTACTGCAAAACAGGATATTTGACTAAATGACCTCCAAGAACTCAAAACATATTCTAGGATTCAAGGAGTACTGGACATTTGGGTCATACGGTAACATGTAGGGGCATCACGTTAGAGAAGGTTGTACCATTTCTATTTTTATTTGTATTGCTTCCTGCTGATATATACATCCTATTTTTAAGTCTTTGGGCTTTCGTGTGGGTCAGAGAACTACTGTGTTGTCAAATAACTGCATAAATTATACATATTGTTAGATCAAGGTAATCCTCTGGACATCGTATTCCAGGGAAATGTGCTATTGTTTTGAGCACAGCAAGCAGCATTTTCAGAAAGTTACACAGGGTTGGTTGATCATTTGTCATTCTCTGGAACCCAGCTGAATATCTTCAGATGCACATATGTATGATAACTCTGCATAACTGGGAAGAAAGGCTTCATCTCTATTATGCAATTTCAACCCTTTGCCCTGCATGAATGCTACGCAGGTAAAATTTCTTCGCTGAGCATGATTTTAAATTGTGGGTGGGGGCCTTCAGCAACAAAGTGGAGAAAATAGGCACTATCTCGGCCCCTTGGTACTGTATATAGAAACAAAACAGAGGTTGAAAATGACAGATGAATCCTTCCTGACTAAACATTTTGGTCTTCAGATCTTCTTAGTCAATTAGCTTATAAGACACTATCAGGGCTCACTTGAGAAATGCTGACCTTTCATTTCCTTGAAGGATACACTGTGAAATCTTACATATAGTCCTTCTCACAAAGATGGGCGGCAGGTGGGCTGCACATTAACACTAAGTGCAAGGGGCCAAAAAAAAAAAATTTCTGGCATCACTCTGTCTAAAGAAATATCTGTTGGTTTCTAAGAATTGTACTCATACAAGTCAGTGTCCAAGACTGTCCAGGGAAAATAAACGTGAAACCTCAAATATATTCAGATCTATGTATATTTAGCTGCTGCCCTGCACAAGTAGCCACTTTACTGCCCCATTATTAATATTTTCTTGTAGTCTCAAAATTTGCCAGAGTTTGTATTGGATAAATTGCAAAGTAAACACAGGTTACCTAACCTAAGATGGGTGTGGGCCTGTGAGTATCACTGACTCAGAAATTCCTGAATTTAGTTCCTGGCTCCTCCTTCTTCCCTACACTTCCCTTAAAGCTATGGATGCATTTGCTGGGAATCCTATGCTCTTCACGCGTTCTGCAGCAAGTAAGATGGAGCTGAACCCTATCAAGTTTTGAATGATATGATTTATTAAATAGATAATTTAGGAAGGTTACAGTCAGACAGAAGAATCTTCTTAAATTCGGAAATACATCTTGTGCATATATAATCCAGATTATTGGATATGAACCATTTTATATGTCTTCGCCAAACATGGGCTTTTCTATCTTCAAATCATAATACTGGTTGATTGTTATTTTTCTGAGATAAAAACCTTAACCGTATTCTAGAGAGAAAAAATTTTGGCCTTGTTATTGCAGTTGCGAATGTCTCATAGCTTACTTGGAAAATTCCATTTGGTGTAATAAAAAGCCTCGGAGCAGCAGTGTTTAGATATTACATATTATGCCCAGAAATATTGCAGAAGCAGTTAGTTTTTTTAAAATGAAATTTACTTCCTACCAAGGTGATAAAATGAGCAAATGCATAGCAATGACTGGCACCTTTGGTGCACCCAAGATTGTTACTTCTCCCTGAAATTGAGAATATGCCAGAAAGACTTTTTTGATCTGTTGATACCCAGGTGTGAACTGCTATTGCTCATGCAATTTCCCACATTCTGACTTCAGACTTGGGTGAAGCTGATTGGGTGCAGGGGAATGTGGGATGGCAGAAAGTGCAACCAAAATTAACAGAGATAAATTTAATAGCATGTGACACGCAACAAGGCTGCAATCCTTCCCCCATCTCTATTTTGGAGCAAGGAACTGGCCAGTGGAGACAAAGCTTGTTTCCCTGTGTGCTTGTAACACATTAATCTTCGGAAGGACGCACAAACATATGCCTATAACCCTTGCTGATATTTTGTCTTCAACATAATGCTAACAGGCATACCAGTGTTGGCAATACTCATGAAAGAGTATTTCAGCCAACTAGTTGGGATATAAACTGGGATTGGGTTCGATTCTGCCCTCCCCCATGAAGCCAGCTGGGTGACCTTGGGCTAGTCACAGCTCTGTTCTGAGCTCTCACAGCCCCACCTAGCTCACAGGGTGTTCTGTTGTGGGGAGAAGAATAGAAAAGCTTTGTCAGCCACTTTGAGTCCCCTTAATGGGTGAGAAAAGCAGGGTAGAAAAGCCAACTCTTCTTCTTCTTCTTCTTCTTCTTCTTCTTCTTCTGCAGCAACGGTTCCCTGGAGGGTTTTGGTTAATGATGGTGGCATTGGTGTCATCATCTCCACAGTTTACAGGGAAATGAGGAAGGCAGACTGCATAAGTCTTTTTACCTTGAAATGTTTTGATTATAACGTCTATCAGCTGAGTCAATTACCATATTTTTCCGGCATATAAGACGACTGTCTGTATAAGACGACTGCCAACTTTCCTGTTAAAATATAGAGTTTGGGATATACTCACCGTATAAGAAGACGACACCTGGTGTATAAGACGACTCCTGACTTTTGAGAAGATTTTCCTGGGTTAAAAAGTAGTCTTATACGCCAGAAAATACAGTATTTGCATATGTATTTCTACAGCATTTGTAAACTGTATCCCTGTGCTTTTAGCACCAAGAAAGGTGTCAATCCTTGCCACTGTGTTTCTCAACGTGTTGTATTTTATAGGTTGGTTGCTTGGTCAGTTGTTTGGTCGGTTGATATAGTGCCTTATAGTTCTGCCACTGGTGGTCAACAAAGACAGATTTAAAAGAACAAGAGTAATTGAAATGAGGAAAAGTTTATTATTATTGAAAGATATAGTAAACAAAAATATATTTTCCCTAAGTGCCGGAAACTATTTAGTGTCACTGCCTGGCATAACTCTGCAGGGAGCCTGTTCTAAAGAAAGCTTTCCCTCTGGGTTTCACCCCATTAACCTTCCCATACGTTGGGACCACCAAGAAAATCTGGCTTTGATCATGATGGGTGGAGAAAGGGGCTGCCCTCCTGCTCTCAAAATCAGACATAACACCTTGACAGGGGAGAGGGAGAAAAGGCTGCCTCCTCCCTCCCTTGTCAAAGTTGCACCTAATGTTGTTATAGGGCAGTGATGGCGAACCTTTTGAGCTCGGTGTGTCAAAATTCACAAGAAAACCTAGCTTAACTCGGGTGCTGTGTCACATCTAGAAATATCCATAATTTTGTGATATTTGTAGCTCTAGTAAAAAAGTTATATTTTTGATATATGTATTTTATTAAAAGCAAAAACAAATAATTATGTACATTAGTGACTTTTGTTGCTAAATCTTCAATTGAAAGTTGGTATTTCATACACTTCAAGAACAAGCAAGCACTACATGTCCACGTGCCAGGGTGACCATGTGTGTCACCCAAAAGGGCTTGGTGTGTCACCTGTGACACGCGTGTCATAGGTTGGCCATCACCGTTATAGGGGGAGCAGCCCCTCCACTATCCATCATGATAAAAGCCAAGGTATTCCCAGATTTGCTCTCAATACTAGGCATGAGAGGGATATCAGATGAGGGATATCCCTGGCTTGAGATGCCACATTCTTCCTGGATATTGAATGTGCAAAGTGTAGGGGAGTAACATGTGGACCCTGCACTCGTAACACATTCAAAGCACAATAAAGGTGCTGTTTGCAATATCACATTCTCCATCAGGTAAACTAAAAGCATTCTTGTTTGATCTCTTCTCTTGACAGAGTTAAAATTAGAGTGACAACTGCTTATTGTGTGCATTGACTTTCTTAACTCAAAAAATACATTCTTGTTTGTCTCAGAATCACTTAGTTGGAAAAGTTGGTGGCTCTGTTATGAGAAGATATGTAGACACAATCAACTATGATGTTTTCCTGTATTGCCAATATGATTTGTGTTTGTTTCAGAATTGTCTACACAGAAGAATCTCATAGCTGATTGCATCTCAACTATTGGTTGCAACCACACTTTTTTATATCAAACTGGTCCCTAAC
Source organism: Aspidoscelis marmoratus (assembly GCA_014337955.1). Taxonomy (NCBI): domain Eukaryota; kingdom Metazoa; phylum Chordata; class Lepidosauria; order Squamata; family Teiidae; genus Aspidoscelis; species Aspidoscelis marmoratus. The sequence continues at coordinate 885,987 of MTQE01003428.1, forward strand.
ATTAAGTAAAAGAAGGTGAACACTTGGGGCTTCAAATGGTACCAGTTGGCAGGTGCAGCCCCCTAACTGTTGATCCTGAGACCTGGGACACCCCCTGCTTTCGACAGCTGGTGCAGTGTGTCCCTTAAACATGTCTTGAAGACCCTATCCTGACACCAGTGTTGCACTAAGGTTCTTCTGATTACCTGAACCATTTTTAGATACTACCTTATCTATTCTATCAAGCACCAAAATACAGTATCTTCTGCTCCCTTGTCTGGGAACTTAAAAAACAATGGATGTTGATTCTTTGACCTCTTGATTCCATGAGAGGTACAGGAATTAAAGCCAAAATATCTGGAGGGCATCAGTTTTGGAGAACTGTTTGTTTAAACATATTTTTGCATGTAATCAGAGAGTGTTTTTCCACTGTCACTAGAAGTACCCATTAAGTACCCATTAATGGGTACAAAAATGCCATTATGTACCCATTAATGGTTACTTAATGGGTACTTCTAGTGACAGTGGGAAAACACCCAGAATCAATTATTTTGCTGTAGTTAGTAGTTGTAGGACAGTTTTTTTTCCTTCTCTGCATTTATTAGGCTTCACATATGTATGAGACTGAGCCTATTTCCATGAAATTCTTACATTAAGTGGGTTAAAATGTCAAGATCAAAAGTCTGAAGGTGCTTTCTTTTCTTTTCTCTTTTTTGATCAGTGGCTGATACTGGTAGAAATTCTTCTCATTGTCTCGCTGTGAAAGATTTGTAGTTGGCCAACATTCCTTAAGAATCAGGACTTGGCTAAATATACCGAGACCAAGTACAAGCCAGTTGAACCTTTCATGTTATTTAAGTTGGTTCTTTGCAGCTGACTCATATGGTGAACTTAGATAGGCCCTTAGCAGCGCCAGTGTAGGCATCTACCATGATGTTTTAACTTGGTCATCTTCTCATTCGGTGTTAGCTGCTTGGCACAACATCTGCTCATAATGAGGATATGTGTACGGGGCTGTGTTCCCACCTACATTTTAATCTGGCTTCAATCCACTTACAGAGTGGAAGAACACAGCAGCAAAGTGACTTGTCATTTTCCTTCCATGTTATTTAACTCAAAAGGGGGATTTTCTGAGTTAGATAAAATCAAAAGCAAATAGCTTGTTACTTTGCCAGTGTGTTATCGCATTCTGAAAGTGGACTGAAACTGGATTAAAATGTAGGTGTGAAAACAGCCCAAGTGCTTCAAATAATTGAAGGGGATGGATGAGAAAGGGAACAGAAATATATTAAATTCTCAAGCATCACATCCAAAATGGCTGCCACAGGTTTCTTCATCTTGTTTTCTTTCTCTGTCTCATTGCTTCAGTGATTCCTTCCCCCACACTTGGCCCTCTAGTTCATGATGTGTTAACCTCTGGGCAGGTGCATCTTCACTTGCAGGAAGCTTTTACAACCTAGAAACATTTCCTGCCTTACCAAATGATGACCTATCATCAACTAGTGGTGGTGCATGAAATTGTGCACCACACACAACCC
>MTQE01003428.1:901407-930985 GCA_014337955.1 Aspidoscelis marmoratus
CAGGAGGTCCCCTCCAACTCTACCATTCTATGATTCTATGATTCTAGAAGCAAGTAAATTTGCACAGATGTCACCAAAGGGCATCACTGAGGAAAAGGAAATAATGTGATTCAGGTGCTATTATGGAATATTTCAGAATAAAAGGGACGTAGGAACATCTTTGTATCTGTTTACATTCCCCCGCTCATTGTGACACAGAAAGTTCCAGAAGAAAAGCATGGAAATTATGGAGATATGAGGTGTTAATTCTCATTTTTGCTAAAGCTTCAAGTGGTGACTACATCCTTCTGCAAGCTGTTTTAATTAAAATAGTGTGACATGGATTCTCAGGACTCAGATACTGGGCTGGGCTACTCAAGAGCTCAACCTCATTCCCATTGCCATTCTGGCAATATCTGATGTTATTCACCCAGTTTGTTCAAAATGTTTGTTTGATTATGGCCTTTTCCATAAAGACCCCATAGTGATACATGCCATTCTCCATTTTATCTCCACAACAACTCAATGAGGCAGGTTAGACTGAAAGGTTAGATTGGCCCAAAGTCACTCACTGAGCTTTCATGTCAGAATGAGGAATCAAACTAGATTCTAGCTCTAGATGCAGGAGGGTTGGAGCAGGCAGATGTTATGCAAACAAGCCCTATTGGGAGGCCACACCTCCTGATGGAATGCTGCTTTTGCATTGGACAATGAGGAAGACAATGGCTGGGACAATTATTTAGTCCAAAGGAGGGCTACCAAAATGATTAGTGGTCCTGAAAGTATGGCCTATGAGGAAAGGTTGAATGATCTAGAAATGTTCAACCTGCAGAAGAGATTATGGTCTTCAAGTATCTGAAGGGCTGTCACAGAGCAGAGGGATTGTTCCTATTCTCATTTGCACAAGATGGAAGGACTAGAAATAATGGTATGAAGCTTCAAGGGAATAAATACAGATTAGTTATTAGAAAAAAAAACTTCCGGACAGTGAGGGCGATCAGTCAGTGGAATAGGTTGCTATGGGAGGTAGTGACCTCTCTTTCACTGCAGGTCTTCAAGCAGAGGCTGGACCTACATCTGCCTGGGATGGTTTAGGAAATCCTGCACTGAGCAGAGGGTTGGACTAGATGACCCTGCAGGTCTCTTCCAATTGTTGTTGTTGTTATAATATTGCCCATTATGGTAAAAAAAATCAAGTAAGCAGGTTGGCTACTATATATACTGAAAATATATAGATAATGTGCTCTCAGAAAGTAGAGCACTCACACTTTAAATAAGCGGCTGGTTCACTTAACACCTGTAAGATATACTCCTTGGTTTTCTTCAGGTGTGGCCCTTGTTTAATTAGCATCCAGCAGCTTCACAGACAAGATATTAGACAAGACTAGGACACAAAAATGGTGCTGCAAAACTCTCCACACATGGATCGCTTTTAAGTAGTTTACAAGGCATTCCAGGCTGGTACAGCAGACCAGATACTCATGTGTAGACACCACATGAACTACTAGTCCAGAATAATGGCCCCAAACCAGAGCCGTTTTGCTAGGCACTTGGGGGAAATGGGCAGCTTCTGGGTACCTAATAAAAACTGTCTTGGCTAACAGTGATGGAGGCTGAGGATGGTTGTTCCCAGCTCTGTAAATAGCCCGGGATGACTCATCCAAAGTGCAGACAGTCCTTGGTATGGGCTGCCACCCACCTGCCCCATCCTGGGTCAGAACCTTTAATCAACCCAGGATTGCGTCAGCATGGCACAGAATAACATGCACTGTACATGAACATCCCATGACAGTTAATTTTGCAAGCTTGGCCTTTAAATAGATCCAGTTCTGCCACATCAGCCAAGATATTTTGTCTAAAAACTCTGGCTGAATCATTAAATACAATAAGTCTTCTGAGCAGTAATGGCTAACGTGTGGTCCTTGAGACATGGAGTAACTGCAACTCCTATTGGCATGACCCTGCTAATATGGACAGTTATAAGGAACATGCGCTCAGCAACTCAGAAATGCCACAAGTCATGGACAAAAGGAGAAAAGAGGAATTAGACTATGCCTGAAAGTGCAGATTGGCTGACAATAGAAACAAATCCATTTACTTTCCTTGGGAAGCACATGAAAGTGGTATGCCATATTGACTTTGTGCCAATGCTACTTTCTCCCACCCATCCAGATGGTGTAAGTAAGATCCGTTTTTGGAAACCACACCAGAGAGACAATAGTGGCCATGCTTATAGTCAACTCAGAAATAAGGCTGTTCTGTGGTTGGAATGACTCTAAAATTGCTTCCTTGCACCCTGGGATGTTGACTCATCCTGAAGCAGCTCATCAATACAGGTTGAGTTGATTAAAAGGGCTGCTGCACCTGTACACTGAGGCTAAAGTTGCTCTCCTTGCTCAGGTGTCACTGCTCATCGATGTGTTCTGGCCATTGAGAGGAAAAAACACCAAATGCCTTAGCCAGGGTGTATTGAGAAAGAACTACACAGTGGCAAGTGGAGCTGTGGTCATAGATGGTCCAGAGGTTCAGGCATGCACAGAATATGGTGGTTTGGCTGCTGAGCAGAGGGGTGCCTAGAGGAACAAGTTTTGCCACCACTCAGGGAGTTAAAATGATTCCTACTTCACTAGTCAAAAGCACTTGAGGTTCTGTTGTTGGTTTCTAAAGTGCTAAATAACCAGGAACCTCTTTATCTTCTATACAGGCCTGACTGATTCTGGAGAAATGTAGATGAGGCTTTCTTTGTTATGCTGCTTTGGAAAGCCATACATTGTTAATATGGGAAGAACATTTTTATGCTGCAGTACCCAGTTTGTACCCAGGACAGCAGTCACTAACTGTATTGACCTCTCAGCATCTGCTGAGCATGCCCATGAATTTTGCTGGCAACTACTAGAGCCACTAACTGGCAAACTGATTTTTATTGCATTATTGTACTATTTTAATGTGTTGGTGTTTTTTCTTAGTATTGTTAGCAGCCCTTGGATTTATAATGGAGGGTGGTGTACAAAATTTATAAATGAATACGTAATGTTTCTCAGCTACTTTTGTGAGCTTCCCTGTGGACTTCTTTTAAAGCTTAAGGGAAGGGTGTGAATGCTTTAAATGCACATGCAAGCATAATACAAAACGTGTTCTCACAGAAGTGCCATCCAGCTGTGAAACTTTAAGGCCATGACGGCTTTTTCTAACAAAAGGATTCCTGCAATTTCCCCCTCTTTTAGGCTTTTTACTTACCAATCTGAAAATATGCAGACAGCATCATTCCCTCCCCCCCAAAACAGTGTGGGACAGTTGGATTATACAATAGAACCGATATTCCTCTTAAGGGAGGGCAAAGCTTTCTCATGTTTTGACAGTTTTTAAAATGGTAAATAAGCTGCATGTTGAAAAATGATGGCTTTAGGCAAATTATACCGTGGGTGGCAAGGGGGAGGCGGACAACTGGAGCATTAAGAGTTTAAGTACATAATTCGCTGAACAGCAGGGTCCAGGAGAGCTGATGCTTTTCACTTTCCTCTAGAGATGGTTGGGTAGCATGCTTGCCCTGAGAACTCTGGGTATAGGGCAGGATAAATAAATAAATAAATGTTGGTCTGTCCTTTTATTATCACAGCCACCTGGAGGGTTGTGAGAAAGTGCCTGTCCAAGAGCATCCCTCTGTGTGTTCCTTAAAGAACCAATCAGTCTCTGTTTAATCAGAGGTACACTCCAAGAGTCATAACGTCGAGATACATCTAAAAGAAAAGCAGCTGTGAAAGGAACTGTAATCAGAAATTCAAAAATGCAGATGCTTTAAAAACATTTGCTGTGAAATCATTTAGAATTATGCATAAGTGAACCTTTAAGATTTTTCCTCACTGCCCTTTTCTTTAGTCCAGATCTTTCCTCCACCTGATTCTTTTCTTCCTTATAAAGGAGTTCAGATGGGCTTTCATTAGAGCAATGGAGAAGACACTATAAACATGGTTAGTGGGATTAGGTTTACCATCCTACCTGGACAGACACCACCACCTAATATATACAGGCACTCATTTGCTTCTTTTCTACTCAAAATTAATTTTGTTTTCAAAAATGCCAGTGTGGATGTATTAAGTAATACACAATTAGGAATTCAAATCCTGGCTCAGAAGAAAATAGTTCAAAAAACTAAAAGAGGTAGACCAATGGCCATGGCTTTTTCCCAGTGTCTGAAATGCTTAACCTCTAAACCTTCCCCTTAGAAAACATTGAGCCCCTATGTAATTCTGTGCTAGAAAGGAATGAGGAATTGATCAGCTGCCATGGGTGTAGGTATGAGTCAATATTTGAAAGGGCTTATGAGCTGTGTACACCCAACATTGGATGGAAGCCCATTTCTTTTCCTTTGCTTTGAAAATATCCTCTGTGAGACCTGCCACACCCCGTTTCACATACTGGCAGTATGGCATCCAGGAAACATTTTTCATATTTCACTGAGAAAGAATTGTGTTCTAAGCAATGCTTATTGGAGCGTGTATGAACTAGAAAATGCAATTGCTGATTTGCTCATGTCCAGTGTGCTTTGGTGCATATTGTTTTAACACATCTGTGCTGTTTTGCACCCCTCAGCCTTTTCCCTTGATGCCAGTTCATCAGCTCAGTTAGCAGCATGTGGTGCAGATCTTTCTTGTACAGGGATTCTATTTGAGTCCTCCTGCTTGCACTTTGGAAGGTTGCCATTTCAACTATGGCCTTTTCAGTGATCAACCCAATGTCCACATTCTTCCGCGTTCTCTTTTCAGATGTGGTGAATACCTGTGCAAAAATTCCACTTGCCAGGCTTTTTCTGCTCTTTGACAGATATCACAGAACTTATTACTATTGCCATGAAGGTTTGTCCTAGAAGCGATCGATGTATCGCAATCCTCATAATTCACATTGTCAGAGCCTGAAATGCTGGTTTTAAGCCTCTTGAAGGATGACGCCCTTGACAGGCCAGACAACATAAAATAGTCCTTTGGGTCAGGACTTGTTACTGCTGCAAGCTATTCCAAAGCAAGTGAACTAGCCCTAAAATAAAGAAAAAGAGAAAGGTCACTGCAGCTCTGAAAGCAGAGTGAGGGCTGTCAGAGGCACTAGCAGCAGTGTCTGCATGCCTTTGACCCATTTCAGCTGCCCTTGCAGCAGCCAGTATCCTGCCATCATTCTACAGGACTCGCTTTTTTCTTGTCTCACAGTCAAGGGAGATGGATGCTTGCACAAACATCTTAGCAGCAATCTGTGTGGAGAGCTAATATCCCCTACAGTTCATGCCAATGGGCTAGATAACCATCTCAGTACGGCACTATCAGCTTTTGAGAGCTCAATATGGAGTGCAGCACAGCGTAACCTTTAAATATATTTTATATACGGCCATTTCCGCACAGGCTTCGTAGACCCCATTAAGCACCCAATAAGTATTCACTTGGTACAGATTTGCTACGTACCTTCCACACGGAGGGAGCCATTAATACCCCTTTCAGATTGTGTCATCTGCATGAGCATTGCAGAGTTCAGGATGAAATGGGGTCTTCAGGCCCTTAAATCCGGATTACCGGTAGACCCTTTTAATTATGGCTTCAATCTGGTCTTGTGCCCTAAAGACCAGATTTCAAGGCACGCTTCCAGACACATGCTGGGCCAAAGGGGTCCAGAGGTGGGCCTGGAAGCTGCTATTTGCTTCAGGGCAGCTCCAGCTCCGATCCTCTACACATACCCTATGTAGGCCCACACATCCTATATAGAAATCTAGAAGCTGCCCACAACCTACGTAGCAGCTATGTAGGCAACTACATAGCCTGGTCTCTCTGTCACACCCACTATAACTGTAAATGACTCTTGACTGACAGTTTCACGGGCCACTCACACCAAGCTGCCAGCAGAATTTCCTCTTTGGGCCTAATTGGGGCCTCAGGATGTGTGCTACAGCGTCTGTTTAGCTCCCATTGCAAAAAAAAAAAAAAGGCAAGCTGAAAATAAATTGAATAGATATAATTATTCCTGTTCTTTAAGATCATAAAGTGGGGGACTTCTTGAAGCTTCACTATCCTCAGAGATGCAAAGGGTTGCAGCATATGAGAGATCCTCAGTGGTGTCTCCTGGCTTTGGAGAAACCTCCCAGTAGATATATGACAGGCACCAACTAGTTAAAATATGCCCCTTGATCCAAGTCTTTGATGCATAGTTTCCCCTGAAAGTAAGTGTAAAAATTGTTTTGTTTTACTTACTAGGATTTGAAGTTTATATTTTAAATATATTTTGGTGTTTCATGGTTTTATGGTATGCTGCAACCTGCCCTGGGACCTTCAGATGAAGCGTGGGATACATATGTAATAAATATAGTGGGAGCTACTGTTGCATAAACATTTATAGTTGTTTTAGATGGTCTTCTTTTCTGTTGTTCAGCTCAGATAATGAAACTGTGATGCTTTGGCAAAACAGTATTTTGGAATAATAGAATTAAGGTCTAGCTACACCTAAATTTTAATCCACGTTCAATTAACTTTTAGGATAAGAGAATATAGATGTGCACAATTTTTGTGCCTTTTTTTGGGTTCAATTCAAACTTTTTCAGATTTTTCTCCCAAAAATGTTTGAACATGCTTGAACCCACCCAACAATTTTTACATTGAAAAAAAAGTTATTTTAAAGGACAAAATAATATGAACAGTTCAATCAACCTGTTTTGTGTTCATGAACAAGTCCCAGGTTCAGTTCAGACTGAATCAGCCCCTTGTGGCCTGCGGTTGTTCAGTTCAATACAAATCAGTTTGAATAGTTCTGTTTGATTCAAATTTTTCAAACATCAACCAATTTTGTAGTTCTCTATGAGAAAACACATCAGCCAAACGAGTAGATATTTTCATTCTGCATTATGTAATCCAGAAAATCCACCCTTGGGTTAGACAACGTATAAAGAAAAAAATGGCTTGCCACTTTGTTGATGTGTTCTGTCACACTGAAGGCTGATCAAAGGAGGATTAAAACTTAGGTGAACCTGTGCAGAGATCTTAGGCTTTTCCGCACTGCAACGCGTTCCAAACGGAACGCGTTCAGGCGGGAAGCTTAAGACAGCTCCGGGCGCTTTCACCGTTCACACACAGGCGCGCCGGAACGCGTTCCGGCGCGTCTGTGTGCGAATGCTCAAAGCGCCGGGAGCTGTCTTAGCCGGCAAAGGCCGGCCAGGGGCGCGGAGACAGCCGCGGAGGCAGATCGGCAATCAGCTGATTGTCAAACAGCTGATTGTCGAAGCCGCGCCGGCGTCGGAGGCGAGCCCGCAGCTGTTCGGGAGACAGAAGCAGGCGCGAACGCTTCTCTCCCGGAACGCGCCGGGGCGGCTCGTCCGCGTTCGAACGCATGTAGAGCACTTCAAAGTGCTCTACATTTCGAACGCGAGAAAGACAGCTGCGGACACGTCGGAGCGCAAGCCCCGCTCGGGCAATGCGGATGCCGTGTCCGCAGCTGTCTCCCGCGCGTTCCAAACACCCCCGTGCGAAAACGTCTCCTATTTGGTTTGCAGGTGTGTGAAGTATTCTGGTTCTACATTGGAAGTGAGTGTCTGGAAAGAGAAATAAACAATTGGAACTGGGAGTAGAAAATGGGAGAGAGAGAAATGGGAGAAGCTTAAAGCATAAGAATATTAGTTTAATAACTGATAGCTGCAACAGTTTCAGTGCTGTCGCTGACTTTGGAGACCAAGGGACTTCAAAGTTGCAGAATTTCCTGAAAATACAGTAGTATCATGAATACACTGGCAGCTATCAACCAGATGTTGAGTGATGCACCAGATCAATCATGTTGAGACTGCAACTTTTTAAAAAAGACTTTGGATAGCTGAAGATATGATGCAGGCTAGGATCACCTCTGTACCTGTCATACAGAAAGACAGCAGTGGAAAGGAATGGCCTAGGGCGCATTCTGGAGCACATCAATATTTCATTGGGCTCCAAACGTAGCCCACCTCCAGGGGCATTTCCTAAGTCTGCCCAAATATCCTCAGGGTGCAACTCTGAAAGTATGGCCTGGCTGGGAGAAAGCAATCTGCCCTAGCTGCAATTTTCTCCATGCACACCAAAGGATACATGTGGAAATTGCCATCTCCCATGGTCCCTATGACAGAGGACATACAATGTCCATATGCTTGTTTTGCCTTTTGACATTTAACCATTTATCCAATTATTTGCTCTTTCACATTCAGGCGTGAGTTACATATAGTAGAATGTGTTCAGTAGACTTTGGCCTTCTGGACTTCAGCCATGCACATTTTTTTTTTAAAAAAAATTACTCAATGAAAAGCAGAGGGTGTAGCCATGAAAGAGCAGGAAAGAATTCTTTGAATTAGACTATCCACTTTAACAGCATGGATTCTAACTTCCTAGTTGCTTGGGGACAGAGCAACCAGTGGTTTCTCTCTCTCTCTCTCTCTCTCTCTCTCTCTCTCTTCCCCTTCCCCTTCCCTCCCCTCAGCTGTATGCTGCATCAGGAAGTGGAGGGAAGGATTGTTGTGATGGCCCCTTGCACCCAGCATATTTTGGACTTCTCCCCAGCCCAGTATGCAGCTAGAAAATGTTCTTAATGAAAAGCATCTCTTACTTTGAAAATTAAGGCATGTATGTACATCAAACCTGCATATGCTAATTTATATGCATACATAGATGTAAATCAAGAAATATTTGCTATAATTTAAGAGAAATATATCTTGTCTCAGTGGAGAAGACTATGACCAGGTGATTTATGTGCCTGCTTAGTAGACTTTTTTTTTAAACATCAGTTGTTCATGGGTGGTCTCTGGGTCTTTTTGCACTGGGGTGAAAAGGCCAGTCTGGGTATGGACCTACATAGAGCATATGCACTGTGCGGAGCCACTTCTGTTCCAGAAGTAGTTCCATGTGTTCTGGATTGTCCCCTGGAGAGATAGCTGTGGAACATTAAAAGGTCTGGGATATGGCTAGTGTAGCCCAGCATGCACCATCCGCACCACTTCCAGGGAAAGGGTGTGTGGGGTAGGGTGGGGCAGCCATAGTTACATGCTGTGTTACCCAGTTACCAGGGCAACAGCCAGCACACATGGCCATTACCAGTTATAACTAGTGTAAAAACAATATATTGGTAGCCTCCTGTCTAGATTTTTGAACTGTGCGGTTTCACACATTGAGGTGGCCAGCTTGCTGAGTGTGGAGACGGTTCCCATACATATTATACTTATGGTTAGGCACTGGCGCTGGCTGTAAATTAATTATTGGGTCACATTCAAGACTCTGTCTTTGACATAGAAGGCCCTAAACTGCTTAGGTACTTAACAGATCACTGTCACTGTTGTAAGCCTAAAAGATCTGGGAACATCCTACTGGGGTTACCACAAATTACTGAGTTTCACCTTGCAGTCCACTGCAGGTTTCCAATCTGTCACAATACTTAAGAATTAATTCTGTGAAATAATGTGTCTAATGTACTTCTGTAGAGTTTTGGTAAGGCTGGAACTCATCACCTCTGAATAAGTAACTGTCCTGAAAAGGAAAAAAAGAAAGGATTGATCTCCTGTCAATTGCAGAATTATCTCAAGAATGAGTCAACATTGGAGGAACAAGTTAAATTCTTTACTTTGGGTAACCCTTAATTGGCACTTTGAGGGGCTAAGACAGATTCACACTGAAATCATATTAAGCAGAGTTGGGATAATGAGGCTGGAAAGCTGGCTATAATAGTTCACAAAATCCCTGTGATATTTTGCAGTCTGAATAATTTGGATTAGAGTTCTTGGCAAGAGAGAGGAAGAGAGAGATTCCCCTCCAGCTTTCAGTGCTGGCTGTTCATATACCTTTGGTGCTGGAGTAGCTTTGGGGGCTTCTACAAGTACCTGTAGCTACCTTTACTGTCACCAGTGCACCTCTGGCACAACTGCTGCTGCTAGAAGGCATTTCCAGCTTCCAAGTAATGAATGCCAATATTTGGTTACACCAGCATGGCTGTGCCTCCGCTTACCATACGGATTTCTGGTGGTCGTACCACAGCCACACCAGCATAACTACTGTGTGGAGATGAGGCTGCAGTTTCAAAAATAGTTTAAACCAATCCACCAACCACTGAAGCTGCATTCTACCTTCAGAGTGAGAGAACACATCAGCAAAATGACTCGTCATTTTTCTGATCTGCCTTTGACTCTCCAGCACATGATGGTGCATGTTGAAGGAGAACCCTTTACTTTGTTCTGTGGCAGACGTGACTTGACTGTGGTCACCAGGACTCGGCTACAGCTGATAATTTCAACCATCCTTCAAGAGCCTATTATCCTCCAACTGAAATTTAAAAAAAATAACTATGGGTTGGTGAAGGCTATATTTGGAGTATAGAGATACTGCTTGGGCCCTCTTCTTGCCAGAACTCAATAAGACCAACATCCTGCTGGATACTGGGCTATGCTGCCCACTGTTTGCCGAAATGCCTGTCAGCCTCTGCTACCACCACTCTGGGATGTGCTCCTTGCAGGACTGGGACCCAGTGAATCAGCAGTTCCCTTGGAACACATGCTATGAATTTACTCTCTACCAGTTGTGAAGGGGTTTTTTTGTTTATTATTATTATTTCATTTTATATTTTACTACTATTATGTATTTTGAAGGGGTTTTTGTTTTTGTTTATTGTATTTCGTATATGGTTGGTTGTTTATTCATACTGTAGTGTTAAGTTGTAAACTGCTTGAGCAATTCACAGAAAGTGCAATATACAAATTAACATACATACACAATGCAAAACATTTCATAACTCCACTATAAGTCAAGTTTTCTAAGGACTCGGTTCACACTATTATATATCTGCCTGCGGGACACTGAAAAAGAGTAAGAAAATAAATTGTGGATAAGGACAAAATTACTCAGAATACCAGCGTCTGCAAGAATCATGAAATAAAACTTGTCAACCTTCTTGAAAGAAAAAAAAATCACATATTTAGAACATGTGAGGGAAGTAGGCCAAAACCTAGAATAAATTTCTGTGCTTAGCACATTTGTGGGAAGAATAATAATAGAAAAAACAACAGATGAGGTGGATGAATAGGATCAAATATGTTGCTAAAATGTTTGTGAAGAGGCTATATGGGACCTTACTAAAGACTAAAGGTATGCACATTTGCTGTTTTTAACGTTCTGAAACAGCCATGCAAACCTATAAAGAGTCCCGGCACTCAGACATGCTAACATGTATCGTTACTAAGTCTATATAAGAGCAGCAGCAGTACTTTAATTCTCTATCCAGAGCCCACAGGGTCAGGACAAGGTGAAACTTCTTTGCATCATACAATGACATAATTTTCCCTGTCTTGAAATTTTAGTTCTTCCCTGAAGTGTTCATAACATAATAGGTCTGTCAACTTAATATGCAGTCAATGCATCTCCCCAGTATTTGACTTTAAATCTTCAGACAGATGACATTTCATTCAGCAGTTTGACATGTTACTTAATAAACACTTCACAAATATTTTAAGTGAAAATATGGAAAGACAAGCATATAAAGAGCTATTAAAAGCTAGCAATCAGTCATATAACTGCTTTAAGAATAGCTTTAAAAGACTGAAATTCCATTGCTTTGAAGGTGAAACTTTGTTTTTGTCAAACTATCAAAACATTATTGTTTGCTTAGTCACAGGCCAATACAAGGAAAAATGACTGAACAGTTAACCTACAGTTTACATAGAATTAAAATGTATATTTGAGGATCTAGGCACTTGATCCCTGAATATTTTTGACTCTTATCATCTTAATTCTACTACTTGTTCATGATTTTAAAAGTCCACATTTCAAATGATTTCAGAATGCTCAAGAAACACATGGAGTTGCTGTACCTACACCTTCAGTACCAGAAGGCTTTGAGGATAAACAAGCTGTAGGTAAGATGTCAGATTTAGCCTAAGACAGTGATGGTGAACCTTTTGAGGTCGGTGTGTCAAAGTTTGCAAGAAAACCTAGCTTAACTCGGGTGCTGTGTCACATCTAGAAATATCCATAATTTTGTAATATTTGTAGCTCTAGTAAAAAAGTTATATTTTTTATATATGTATTTTATTAAAAGCAAAAATGAATAATTATTTACATTAGTGACTTTTGTTGCTAAATCTTCAATTGAAAGTTGGTATTTCATACACTTCAAGAACAAGCAAGCACCAGGTGCCAGGGTGACCATGTGTGTCACCCAAAAGTGCTTGGCGTGTCACCTGTGACATGCATGTCATAGATTGGCCATCACCGGCCTAAGAAATGGTGCATATTCATATAGATCCATCTGGCCACTTACTACATGTAAACTGTAGAGCTTTGCACTGAGGTCACGTTCCCATACAAGAAAAAATCCAAATCCAGTCCTTTTGGGGGATCCTCTGTTCCCATTTAAATTTTTATTTCCGGACTTTACCAGGACTATATCACTAAAATCCATAGAAAAAAAAATCCTTGCAAAAACAGGTCTCAGTCCCATTTTGACAGCTAGCCTGCTTTATTTTTTTTCCAATAGGAATGGTACCGGACTACTCAGGGAGGCAATCATGCCTTTCAGGCTGTCTCCCCGATATCCCTCCGTCCAATGCCTGCCGCTGCTGTCGACACAGCATTAGATGAGTGGGATTTCATGTCCAGGAAGGTCTGCCCCCTGTCCTTGCCATCCCTGCCATACTAGAGTTCCCCTTGTCTTTTCTGTTTGGAGATTTTAAAAAGCATTGGATCTTTTAACCTTTTTGTGAATGCCACTGTAATTATGAGAGTTACATTACATTGTAACACAGGCAGAATCTGACAATTGGCAGAATCATTTTTAGCCCTGCTTGGTCCTGAGCAGCACATTCAAAGCAAAGAAGAAGGAACGGAGAATCCCCTCTTCACTCTTTGAATCTGTGCAGGAACCATGATGTCCTTGCTTTCCCTGTCAGGGAGAGGATCAAAGGACAAGGGGTTGAGATGAAAAGATCCTGTTTCACCATGCTGAGGATTTGGGATGTTTGAATGGGAACTGCAGTATTTGAATTGAGCCTGTGTTATCGGGAAGCAAATGGGAACAGCCAGAATGCACTCAGTTCTGAATACAGATTAAAGTAGTCCAATCTATATTAAAAGAATCAAGTGGGAATGCAGCCTGAGACTCATTCAACATCCAGTTTACTAATTTTGCAACTGCTGTCCAGCAGTGTAGGCTAGCTATGCATGTGGCCAAACTGCCAAGCCAGGTAAGGCTTGGAACAAAGTAGAGAAAAGAGACTTAGAAGCTATCCACACACTTCCTGGATCAGTATGCAGCTAAACCAAACTGAACTGCGGTGGCTGGATTCTTGCCAAACAAAACCACTACACATGCCTAATATGTAACATTGCCAACAGGAAGTTTCTGCATAGAGTAAAGGGCAGTTATCATGAATCTAAATCAATGGCTTCAGTATGATGTTCAGCCAGTTTCTGCAGTCACACAGCCATAGCAATTATCAAACGTATTTAAAAATCAGGGATTTCCTGGCTTTGATCTTGATGGGTGGGGGCAACAGGCAGTGGACAGAGAACATGCCCTGCCTCTTTAAGAGGACCGTTGCAAGCACAATGCTTCTTCTTTAGTTAGTACTGTGTTCTCATTCCAGGAGTTCTCTGGTGGTGCAATAACTGATTCTTGGCTACTGTGGCCGTATTTAACATGAAGCCTTTTTCAAGTGGGCTGTTATCCCAGCCCATGGAGGGATCTAGAGGCCAGCCTTTCGCACATTAGTGCAGACATCAACTGCCCTCTTAGGTGTGGACTGACACGCTATCCCAGTCCTGCAGTAGACCAAAGTAGTTCTTAAGAAAATGACTTCCCAGAATATGAAGAGTGTGAAGAAAGTACTTCCTCATAGTCTGGAATGCATTAGGAGGTTCTGTTCAGTGACATATAAAAAAGTGCCACTGGAAGTCAGCACACCCCCAAAAAAGGCCAGGGCAGAAACACCAAAATGCTGGGAATTTTGTTCCTGGCCTTTGAGAGCTAAATCCAGCCTTTAAACCTGGACCTGTCCTTCAAAGCTGGTGGCCAAGACTTAACTCAGACAGGTCATTTGAAATGAGGATAATCTTACCCCATGAGCCAGACTATCTGGTGCAAGCCGTCGTAGTGTAAGCAAGATAGCCTACCCTGTGCAGATTAAGGTTTCTGCATCATCAGTAATTGCAGTGTAGAGGGAATTGCAGTAAATGCATTTTGCTATCTCGGCAACACCAACTGAAATTCCTTCAGATAGTATCAACAGCAGTGGGAATTGCCCAGTGGAAGAGTACCTTCAATGAAAGAACTGTAGACAATGAAAAAAAAAGGATTGAATTCTTCCTCCATTCTATTTACAATCTGAATAATTACCCAAGTTTCCATACACAGTTCTGGATATTACAGTCATCAGTAAACCAGGTGGTTTGGTTTCCAAAAATGACCATGCAATGTGAAACCATTTTATGCAGATAAATCCCATCTATGGAAAAGTGGGTGGTTAGATAAACTAAAGAGACCTAGGCTATTTATATGTCACTAGAACAGCATAAATGAATCTCAGTATGAGAAGATCCAGACTAACTGTAAGTTGAGTTTAAGTCAATGGTACCTCAAAGTCCATGTCAAATTTCCAGGATTGCATTAAGCAAAGGAAGTTGAATTTTAACTATGAAAAAGAAAAAAATGCTGTAAAAGATTATACAAGGGAAGTCACATTTTACCAATGTGATGCTATACAACACCATGTTGTAATAGGAACAACTTAGTTATATTTTTTCAAGAAACGTAAAAAGGCACATTTAACAAATTGTGCATTATTTAGACTTTACCTTATTCAGTCAAAAAAATTGTCCTTATCTGATCAAATGATGTGAGAAGGCCTCTTACAGTTATATGAATAGGTCTCTTTTCACATGTACAAATTAATCAGAAAGATAAGAGAATGTACAGATTTACAGGAAATAAATTTGACATAAAATGCTACTGTTGACTTTTTCTATCCAAAGTATGAGAACAAGGTAACATCATTGTGTGTACTATTTTATTCCTAGGACCTGGTTTTCAAATCAACGGCAGTTACAGAAAGTACAATTCAGCTCTTGATCTCAGACCCAAAGTGTCTGAAGAAGACTATTTGGATGATGAGTACATTCCTCCCCCACCATCAGTTCCCCCACCACCTCCACCATCCATAGCTGATCTGCCACCACCTCCACCTCCAACAGAAGCTCCTCCTCCACCACCACCTCCAATGCCAGCTCCCCCACCTCCTCCATCTCTCGTCCCACCTTCATTGCCTTATTCCAATTTGTCTTCTCCAAGTACTCCATCCCCACCAGACTTCACTCCTCCTACTCCTCCTCTGGCCTTTCGGGATGGTACAGCCCCTGCTGGGCCATCCACTTCACCTCTATTTCACAACCCACATTCCTCAAATGGTGTATCTAAATGGAAATCAGAAACAGTTCTAAATCTGAGAGAGCCAGAAACCATCTATTCCAGTCTTGACTCACCTTTGGCTGCTAACCAAAAGGAATCACAACAGCCAAAGACTGCCCCAGACCCTCATCTGACTTTTCCCAGGTCACTTAAAGTACCTCCCCCTACTCCTGTGAGAACATCATCTATTCCTTCAGGAGAAAAAGAATCTAACCCAAAAGATGAGCAGCTCCCTAAGATGGTTCCTCACAGTCGGCCTGCTCTGCCATCCCACTTTACTGTACGGACTGCTGCTGCAGTTTATTCAGAAGGAGAAACTGGAAATAAAACTACTTCAGAAAAGGTTTCCATATTAATCACAGAGTCTGGAGACTCCAAACTAGCATTAGATTCTACAGGTTCCTCGGCTTCCCCTCTGAAGGGTGATGTACCAGTTGCTGAAGAAAATACCACTTTTTCAGACTCTGCATCCTCAGATGATGATGACTGGAAGGAACGTAGCAACCTGGAGAGGCTCAAGCATGAACTTTCAGCCTTGTTGTCTTCTTCATGCAGAAAGGAAGACAGGAATCAAGAAAAACCTGCAGTTCCAAAAACCAAACCAAGTATTACTGGCAACGGTCAGATTGCTAAGGATGAATTAAAGCCATCTAAGTCTGCTGCATCAGACCCAGCATCACCAGCAGAAACACAGAGTGAGAAAAAAGAAAAGATACCTTCTAATAATTCTTCAAAAGCCAAACTTTTCACCAAAGATGCTCGAGACACCAAACCCGCCCTTGTGCAAGCAAACTGTGTCCTGACCTTCAAGGATGAATTGGAAGCAATGTTTTCACCAACCAAAGATGGAGAACCACCTTTGGCTTTTGCAAACTTGAAACATAATCCCGAAGCAAAGAAGCAAGTTACACTTCAATTTGGTGGGAGCCATACTAACGACAGCGAGTCTAGGACTCCCAAATCTACAGCAAGCCCAAATACAACAGTGTCACAAGGAACAGAATTTAAGAGATCAGGTACTCCTGGTCACTTGCGATCTGACATTTGTAAGCCTCCTGTTTCTCCTATAAAACCAAAGACTGAATTCTTGGTACCAGCTGCCCCTTCCGCATCCTCTTCTGGGGTAGCTTCACCAACACAGGGAGCATCACCTGGTACAGATTTTTCTCTGCTGCAATATAAAACACATAGTACAAGATTTGGCTCTGTTGATAGCTTGGCTTCTGCAGGGTCTTCCCAAAATACAGAAGATGAAGTTGTCAACACAAATAATAATGAAACTCGAAGAAACTCTGCTAACTTTGCACCCAAGGAGACATCAACTCCCTCTAGGAACGCAGACCTAGGGAACAGTGATGTTTTGATTCATCCTGTTACAGGAGAAAAGGTAGAGAAGGGCTCCCCAATGGCCCTCCTCTTAGCCGCACAACAGCGGGCTCAAAGAGGAAGATGTTCTGCCTCTGCCTCCCGACAGAACAGCTATTTATCAGACAGGCCTCCATTCAAGTTATCTGAAAGGTTGCAGAACAGCAGTCAGTCAGAAACTGGGTCCTCTACTATTTATTTCAACAATTCCAAACCAAACTCTTTTATGGTTATACCAAGGTCTCCCCAAAAAGAATCTCTTGGAGAAAATAAACAGTGTAACAGCACAAATATTTCAGACAGCCATGTTAGGGGCTTGTCAGAATTAGGCCAACGAGAGCAAAAGCCACAGACATTCTCTAGTGCTTCAGAGCAATATGGGAATTCACAGAGACCCCAGGAGTGGGATCATTCTGGGAATCTCGCCCCATCAGATAAGCACAACACTTCCAGTATGAGTCCAGGTCTTGTAGAGTCTAGCCACCAGAAACAGGAAGGCCATAACAATATGTCAGAAAATCCCATGAACTCTCTCACTGTATCCCAGAGTCACACTGCGAGCAATGAGGAGGAGGTAAAAGAGGAATTTAATTATGAAATCATCCCACCACCACCAGAGTTCAGCAATGATGCTAATGGAATAGATAGTTCTTCACACAGTGAAGGGAATCACAAAGTTCTTAACAATGCAGGTGATTATCGGGCCTCAGAAAAGCAAGTTGGTTTCAGTCACTCAAGCTTTGAATCCAGTTACAATTATTCACCAACATCCAAACTGGCTCTGGAAAACAGAGTACGGCCCAGTGGGTACAGTCAGATTTATCCAGGTAGAAGCTACACACCAAGCTATGTGAGCAGCAATACCAACAGCCGTCCTCTGATCAAGAAACGCCTTTATGTGTCAGAAACTGATGGATCACATGGAAGATCGGCCATGTCTGTCCGCAGTATGAGCTCACCCAGTTCTTCATATGGACACAGTACAATGACATACAACTCTCAGGTGGCAGAGGGAATGCGCCGGGTTAACTCTACTCACAGGAATGTTTCTATGCAGGGAAGAAGGGTGTCCTTGGAATTACCCGGAAAAATGGTTTCATATAATAATGCTGCCAATGATGCCAAGTACAAAGGTCAAAATGGAGAATACCCTATTAATGCAACACCTGCTGCCAGGTAGGCATGGGAAAGGTTGCTCTGGTTTTGGTTTTGCTTTTAATGGTTGCATTATGTATTTTGGAACTTTTGGTTTCTGTTATATATGTAAGAATTCTGTTTTTATGAATCTATATGGATAATAGAAGATAAGTATTTGAGGATGTGAATTGCATACATTTAGGTTGTCTCTAGATACGGTGTAAAACCCACTAGTATCCCAGGACTATGTTGGGATTGCCAGATATGTTTGCAGCAGTCCTAACATTGCCCTGGGGTATTGGGCCACTATCCCACTGGATTGCTATAATGGGGGAAAGGCTCTCTACTTAGCCCCCCCCCCGCACTATAGCAATACTCACTTAAGAGTATCAGAAAGCAACGATGCTATTCCCTTTGGCTATAGTCATGTCAAAGAGAATCATATTTATGCTGCATACCTAGAATTCATGTGCGTAGCAGGCCGTACCCTTTTTTCAGAACCTCAGCTTGCTGTATTGAAAAGATTGATCAGATATCCCTGCAGAATAATATTTTCTGTTGTAAAGTTTCTTTTTTCAAAATCCTTTCTTTTTACCTGCAGGTGGGTAAGCTTTCTGATTTATTTGGTGTGCACAGAATGTACGATTATTTTTGTTCACCTGATTACATTTCTTTTTCTGCTTTCTTCCTGCTAGATCTGCACATGGAAGCTCACACTATGCTGCAGCTGCAAATACTTTTACTGTCAGGCCTGGGGCAAGACAACCCATTTCTTACACATACCAAGGAGGAGGTCTTCGATAATGCACTTAATGAGGAAACAGAAGCATCTTGCCCCAGGCGTGTTCCTGCTTTGACTCATACTTTGGTAACTTCTTTGGAAAGGACAGCAAAGGCCTACATTACTTATCGAGTATCTCCTTGTAAACACACTGGTTGTTAAGTTATTAAGAAAGTCTTTCGAACCTATATCTTGCTTCTATGGACTTTGATACAACTTTGAAAACAGGGCAAGATAGTGACTCAAAAACATTTGCTTAAGTTACTTACAAGCATATAGGTAATTGCATAGAATTCCTTGTGCCTGGGCAAAGCTTGAGGAAGAGGTGACAGTCCAGACATGCAATTCACAGAAGAAAAGGTTTACCATTTAGAATTAACTTCTTGAAAATTCACTGGTCTTAATACAATGAGAAAGACAACTGTCCTCAGCTAGAGGGAGGACAGGCACATACAAGAAATTCTGGAAGTAGAAAGAATGACCAAAGCTCCTGTGAGGGTTTATAACAGTAGCAGCAGCAGCAGTAGCTATGTAATGCCAGAATTCAAAGTCTGAAGGGTTTAGTCAAGTCATAATCAGTGCATTAACAGTCATATCTAAAAAGGGAAAATCATAAGAATAATATACAATCAAGAAGGAGCAGAGATGTGGACTAAAGCTGTCTACATTTCCCGGATTCTGTGAAACAGGCAGAGAAGATGGAAAATCTGGGCGCTCTGTGTCCTGAGTCACAGTTTCCATTCTTTCTTTCCATTGGCCATGTTGCCTAGGGATGATGAGAGCTGTAATCCAGAAGCTTTTGATGAACAAAGGGTTTTCCACATTTGTCATAATTTCAGGGCAAGAGAGAGAGAATTGGGCAGTTGGGACTTCTTTCACCATTGCTTCTGCAAACTGAGAAAGAACTCTCAGCATCAAAATGGCAACAGCACAAGCAAGGTGGCAGTTGCATACTTCCAGGTATTTTATGCTATCAAAATACCTGGATGTGCACATAACGCTATTGTGAAAACAAGTGCCGGATGAGGTAAGTGTCTGTGCTGTACTATTGCCCAGTTGTCTGGGCAACAAGCAAGTATTCTGGAGGAACTCTACTCCAGAATATTACTAGGATTGTTGGATGGCATCTGGAGGCAGCCACAGAAAGTTCTATTAGAAACAGGACTGGGAATTCAGACAACTCTAAAGTCAAACGTTTAGGGCACAATCACATTTAACTCATTTTGGAGAAACTGTGTGTGGCATTAGTTGTGTTCAGACATAACAAAAGGAGTGCCTCAGAGATGCCTCAGAAATAGTAGTGTGTGATGCTCATGTTCCCAAGCTTTCTCTAATCCACCTTTTCCAGCACATAATGCTTGGGGTGGGGGGAAGAGGCAGACTGTGTGTGAACAATTCCACCTTGAAGTCTTCTGTAATCCACCTTTTCTAACACAGATTGTTTAGGAGAAAGGGGAGGGGCTAGCTGGTGTATGAACAATCCCACTTTGAAGCCTTCTCTGGGGCACCTCAAAGATGCTTCCCCCCTTTTTCTTTTTTGCTGCATCTAATCACAGCCTTACCAATGCCATATGCTGTTTGCACAATCACATCTTTCTGGCAGCAGTTTACATGAACTCACTGCACCCTGCTAAAGCCTCACTTGCCCAGAATCACTTTTAAAAAGACACCTTCTCTGAATTTATCTTCTTGTAATCTTTCTTTAAGCAAATGGCTTATGTAAAGGAGCACTTTCAGTACTGCTTTGCTGGAAATGTAACCAGATCCCCTAGGACACAAGCAAATATCAGACTTCCAGTGTTGATCAGTATTAGTTTAATACAAATGCAAAATATTTGAATTGCTGCTACAACTTTAAAACTCTGCTTCCTAATTTAGGCTGGGAAAAGAGTTTAATTAAGAAACTGCCCCAGGTTGACATTAATCAAAGTGCCATATGTTTTTCAGGCTGTATGCTGGAAATCTTGATTATCTTCTCTTGCACCATTTTTTGTTTTAGACTTGCCTACTGAGGGAGAATCCTGCTAATTAAGCAAATAACAGATAGGTACAGCGAGAGAGACAAGTTGGGAGGTTAAGCAGCTGGACTGTTTTTTAATGCCTTGGAACTTAAGGTGCCTCTACATGTGGTTAAAATTCCATGATTCTTCAAGAAGTATATTGGGGATGCTACACATAGTCCAGGGCTGCCTCCAGACTCCGCAGTTAAAGGGAAAAGTGCAACATACCTACTGTGTAGCGATGACAGGCCATCCTGACTCAAAAGGCAGCTCCGTAGCTTCCCATTGGAAGCTGCAAGAGTTGAATCAGCACACGCTGTCAGTCAGGTTGCGGCAGCCAGTCACATTTGAGCTGCCCTTCCTGCTCTTGTTCTCTCGCCATTCTGCCTGGACTGGAGGGAAACTTTGGATTTCATTTATATTGTGCAGCGAGTATCATTAAATCAGTATTAAAGTAAGTGTGCAGTCCCGACTGGATAATGCAACATCACAATGATCCATTGATTGTCGTGCATGATGTCTCGATTGCAACTGCACATTCCACTGCACAAACGAGTCTGGACACAGCCCAGGATACTGAGGCAATATCCTGAAACATAGCTATTATTGAAAATCTGTCAATGATGCTAGATATCCTGTAATAACATGTACCTGAGTCTGTTGCTGCTTCCATGATTGTTCCTCTTGGAAATACCTGGATGTTAGTCAAGTGCATGAGAAAAAAAGAAAGGGAAGTGGACTGCCACTTGACTAGCATAGGAGTGGGTTTTTTTAAGAGCAAAGATCATGGAAACATGATTGGCAGGTCAAGAGGCACCCTTAATTTCAGATTGCAATCACTTGATTGTAGCGGCATGACTACTCTATGTGAAAAGTGCAAAACAAAGTCTAAATGAGCCATAATATTTTGTTTTGCTGGATTTTTTATGGTCACAAAGGCTCTTTAACATAGACTGACATGCATAAAAATCAAAGCTGAAATGTGGGTTGACACAAAACTAGGATAGAAATAATGCAGGTTTAAAGGTTGCCTCTACAATTATAAGCCTTGAAGTTAATCCTGATTTGCTTGAAAGTATTTTATGAGTTCCTGCTAGCATTTACATTAACACTGCTGTTGGTGACAAGTCAAAAGTAAGTTCCATATGGGTCAGTGTGGCTTACTCTCAAAATAAAGGGGTATTACCAGTGTCTGCCACTACTGTGAATTTTCTCCTTCTATAAGACTCCTTACCAGGATCCCACATGCAAATCTTAAGAGTATATCATGGTTACTTTATATTATCCAATTCAAGTCAGTCTTTCCCAACCTGGTGTTCTCCAATCACCATCTTGAAATCCTATTGCGCGCAGGGTTAGTGTTTCATTAAACTATCACAGCTTTCAACCTCTCTCTTCATGAGCTGCTGCCAGCTGAGATCCAATCACTAGGGTGCAATCCCAGGGTCTTATCTCTAAAGGCTTCTTACATTACTATTTCTGTTCCAAATATCTGGATGCTAGCAAAAACACCATCCACTTTCCATTGGTTTTTTTCTGGACTTTGGAAACATCCAAGTATTTGGAATCATTGCTAGTTTCCCTTAATGCTGATATACTGGATGTTCAGTCTACTAACCCAGGACTACATTGTGAATGCCATGGGTGGGTGTGGCGTTTCCAATACAGTACTGGGAGAATCACAGATTTTAACCCACGTCTGGAGGCATCCCTATTGAAGACTTTCTTTTCTTTTACAAGCACTATTTTCCTGTTTTCTTCTTGCTTTCAGCAGCCCGTTTGCCCCTTGGCCAGGAAAAGCAAAATATAGGGGAATGTTAACACGAAAGGTTGTCTGTGGCTTTCACGTATACTCAAGACTTGGTTTTATTACTGGTTTAAAAGACTAAAGTGTATCAACAAGAAATGGTCTGAGTTAAAGGGATATACAGTATATCATGTTCTCCACTGAAGTGATATCGTATACAATTGTGGTACAGAAAAGGTGGGGAGTAACTAGCTTGCACTCTCAGCTTCTATTAAAGATTTTAAAGCTCATTTTGTATTGCCAATATTTGTAAAACTTTGTTGAAGTCTTAAAATTATACAGCTGAATCAAACTAATGCAGCATGCAAACCACAAGGCAATGTAAAGATTGTAAAATATGTAGAGAATGCAGCATACTAGGGAAACATAAAGCACTTTGAGACAAGCATTTTGAAAACACTTTTTAATTGTCTTCCACATGTGGTATCTTTGCCTCAGCTCACTTACTACGGAACTCTATATTGTATATGACTGGTCAGAAATAAATATTATTTAAATTGAATAAGGATTTCTCAAAGCAAAGTGGCAATACCATTGCATCATTAACCTTTCCTGGGTGATGTTTCAGTGCGGAAATATGTATGGGTAATTTAAACAGTTTTAACATAAGAGCTCCTATAAATTGGTAAATATGAAAATAAATTATTTGGTTGTAAGTGTGTAATCAAGTGGAATTCACAACATTCTTAGTAGAGATGTGCATGAATTAAAAAATTGGAGGTTAAGAATCTGTCTCCCTACCTCC
The DNA here is from genome assembly GCA_014337955.1 of Aspidoscelis marmoratus. Lineage (NCBI taxonomy): Eukaryota > Metazoa > Chordata > Lepidosauria > Squamata > Teiidae > Aspidoscelis > Aspidoscelis marmoratus. The sequence goes on from MTQE01003428.1 coordinate 924,648, forward strand.
TTACAGTTGCCCTCTGGCTGCAGTCATACTCAAATTACCTATGGTTATAGTGCTTAGTTCATTCATGATCAAACACTGACTCCAGTGCTTTATACACAAGCATGCATTCTGCTAAAAAAAAAAAATCATACATCAGCTCCCAATGAACAAAATATTCAAGTTGAAAATCTTCATCTATATAAATTGTGTAATTTGTTGAGAACAAAATGACATATCAACCATCAATGGAAACCAAAATCATTGACTAACTGAGGGCTGGATTCCAGATCCCTCCAAAAATCAAAGCAAAAAATTGAAATCACAGGCAGATCTTAGTTGCATGAATTTCATCCCAGCAACTCATAATATGACTCGGTAGTATGTATAGCCCCCATGTGCCTGTACACACTCCCAACATCTGGGCATGCTCCTGATGAGTTGGTGGTTGGTGTCCTGGAGGAGCTCCTGGATAGTCTGCAGTGCTACTTGGCAGTGCTGGATGCACCAATACATAACGTCTCAGAGGTTTTCAGCCAGATTCAGGTCTGGAGAATATAAGGGCCAGTCAATGGCATCAGTGCCTTCCTGATCCAGGAATGCCCTGCACAGTCTGATTACACAAGGCTGGGCATTTTCCTGCACCAGGAGGAACCCAGGGCCAATGGCACAAGCATAAGTTCTGACAGTGGCTCTGAGGATTTCATCCTGGTACTGAACAGCAGTCAGGGTACCATTGGCTATCACTTGAAGGTTGATGCAACTCTCCAAAGACATGCCTCCTCAGACCAACACTGACCCACTGCACGATGTTGCAGGCAGCATAATATGCACCATAGTGTCTCCAGACTCTCTCATGTCTCAGTGGACCTGCCAAATCTGGTGTTCTCCATCAAATGCCAATTGAGCTGCATGGTGCTGGGCTGTGAGCACAGCCACCACTACAGGACATTGAGGCCTCAGACCACCCTCAAAGAGTCTGTTTCTGACAATTTGGTCAGAAACAAACCTTGAATGCATGAGTGTGCCATCCTGGCAGAGCTGGACTGCCTGTGAAACTTGATGGGCTGGAGGTACTGCTTCGTGCTACCAGCCATGACAAGGACACTAGCAAAATGCAAAAGTAGAAAAGAATCAGGAATGGTAAGGAGAGACTATTGCCTGTGGCCACCACCTGCAAAACCATTCCCTGTTTGGGGCTTGTCTTGCTATTGCCTCTCCAGTATATCTTTTGTAACTTTCATTTGCACCAAAGCAGGTGAAAGTGATTCACAAATTGCTTATACTTCTAACTATCCAGACTGATACGCCTGAAGATTAAGTAACTTGGGGTTATACTGTGATGCTTAAATGTTCCCTTAAGTTTTTGATCTTTCTTTCTCTCTCTCGAGTGTGTGTGAGAGAGAATAGCACTGTCTCTGCAGCTGCTAGGCCCCCATTAACAGTAGATTGCCTGTTTTTAAAAAATATTTTTCCATTGTGAGTCACCCTGATACCTTCAGATAAAGGGAAGAGTATACACACTCAAATAAATTTTGTAATTACAGTGTCTAGTTCATTCACAAAATAATCCTGACTGCAGTGCTTAAGTGGCATTTTATTACTGACACTAGAAGTCAGTCCTGTTGATTTTAATTGAGCTTATGTACAGATCAGCAGTCACAGAACTGCAGCCTAGACATTCATGTAAATATTGCTACAGAGTAGTACGTGCTGCACAGCTATAATTAAATATTAACTCCAAAGGAATCAGTACAGGTAACTTACCCATGTAAATCATTGACAGTCTTCTTGCTTGTGGTAGATAGGATCTTCATAATTTTAATCCAGATTTTCAGCTTCTTCTTCAACTAAAACATTTCATATTTTGCAAGGTTATAAGGATGGCTGAAGTTTCACTTTTCCTCAAGCATGAATTTTCATTTATGGAAAGACAAATGCAGGTAGCAATCTGTTGAATTCAATGGGACAGATCTAAGAATGCCCTGTATCAGGGTTGATAAGCCTGTAGCACTCTACATTTTTATTTCATTCATTCATTTATTTATTTATACCGTACCCTTCACCTGATGATCTCAGGGCAGGTCATAACAATAAAGTGATAAAAAATATAAAACAGTATAAAACATATGTTAAAATATAACGCTCCCTCCTTGGAAGGACAACACTTAGATGTTGGGTTCCAGTTTTCCTTAGTGCAACTCTCATGGTTAAGGATCAAAGATGAAAGGATTTGTAATCTAGGCACATTGTAAGCCATTGTTTGCTCCCACAGATGCAATGCCATCTGCCAGTCTCAACCAATAGTATATAAAACCTGATTTTATATGGAGTTTATCACAGGTTTTTGGCTCTTAAACCAATTATTCATATTGGCAGCCTGTGCCCTCCCATGCTATTTTCTTTAATACCAAGACCATATGAGTCATTCCTAGCTGGAGATGTGCATTTGATGGGGCAAGATGAGTAGGAAAGCCTGTTCCACTGCTTCCAGGGATACATGCTATGAACAGAACACGAATCTTCAATCTGCCTGTACAACTCCTTCTTAACAAGCCTGAACAGGACAGTCTTTCAAAATGGCAAATATTTCCAATAATCCTCTCACAGATTGAAAACAAAGCTGAGAAACTAAAACACACTCAGCCTTGGCTTTGTATAATGTACAGGGTGTAGTGTACAAGTCGGTGAATGTCGAACAGACATTTTAAGGTCCTGGGAGAGGAGCCAAGCATGATAAATTTTACTGAAGAAACTGCGTTAGATATTTAAAATAGACCTCCATTTTTATTTTTGTTTTTAACAGCAGATTGCCGCACAAAAATCTGAACACTATGGAATTTATTTAAATTTACTTATCACCTTTGTTTAAAGAAACACAACACTGTTTACACAAAAAATGAACACATAATCACTGAATTTTATAATACAGGAAACTCTTTGAGAACGCAGATAAACAGAGAGGGCAATTCAAGCATTTGTTCTTAAATGAAGCCTTTGTATAACTTCTTCTATGAATGGCCATAGCTCAGTGGTAAATCAATTGCAGAGTTTGATCCTATCTGTCTCCCTGGAAGAAGGTAATGCTAAAGCACTTCTATGTTAAGAAAGTCGCTTGGATGTACCCTCAGTCACAATGAATTGTGAAATATACAGGTCTTCAACTGGCATCTGAGTGAATGTCAAACCTTATGACATTTTGTGAATAAAGTGTTCCATACATAGCAAACCAGCACTGAAATGACCTGATCTCTGGTCACTGTCTTTCTAATCTCGGGACAGGGTGGGCAGGCAGAGAAAGATCTCTGATCCTGACCGCAGTATTTGGGATAAACTGCATTGGAGCAAAGTAGGGATGTTCACTAATGTATTTTTGGCATTCGAATCCGAGTAGATTCGAATGTCATAAAATCCAATTCGATTTGGATATTTAAGATCCAAACATCGTAAAATCCGATTTGAATCCGTAACATGCAAATGTTAGATTTGTATTTAAAGATACAAATGTCGACAACATTTATATCTATTATACATATCTGTACGCATTCCATAAAAATCCATATGCATCCTGAATTATCCTGTATGCATCCCGTTTTAATCCCGTATTTTAAGCACAACATACATATAATTTTCACAGATTCTTATACGAATCTTCACATTCAAATTATTCAAAAATAGTATCAGATTTTTGAAAATCCAATTTGAGTTTGAATGTTCAAATTCAGATTTTTGAAAATCTGATTCAAGTTCAAATGTTGACATTTGTTGGATTTGAATTGAATATTTGTGCACATCCCTAGGGCAAAGGTACCATTAGACAGCATGGCCCAAAACTGCCTAGGGGGTTAAAATGTAGCACCAGTGGTTTGAATGTATAGGCAGCCAGTGCACGTGGCTTATGGAATGTGCTGCCAGAAGAGGTGGTGACAGCTACCAGTCTAGATGGCTTTAAGGTAGGGTTAGACAAGTTTATGGACAACAGATGTATCAATGGCTACTAGAATGAATGTCTAGGTGCATCTTTCAGGCTGAGGAGGGGGAACCGGGGCACTTCTAAGGCCATTTGCTGGGATTCTAGAGCCGGAATAGGTTTGTCCTTGTCTCTGCTTGAGATGCCCATGAGAATTTGTTGGGCCACTGTGTGCAACAGGATGCTGGACTAGATGGGCCCTGATCCAGCAGGGCTTCTCTTATGTTAAGTGAACATGAATCAATCTTGTGTGTTTCTATCTATTCTAATTGTTGAAACAAAAACAAAACCTTCCTGCTGCACTCTATATTAATTCCAGTATCTGAGTCCATTTTCAAAAGCAAGTAAAATATATTGCAGTCCATTCTGCCACCAGTAAAACCATCCAAAACCAGGAGGTAAACCTGTTTGATACAGACAGTTGTATCAAAAGACATTGAGAGATCTAGGAGATTCTCCTAGACCAATGGTGACCCTCTCTTTTATGCAAGTCAGCTGGAATTATTTCTTACCAAAACTAAATCCAACGCCCAATCAAATAGATCTAGAAAAGCAGTATGGTGTAACAACCACAATACACTTCAAAGAGAAGAGGCAGAAGGAGTTTGGGATCATTTGTGTGTCTACTGCCCATGTTATTTCCTCATTCCAGAGACCGCCTAAGGGTTCAGCTAGAGCACTACATTATCAGTCAGAATACTCTTGTGGGACCTGTCACACCACAACAGATTAGTCTGCTTTAAGGCACTTTGGGGCTCCGCACATTGTTGACCTGATCAAACCATTTAAGGCTGTGTCCAGACAGAATAAAAAATTCACAGGTACTGCGGAGAAACTTTCAACCTGCCAAACAGATTGCTGTGCAGTATTTGGAGTATCAGGCTTTAATCTGCAAAGGAAAAGTAAAACCCTACTCTTAGATCAGTATCCTCTGTGGAATATTCCTTTCCTCCGCATTTTCAAGGCTCTTTAGGTGAGATCTTGTGAGATCTCATGAGAGTTCACCCTAACCCAAAAGCAGCACGTCTACCAGAGAGGAAGAGACCGAGGACGTGTGCAGAAGACACCTCTCTGCAGCTGTGAAGTACTGGAGAAGGAGAGAACAATCCATTGTCCCTGGGAGGCCTTTACTGCAAAGTAAAAGTAAGCGCCACATTTTTTATTTGCTGTCTGAAGTCACCCTAATTTAGTGCTCACACAGTTAATCTTTCTTTCCCCACATCTTTCACTCACTGTGGCCTCAGTCCTGTGAAGGATACTTTCCCCTTCTATCTTTCCCAACTTTCTCCTCCCTGTGACTGGATGCCATCTGTCAGTCAGTTTGGCTTCTCAAGGAGGGTATGGCCGCCTCCTTCTTGTCCTCAATATTGTCCCTTTTTTCTTAAAACCAAAGCTTGGGGGGGGGGGGTTTGTGCTGATATGAATTTTGTGCATAATGTTCCCCATGCACAGCAGCTCCCTCCAGCCACAGAGGTGCTCAAGGAGAGCCACAACCTCCCCGGGCTTACTGCAAAGGTGACACTGGAATGAGATGCAAAAGAGTTCAAGACCAATGTGTGCCCAACTCAATCCAGCACTACTCCTGGCTCCACCTCTGCCGTCCTTCCCTCACTCAGGGCTTCTATCCACCTGCTGGTGGGTATGTTTAGCCACCTTTGGCTGATATTGGCTTACTCCATCTTGGACAGGACAGCCCTGGTATGGTTGGCTTTGCAGAGGTAGCAAAAACATACCACCATTCACTTCAGTGGCTCACAACCACTCTATCCACACTGATCCGGTAGCAAAGACTGAGTAAGATTGACTCCCAAGCAGCCCACTTATGATTCTGTTTACAGGGGGAAAGCATCATACACATTTTGAATACAGTATTGTACATATAGAGAAAATGTGCTTTACTGTCCCCAGCATTCATGCAAGAATGTCTCTGAATGTGCAGAATTATCCAAGGGTACATTTCTAGTGGGAAAGGAGGTAGTTAGTGACATTTTTTTCCACTAACACTAAGTACCCATTAGGGACCCATTAAGGACCCATTAAGCTCAGAGCAGGAAGACCCCATTTACACTACAGACTGCATTACAGCCACATTTGTTTCCACCTGTTCTAGGGAAATCCGGATTAAATGGGTCCTTCAGAAATTGAATTGGTGCTTCTCTTAGACATGTAAGTTTTTAATGCAGAACAGAACTGCAAGTATTTCAAGATACTCTAAAATTCAGATAGCATTCCATATATGCATGTAGTGCTTTAGAGAGCTCTTAAAGTAGTGAAGTGATCTGGAATGTCCCTCCTGCCCCAGCAATCATGGAACATTAGCCCAATATTCTAGGGTTAATATAGGGTGTTTTTCCACCGCGCTCCTTTAATCCGGATCTAGTAGATCTGGATT
>MTQE01003428.1:931143-958881 GCA_014337955.1 Aspidoscelis marmoratus
GATTAAGGGAAGTACCCAATGTGTTTCCATGGGTGGTCTAGCACCCATTGGCAATCTTTGCTAGCCTCCCTGCCGTGGAAACACCGAAGCACACATTTGGAAATCCGGATCTACCCATGAGGGGGGCTGCTTGTCACCCCAGGTGTTTGGGGGGACTGGTGGTGCAATCTCCGAAGTGGCTTCGAAGTCATTTCGAAGTCACTTCGAAGTCTGTGCAAAACAGCTCCATTGAAGTCTGTGCTGATCTTTGGAGTGAACTTCGAAGTGACTTCGAAGTGACTTCGGAGTGACTTCGGAGTCACTTCAAAGTTCACTCTGAAGATCAGCACAGACTTCAAAGATGCTCCGGAGCTATTTTGCACAGACTTTGAAGTGACTTTGAAATGACTTCAAAGCTTAAGTTTTGCCTCCCCCCTCGTTGCCCCCTCCCCCTAGCCTCCTCTAGACCCCATTGCCACATAAGCGTGGGAACAGGCTCCCTTTAATCTGGATTTTCTGCCTGAAGACCCCATTGTAGATCCTATTAATGGGGTCTACAGAAAATCTGGATTAAAGGCCAGAAAGTACCCATTTGATCTGGATTTCCCCAGTGGCAATCGGGTCCCAAATGGGTGCCGTGGTGGAAATGGGATCATCCGGCTCACACCCAAATGGGTCCTTAATGGGTGCAAAAATGGGTATTTTCTGACAGTGGAAAAACACCCATAGTTCCCCTGACAGTCCTCTTAGTGCTTCTTAAACCACAAATGGAGAGATTACGTACTGGGAACTGAAGGACCTGTAAACTACCCACAGCATTAGGGGACCTAGAAGATAAGGTAATTGGCGTCATCCGGCAACATGAAGAGCAGGTTCATCCAATAATTTTGCCAGGAGGGTCTACTCTGAGTGAGTTGCTAAACAAAAAACTGAATGCAGGCTATAAACTTCGCTAAAGGCTCGTGTTGCAAATAATAAACATGCCACTGAAAGGTTAAGCATTTTCTACTAATGCCTTAGTTTCCTAGTGTGATTTTCCAAATCTTCTGAAAGTTGGCATATTTGTTGTCCAAGCTAAATCTTTGCCAAATTTTTCAAGACACATCACATAAGATTTGCTTACAATTATGCAAGTGCATTAGCTTTGTTGCAGCCAAGCACATATCATGCTGTGTTGCAGATTATGCTGAATTCCAACTCCCAAAAGTCTCAGCTGGCACATAGTGTTGTGAAAAAGTATTTGCTTTCCTCCCTTTCAGATCTTCAAACAAAATTTAATATATGCTGGACAGTACAGAAGCCAAAAAAATCTGGATGCAAATATGATGCTAAATTTATATTTCCTTTAAGCCAGATTTTTATTTATTTATTTATTTCATTTATATCCTGCCCCATACCCGAAGGTCTCTGGGTGGGTTACAACCTTCAGGTATTAGGTATAGTGGATGACAGTTTAGAACTCAAAAATGTTTAAATTAAATATATAGTGATTTCAACCAGGTTAGTATGCAGAAAAGTGGAAATAGATTCACCCACTATTGGTGAATATGTGTCAACAAACTTACTGACTTTATGCAAGCACTGGAAAATGAATTCGTAACTGCTGGATTTTAAGAATAACGAAGTAAAAGGAGATCCAGGATGCAAAAATAAACAAAGACAAGGAGAGCAAGGCATATGAGAGAATCTTGGAACAAAGGGGGAAGTCAATTTTTTTTTATCAAGTTATGAATATGTATGGTTAATAACCCATTGCAGAGTATAATATATATTTTATCCAAGCTTTATAGAAATAAAAATTATATTTTAAAAAAAGGAACTGCAAATACATTTTTCTAAGTTGAAGCTTAATTCCATTCACATTCAAAGCTTTCGGATGCCACAGAAGCTTGGTAAGCTATGAGCAGAATCTGCCACCTTGTGGTATGAAAACCAAGTACTGCATAGTGCGATAAACGCTTCGAAGGCAGAGGCACCTTTCATACTGCAGAATTAGATGCTGCTATTTATACTTAGTTAAGACTGTTGAGTCCTCCAGTCCACTGTTTCTCCCAGATTTCAGATAAAAGCTTATGGCCAAAAATTTGAACTGTAGTCTTTAATAGGCAAATCAGATGTTCTGTTACTGTGCTAGGTGGCTGTGTTTTGGCAGGTGAAACAAACATAAAATAATAACAAGAATGATTATTACTGGCTTTTCTATCCCACTTTTCTCACCCATTTAAGGGGAATCAAAGCAACTGACAGAGCTTTCTATTCTTCTCCCCACAACAGACACCCTGTGAGGTAGATGGGGCTGTGGGAGCTCAGAAGAGAGCTGTGACTAGCCCAGGGTCACCCAGCTGGCTTTGTGGAGGAGGGTGGAATCAAACCTGGTATTCCCAAATAAGAGTCTGGCTCCCTAACCACTAGACCAAACTGGCTTACATTTGCTTTACATTTGACCTTAGCCTTCGAATACTATTTGTGATGCTATGTTTGCCTCCTAGCTGATAAAATTAGTTCAAGGTTAGCAAAGAAAACACTTGGTGAGGGAGCAATAACCCTAATTAGAGCAATTACAGGTTAATGAAATGAGCAAAATATACCTCTTATCTAAGGCTGTGTTGAAACCAAGTCAAAAAGTGCACATCTGACATCACTTTAGTGCGCACTAGTCGGTTCCTCATAATACTATATGAGCAGAAACTTACCATTTTGCTAAAATGCAAGCACAATTTTAATTGCAGGCTGCACATAAATAGATTTATCAACAATAATCATAAACCTGCAAGGAGACACTTTCCAAAATTTACCGTGTGATTTAAATCAAGCCACCCAACAATAATCTTGCACATAATAATGACAAAATCGCTTAAAAATGAAAAGGGTTTTATTTTTTAAAAAACTGGCTTCCCTTTTGTAATGTGTCACAAAGTTCTGAAATAGTGCTTGTCAACACAACGTAAGTACAAAGCTGGTCTTTCTTTGTATACGGTCACAAAATAAAAAACAAAACTAAGCCTTCTACTAGCACCCTCTTATAAAAGGTGCCAGCACAATGTTTTCAGTACACATTTTTCATACCATCTTGGATCTTGGGCATAAATATAAGGAACAAAACATATCACAGCAAATTAGTCCAGCAAATAATTGAAACCGCCTGTGGTTGCTACAGTAACTGAATTCATATAGCAATTACATAAAAGTTCTGCAGCATAATGGTTTTTAGGTTACATTTCTACTACAATAACCAGTAACTAAATATTGAGGAAAAGTGGTTCATCATCAACTACTTCTGCTTTGTTCTTATGTAAGAGATAAACGTTTGCTCTTGCTTTCCTGCTTCCAAGTATCCAACCTAAGTACTGAGCTTTAGTTCTAATCCTCCCAAAGGTTCCTTATCAGGGTGACAGAGGATAAGAAGAGGATGAAAAATACAGATGGATTTCTTAGTGCATAGAGCACATTTTTTCAGTCTTACAATCTCCAGATGTTGAAGTCCACCTGCCATGAGCTCCAGCCAGCAAGATCAATGCTCAGGGATACTGAAACCTCAAGAGGCTACAGTTTTGGATGACTGACCTGAATACAGTATTAAATGACTTGCACAAGAAACAAAAAGCTTTATAAAAGCAAATGGCACCTTCTTGGACCAAATAAGAATATTTCTTCCTTCACATTATAAGCAGAAAATAAAAGCCACATTTTTCAAAAAAGAAAATTTTCATTAATTGCTATAAAATGGATCAAAATCACAGTGCAGCCTCTTGAACTGGCTTGATCTAGAAGTATACTTGTGAATTTAGAAATACAAGTGCTGCATGGCTAAATCTGAATTTAAGGAATTACACCAAAGGCTTCAATCAGTTTTAATAAGATTTTATGCCAGACTAAGAAGACCTTTATCAGATTGCCATAAGCAATTAGCATTTCATAATTTTGTTGGGTACAGGTAAAATGATTCCTTGATTAACGCACAATTCAAGCACTGCAGCTCTACCTACTATACACTGTAAATCTACACTGGATTTCAGATACAACGTCTGACTAACAGAAATCATGCTTTTTATGTCTGTTCTTACATACCACCTTCCTAGGCAAAAAGCTGTTCCACAACACAATGCATGGTACTCAAACAATGATGCAATTTAGATGGCAGAGGTGCCTATAACAAAGGTGAAATGAAAATGACAACTTTTATTAGCAGGTTTAATGCAGTTCTTTTGAACAGCATTTGTCTACCCTATTTCTGTAACAAGATGTCACACACTTGAATCCTAACAATTTCCCCAAACTGACGGAATAGGTTTTTATCAGTTCTCTACTGAAACATCCTTTCCACACATACAATTTCTTCTCTACAATTCTGAAAGTTCCAAATGGTATATTTTAACTAAAACAAAGAAAAGCCAATTCTCTGTAAATTATACTGTTCTGTATCTAGCAAGAATCATGCTTCTCACAGAATTTTGTCTGGTGGCTGATATGAAGCAAACGATTCCCTACTATGAAACTGCAACAAAGACTTTGTCTTGGCTATAAAGGCCATATTCATCTTCAGGGACTTGACCACAAAAGAAAAAGGATGCTACTCAAAGGTTAAGGATCCAAAATGGGAAACAGAAAAGATTATGCAGTGACATCATTGTTTTTCTCAGTAGAATGGTTGTTTTGCGTTGGGACTGTGTGATGTAGAACTTGATGATCCCATCCAACTGTTGTCAGAGTAGCTTTGTTCAATGGTGACCACGATAACCCCGCCACAAAATCTCGATGAGACCGGTTTCTAAAACTGGAGAAAGTATAGAACTTTAAGGAAAACATGTAGTCGCAAACAAGGCTTCCTAATGATGCAGTTACCAAGAAAAGGAAAGAATCAAATGCTCGTCGAGATTTGAAATCTGAATTGGGTGCCCTAAAGATTAGATCTTTGTCCCTGATGCTCAAGTACCAGGTAAAGAATACAACAAGTTTAGTTCAGTTACGGCAGCTCTAATAATGGTTTTTACAAAGGGAAAGTTTAGTCTCTACATCAGATAGTCACTGGAGACACTTTGTCAGTCATAAATGCTGGAATGCACCAAATTGAGGCAATCTGTTAGTTTATGGTATTATTAGGGATTTGCCTAAGCTTATATAGGTCTCGCACTAAGGCTGCATCCAGACATAGTAAAAAGGCACCTTAGAGGTGGCTCAGAATAGTTTAGAGGGGATACTGTGACATGATAATGTGCTCATTCTCCCTCCAATGCACACTGAAGGCCAGAAAATGCACTTCTAGAGCACATCAGAGGTGATTGGAGACAGGATGAGGATGTTATTGCCACGTGATACTTCTTCCAAGGCACGTCCCCCAACCCAATCTTTATTTTTAAATGATATATGTACATGTAAAATCAAGTATCTTATTATGCTTGGTATGGCAATAACAACAATCCCTTACCGTTCCCTTCCCTCCGTGCCCAATAAGTTCCATGCTTATCTTTTTGACTACTTTTAAAAATTTTAATATTATCTTTTCTCCCCCCCCCCCACATTTATCAATTTCATAACTCTATATTCAGAAAGCGATGGGATGGTTTTGTACTTACACTTCTGAAAAGCTAGAGTCAAGAACCACTACTGAACAGTCTTCACTGATGGAAGCCAACAAGGGTGAACTACAGGAGAAAGAAAATACCGTAAGAACAGATGGGCTTCTCTTGCTTTAAGAGGACATCTACTTACTCATAGGTGGCAAGAGGGGAAAGATATGTGAAGATTTGTCATTTGCTCCTCCCACAGGCTTCTCTCTTTCATTCCTCCACAATTCCACACAGAACCATATTATAAATGAGACATACAAACATACAAATATAGGTTTACAACCCAAACTAGGGAACTGGGAAAAAAGGAAGAACATAAATGTGGAAAGGACAAGTTAACTGTTTAGTTATTTATTAAGTTAAGTTAGCCATGAGTAGGACATGCTGACTGAATTAGGCCTACACCTGATGGCTCCCTGATCACCCCCTTTGATAAAACACATATATAAGGCTCTTTTCTCATTACAAAATACAAACCTACAAATCTTTTAAAAATAAAAAAAAGAATGGAAAAAATCTTGACATGGCCAAAAAATTTTAGCTTTCATTATTCCAGCCAAAATATGAATGTTTGGAAAACAGATGAAGGAAGGTGGAAAAAAGTCAAAAAAGGCCTTTTACAGAAATTCAGCCATGTATCACTGCTCTCCAACCATATTGTCCCCTGGTCCTGTACTTTATCACTGTGGTAATCAGCATACTGATCCTTACCGTATTTTATAAGGAAATAAATCACTGGCTGAGTACTCGAGCAGAACTGGATCCAAACTAATATGACTTGTTCTCTTCCCAATACCATTGTATTTATAACTGCAAACACATAAAGTTGATTTCCAGATCTAATACAAATCATACCTATGAGCAGAAAATGCAAATCCTGTGATGCTTCGGGAGTGAACAGGTGAGCTGATGGCAGAGTCTGGTTTTTTTGTATCCACAAGGACAACAGAACCACTTTCATCGCCTTCAAAACAGCAATAAAGCATAATGTTATTTTTAAAGGTATCCAAACACTCCAAGAAAGTTAGCAAAAAAACAAAACTCCTACTTACCCAATACAAAGGTGTCACTCTGATGTGGATGCCACATCAATGAGGTAGGAAGGTTACTAGAGGCACTACAGGCTACAAAAAAACAACAACCAAAAGAGATTAATGTCGTCAGCTTCAATAGTTTGCTTTAAGTACTTGTCATCTGGACACAAGAGTGTCCAGCAGTGATCCTCAATCTTTTTTCACTTGCATACCTTTGAATCCAATTTCCATAAATTGTACTTTCCATAACAGTTCTTGTTACTTCAAATTCACATATTGTAACTGTAATTACCTTTTCCCACCATCCTTCATCTTTTTTTCTGCATCCCCCTAAATGTCCTGGTTCATACCCCTGAAAGTATGTGTACACCAGGCTGGGAATCATTGTATACAGGAAGCAGGAATTTCAGCCCAAGTCATCTAAATGAATACCAGTTTTAGAGGTCAGCAAAATCATATGACTGAGAAACCAGAAAGTAAAACCACCAAAGTGATCAAAAAGTGCTGATAGAAATTAAAACCAGTTAGTAGTGAGCAACTAGGAAAGAAAGAAACATAGGAATAAATCCAACAGTTCTCTTGCTGCTGGCAGTGGCCAGACATCTTCTTGATCTTTAAAGTCCCATTCATTCTCTGCCCAATTTAATGTTCCTGAAATATGAAACAATATGATCCTAGGAATGGTCCCATACTTTCCATGGAACACAGAAAACACAGCATTTCCTTCTCTGAAACCTAGGCTTCCTCTCCACAATGATATGGAAACTTCAAACAACCTTATTTCACAACTAATTACACAATCAGAGGAAAGATCTGGAAGTAGTTCTATGCCAATCAGGACAAATTTATGCCAGTCAATCCTACAGATGGCAGTATTTTGCCATTATTACTTCCATTTATATCTTGATAAAAAAAAAGGATGGAGAATAGTGTGAGATATAAACAAAAATAATAGGTCCCAGGAAATAGTACTGAACTCCACAGCTGGTCTGGTCCACCACCAAGGAACACGTGCAAGACCATTTCAAAGTAGTCTCTCCTTTAAGCAGACTATGGGTGTTTTTCCACTATCAGTAGAAGTACTTCTAGTAACAGTGGAAAAACACCCTATGGCTCAAGTTCTGCGCTATAGTTTGCTCCAAGGCCTAGTCCATGAGATCCCTGGGAGCTGACCAAGTTTTATAGCCTTTGAGCACTGATGTTTCAAGTATTATGAGCTCAGTACAAAACAGCCCTTAAAATAAGGGCCTAGACCATACTTAGAAAAAAACCACACAAAAATATCCTGCAAATAATCCTGAAAGTGACTGCTACTGGATTGTTCTCCTGATCCCATTATAATATTCCAATCTCAATTACTTAAAATAACTAAGGAATTCCCACGCCTTGCCATATAAAATTTCTACAGGAAGCAAAAGGCTTATTCTACCACAGTAAATAAGAATAAATATTCCAATGCCAAAAGTCATACCAATCCGAGTTGCTGGTTTTGGGGATCTGGTATCCCAGAGCAGAATCCTGCCATCCTTTAAAAATAACAACAAAAACAATGAATCAACATTTGAAGCCTAATAGTGCATTGTTGGATTTTCCCACACCTCACACTATATTATGTTTTGAGTCTCAAAATTTAATCAGGGATTTTCCAATTATTTTGCTTTTAATATAATGAGCCAATTTAAATCTTCAGAAATGCAGTATTAAGAAATTTGTTTTACCTCAGCACAAGACAGGAAAATGGTGTCCTTTCCAGGGCAGGAGGCCACACAAGCCACTTGACCTGTATGAGCTGGCCAAAGATTAAAAAACAAACAAACAAATAAATATTGTACATCATTAGTTTTTAGCTCAATCCAAATGATGTATACTGTGGAAAGGAGAAAACACCATTGCTCATGTCACCGCAAAATCTGTTAACTGCTGGTTGAAGAATAACATAATTTGAAACACATGGATCCCAAAATGACCATCTTATAACGTTTTTGATGACAGAGGTAAAAAGACACAAACCTAAGGGATGTGGTTTAACTTGAAGGAAGAAAAAGATATAAAACCTCAGCAGAATTGTTTGCTTAAAAGGAATGATGCTTGAATGCAATTCTCAGATTTAGATGTCTAG
This sequence comes from Aspidoscelis marmoratus, assembly GCA_014337955.1. Lineage (NCBI taxonomy): Eukaryota > Metazoa > Chordata > Lepidosauria > Squamata > Teiidae > Aspidoscelis > Aspidoscelis marmoratus. The sequence continues at coordinate 939,843 of MTQE01003428.1, forward strand.
CTGCTTACCTCACTATGAAGTCACTGATTATTGGCAAAGAACAATTTAGGAGCAAATTTGTAATTTTTCAGGAACAATCATGTGATTCCAGTTTTTCATGCAGTCAGCTCAATAAGTTCTTATTATAATGCATAAACAATTTTAAGCTGTGAGAATGAAAATACTGTACTATTTGAATCCCTCTGAAAAGGTTTAAAAACCAAGAGTTGAAAGGACCATTTCTCACAGAGACTCAAATTATCTGATTACCTATTATTTGACGAACAGTTGTTTGAACTAGCTGCTGTATTATTAAGTAAAAAGGAGCTTAAAATTTGTCTTACATCTGTTCCGTGTACTCATGATTGCAGGGATGCATAGATTTATTTTTATTTATTTATTTACATTTATATCCCACCCTATACCCTAGGGTGTCAGGGTGGGTAACAGCATATCTAAAAGACTAAAATATTTAAAATAAAACCATATATATAAAACAGTATAAAACAATAATATGTGCAGTAGGGGAAAACTGTGCCACATAGATGGGTTTGTCGTGCTGTTTACACACAATCCTGCCAAAGGTGGTCAGATTTATGAAGTCTGACAACTTGCAAATCTGGCCCCTTACGAAGGTGAGGGGCAGATCAGCACCCATTTGGGCTTGGCAGGGATTTCCAGGGTCAGCGAGTGCAACCCCCTGCTCAATGAAGGATTTCCTAACCCATCTCAGACAGATCCCTGCCCAGCCTCTGGCTGAAGATCAGCTACCACAAGACTAATGAGCAACACCATGACACTGTTGCAAAGTCTGTTCTGAGGGAAAGCATGGAGGATAGGAAATACAACAGAAGCAGGTGTGACCCTGCTCACCTTTTTCTTGTCTTTGTAGAAAGCTGGACTTGCAAGGTGCAAGACCTTGCAAACCTGGCTCTGTGGTTCATATGGGGCAAACAGCATAACGGACTCATTAGTGCATATTCCTTCTCAGAACCTTTGAGAGATCAAAAGCCATCTACAGTAGAACACTTAAAAAAAAACAAAATTTGTGCTAAACTATGTTGGGGGTGGGGGAGGAGAAGCACAGTATTTCATTCCTCAGTACTTTCCCACTGTGTCAATCTATGTCTCTGTGAAATATGAACTCCACATCTGTCTGGACACTTCCTAGTCTGTAAGACATACAGGCTGGGGAGAATATTTTGGTATTGTGTACAGTAGGGATCTGCAAAACATGTTGACTTAACACATCCTATTGCATGTTCCAAAGTAAGAATAAAAGGCCCTTTTAAAAAGTTCTTCCAAGTTTGAAAACAGATCCTGCTTTTTTTTCATCTTGAGTTTCAAAGAGACAGGAGCTGACAACTGTCATGTGGTGGCTTTTTGTTTGCCTCTTTTCTTCAGAGGTAGAGATGGGAGGGAATCCCCTTTACTCCTCTTTTTGGGGAATCTCCTTGACTAACAGAAGGAAGGGGAAAACTTTCCCTCTTTTTCTGATTGCAAAAGAGACTATTGGTAGTTTAGGGAGCAGAACTGAATTCCCCCATGTCCTTTTATCACTGCCCCCCAAAAAAGGTGAAAATCCCCCACTGATTAACTGGTCAGGACTCTGTCCATACACTAGCTATCAAAGATGAACAAAGACCAAACAAAACTCAAAATTAAAAAATCACAAGCTGAGAATAAAGAATCATTTTTATTTATCTCCCTCTTCAATCACGAACTTCATAGGAATGTGTTTAGCTAAAAAAAAAGTCCTTGGATAAAACTGGGGAAAATCTGGTTCAAAACGACTATTTGCATTCCTGTCTTAGTTGGAAGGAATGGCAAGGTAAAGTAACAATAACTGTGAGGTGGCAGGAAATCAAGCTAACAGCTTACCTCTATAGGTGTTGAGGACTGTCTGTTGAGGGATATCCCAGACTTTCACACTAAAAATAAAACACGCATCAAGTTAAGAAGAAAATCTAAGGTTTTTCATAAAGAAAAGCAGCACCACAGTGAAGTCACCTGAAGTCTTTGCTGCCGCTGACAGCTTGTGTATCGTTGGCGACGACACTCACTGAAGTCACAATGTTGTCATGTTCGTACTTACAAAATTTGTTCACAATCAGAGTCTCATTTTCATCCAGCTCCCAAAGTTCCAGGGCACCTGGACACAAGAAGGAACAGTCAGCAGAGGGATTCCTCTAACTTGCATGCAGAGATTCCCTTCACTACTTAACGTTCATGGTAGCTCAACTCAACCTACATCTAGCGCAAAAACAAAGGTGCACACTTACCCTGACTATACTGATTGTTCCAGAACAGGCAGCGCTCTTTTAAAATAACACATTCTTTGCATATTTAGAAATCTTCTACTCAAGGAAAATGTGGATTTTTCTAATTCGCCCATCCTGTTCAGCCACCAATCATGTCTCCCATTCTTCTGGAAGACATTTAGGGTGCACAGAAAATGAGAGAATAATTACTAAGTTCCATTTTTTCCGTTATGGACACCCTGGGTTTACACTTACTTGGCTGGTATGGTATGTCATTATCATGATCATCTGACACTGCCACAGCCACAGTTGCACCACCAGGTCCGTTCACTGTGCCACATTCAGAACAGGTATGGATGCAGCATCCAGGAGTGAGCTAATAACTCCTGGTAAGCGCGTGGACTGCTATTTAACAGTTCACTGCTGCAGCTCCCTGGTGCAGATGGGCCTAACTGGTGAGAAGACAGGCATTCATTAAAAGATAAGTGCAAACAGGCCTCATGAACAGATCACACCCGGCTCCATCTCTCTATGCCATCTGAATCAGGAGAGGCAGTTGAAGTGCTTGACAAGGCCCTTGAGGCAGTAATGGGCTAGATGGGAACCAATAAATTGAAGCTGAATCCAGACAAGACAGAGCTGCTATGTGTCACAGGGTTTTAAGTCCATGTAGTTAGGAGACATCCTGTCCTTGATGGAGTTGTAATATCCTGGGAGGAACAGGTACAAAATCAGGAGATGCTCTTTGGACTCTGTGCTGATGCTTGAAGCCCTACCAGAATGGCTGGGGAAGCAGACAGGATGCCTCTAAAGCCATTTGAAGGGATTTGAGAGCAGGTGAAGTTTTTACATTTGTCTTCTGCTTGAGATGCCCAGAAGCAATAGGTGGGCCACTGTGTGAGACAAGATGCCTGACTAGATGGGCTGTGGCCCAATCCAGAAGGGCTTCTCTTATGTTCTCATGAAGCTCAGGCAGAGACTGTGGCCAAGAGTGCCTATGCCCAATTATATCTGGTTTGACAACTAAGAGCCCTTCTGGTTAGAGATGATTTGGCTACAGTTATCCACTTTCTGATAACTTCCAGACTGGATTATTGTAATGTGCTCTAGCTCTACATGGGGTTCCCCTGGACGATGGTTTGGAAGCTACAGATGGTGAAAAATGCAGCTGCTAGACTGTGGACCAGAACAACTGGCAGGTCTTAAAGAAGTTGCACTGGCTGCCAATTTGCTACCAAACCTAATTCAAAGTGCTAACTTAAATGACTTGGGACTCAAATATCTAAAGGAATGCCTTCTTCCATATCAGCCTTAAGATCCGTAGGGAAGGCCCTCCGGGTTTTACCACCATCCTCAGTAACAAAAGATGGGGCCTTCACAGTTATGGCTCCCAGATTATGGAATAGTCTCCCTCTTCTGGTGCATCAGGCATCTTCACTTCACATGTTTAGAAAAGCAGTGAAGATGCACCCCTTTGCCCTGGGCTTTGGCTAAATAAGGAAACAGCTTTTCCTTCCACTTTCAGGCACTGCATTGTTTTAGCGTGTTCATTTTTATATTTGGTTTTTAATGCTGTATCCCGCCCTGAGACCTTTCTTGTACAGTGGATAAAACTATAGGCTTCCTAAATGTTTAACTTCCTGTCTTAGATACCATCTTCCAAATCTCCTTAGTTATTGCTGTCAAAACAAAACACAGCCTCTTTTATATTTCAAAGAAGCACCTTACAAAAGTTTATCAATATCCTCTTGGAAAGTTACATGGCATAATCCCAAAACTACTCAAAGAATTGCAAACAGATGTGCAGATTTCCTTTTTTCTAAGCCATATTTCAGCACCCAAAGAAGCTCGTTTATTCAAGACAGGAAACTATTTCATTGAATTAAAGGAAGGGAAAAATCCTCATGTGAACTAACCAACCTCTATAACATCGACATTGTGTTACAGCAAATGAATTTCATGAATGTAAGTCATAAAACATTTTAGGGGAGAGATCTCCCACATCTCACCTGAGTCTGAAGCTACTAAGATGCCTTTATCTGCAATCCACTTCAGATCTGCTATTCCTGCTTCAGTCTGAACTCCCGCAGAGCAAAAACCTTCATTAGGAGCTTTTGATGGATCCTTGAACACCCAAATAGAACCTACCCAGCAACGTCCACTCAAGCTGGATGCTCCCAAAAGCAAGGAGCCATCTAGGAAAGTGTGATAAAAAGTGTCAAAAAAAGAGAAAGAGAAGGAGGGGAGAAGAAAGAGAGAAATACTGTCAGTGACTAGATAGAAAATTACACGTTAACCCAAATTCAATTCTACCAAACAACAACAAGGGCAAAGACTCCATGCACTGGTTGGGTTTTTTAAAACTACCTTGCATTATTTCATTAAGTGTTTGGAGCGTCCACTGTAGTGCACAGCAGTTGATACTTCCAGTCACTTTCATATCCAAGTTTTCGCTATATACAACCCTTTTTACAGAATGATAAGAGACATCACTATTTAATGCCAAAACTAAGTAATATTTCTAACAGAGTATTTAAATGAAATCTACACTAGAGGTTTGTATAAAAGAAAGTGAATGTCAGAAATTTGCCAGATGCCTAGCATAAAATGGTGTCCAACCCATCTAAGCTGAATTAAGCTTGGTTGACATTCACAGCAGAGTAATATATGGGGAATTTCTACAGCAGGCTGCACCAACTTCAGAGTGCCAGTAAGATGTTGAAGTTTTTGAATGCTCCTCTATTTAAAAAGCCAAGCAAACAATAATAAAGTGCAACACACATAATATACAAATATGAGCTGCAACCCTTGGCCCCTTCTGCACTGGACCTTATCCTGGTTCATATCTCAGAATAGGGACCTGTCATCCGCATGGTGGTGCAGACTACTACAGGTCTCCATTTAGAACTGCCATAGTCTTCACCAGCATACAGATGACAGGTCCTTATTCTGAGAAATAATCTAGAATGTGGCCCAGTGCAGAATGGACCCTTGTCCAGAATAAATGATATAAATATGCTGGCTTGGTAAGCTTAACAAGTAACAGTACTCCAATTCAGTAGGAGGTGTGGAAGCCTACCTATATCTGACAGGATGTGCTAGAATGCTTGCCAAGGACAGGTTTCACTCCATAATAAACTTCTAAAGCTTCAAATCTTCACTTCCTACATAATAAGCACCTTTAAAGCTTCAAATCTTCACTTCCTACATAATAAGCACCTTTAAATATGGTGGAACCAAGGGCCTGTTTGCACTTGGCTGATTGGGACAGCTACGCACACTCTGGCAGTGTATTCACACATCATGCTGCTGCCTGGGTCCTGGAATGGCTCAGAGGGTTCACAGCCATCCCAATCTTCAGTAGCTGTGAAGCACTAAAAACTGTCCCGTGGAGGTTAAGTGCAAAAGGGCCCTTAGTTCTCATGAACTTTCAATTTTTAAGGAGACAGAGACTATTTAGTATTGTTACTGCAAGCTAACACATTATTCCCAAGACATCTGTAGCTACTTAGAATTGTTTGGCCATAAGTACACAAGAAGTACCCATTAAGTACCCACTAATGGGTACAAAAATGCCATTTCGTATCCATTAATGGGTACGAAATGGGTACTTTTAGTGACAGTGGAAAAACACCCAAGTACTACGGTACTTCCAGGTGTAAGCTCTTAGGTCTGAGCTTTGATATAAGGACAACTAGAGTACATCGAACTCCTTCTTAGGAGCAGCTACGCTCAAGTTGTCTTGGAATTTTAACATGTTGCTCAAAGAACATTTTTTCATTGTATAGATTTCTCCCTTGTATTTTAATTTCTGTTTCTACTTACTGAAATAAATCTGTGCAGCCATTTGTAATCTAAAAGACAGACCATATTAACTTTTATAAAATCCCATTCAAGAATCTCACCACACCCAGCTGGTGTTTGTTTGTTTTTAACTTAATACACTTTTTGTTCAAATAGCAGAAGGCATCAACCACCTTACCCTGGCAACAGCCCTGTGAGGTAGATTAGGTTGAGAGGCAGTGGGTATAAATGTGTATTCTGCTCTCCTTGGTCCTAGCGCAACACAATAGAGCTCTCTACGGGATACAGATGTTAAGAAACCCCAGGCATGCCCGAGCTGGGTCAAGGGAAGCTGAGCAACGTGCTGCCCTTTCAGTGTGCGGAAGCACAAGCCAAAGTTACGGGGCTCCTAGGGAGCTTTAGCAACGGGGCAGAAGGCCGGCTTACAGCAGGTATGGCTTGAAAAGTAATGTAGGCGACACCTGCCAAAATTGGGGCTGCTATTAAAGATACAGGACTCTCGATCCGGATCCACGCGGCAACCCCAGTCAAGGGCAGCAGCCCCCACTGGTGGGAATCATTCAACCCTCTCCACGCCGCGAGGGGAAACCGCGGGTGCCCGGGGCTAGAGGGGAAGGGGCGGCGGGTACCTGCCCGGTAGTGGGCCCCATCGAGGTGCCGCTCCATGCAGGCGGGCGCGTTGGGCGGGATGTTCCATTCGGGCCCGGCCTCGCCATCAGCCACTTGCCCAGGGCTCGGCTTCGCTTCTTCCATGTCTGCTCCAGCAAAGCAGCCGCTGCACCAGCACCACACCGGCGGCGAGGAAACCCTTCTCCCTCTGCCTGCCCACGTGCTTCTCCGGCCCGGAGGCACTTAGTTCCGCCCCCGGCGGCCGGCACTGCTCTCCCACACCACACGCACACGCTGCCCCTCGTCTCGCGAGATTTACCAAGGTTCCGTTCAACTGCCCTCGATCTCTACCCAATTTCTCCTCCTCTATCTCCTCCTCCCTCCTCTTCCGGGATCGGGACATAACTGGGGGGGGGGGAGAGCATTTCCTTTGGCATCTGTTAGCCGGTAGGAATCCGTAGAGATAGGACATATAAACTGCCGTCAAGGTTATCGTCATCATCATTAGCTTTCCCTAAACAGAGGCCATGGGGAATGTGTTCGTGTGAGTGCGACGCCCCTGCTGAGTTTATAAAGGCGGACACACTGAATGTAGGAATTGCCATGTTGGAGACGGATCAAGATTTGGGTGTGTGTGTGTGCTCATTTTTAGACCGCCCTTCATTAGAGTCTTGGGGAGCTGTACCGGAAATGCCGCTAACACAGGGATAAAATAAAAAGTGTGATTTAAATAAAAATAGAAGAAAGTTCAGCAGGCATTAGTATAATAAACTGTGCCAGCTGAATTTTCTCTTTCATCTAATTACTAGTTATAGGAATCCTACCTACACTGGACTCCATGATAGCCCCCAGTATGCTCCCCCCACAGGAATGACAGTAACGGCCCACAGGGCCAACTGTTTAGTAACTATAACACTTTTAGCTCTTCTCCACACCCAATAACTTAGAGATAATCTGCGTTGTAAAGCCACTTTTAACCTCGCCTTCATTAACATCTTGAAGAAGAGTTGGCTTTTCTACCCCGCTTTTCTCACCCATTTACGGGGACTCAAAGCGGCTGACAAACCATTTGTTCTTCCCGCCACAACAGACACCCCGTGAGGTAGGTGGGGCTGTGAGAGCTCAGAGGAGAGCTGTGACTAGCCCAAGGTCACCCAGCTGGCTTTATGGAGGAGGGCGGAATCAAACCCAGTGTTTCCAGATAAGAAACATTATTCTCCGTCCTTTGTTGATCTGCGGCCTTCTCCAAATAAGCAAACACCCATTTTTTAAAAAATAAAGTTCTCTAGAGCCACCGCCTTCCAAATTCAGAGCATTAAGACCAACCTGAATTCTCAATTTGCATTTAAAAAGGGGGATCCAGTAACCCTTTAATCAGAGCGAATTGTGGCATGAACTTTGGTATTTGATGAAACATCTGAGGAAGCAGTAGGCTCAATCTAGGCAGCTCACGCCACAACTTCTATCTGTGAGTCTTTAAGTTGCCCCACGGCTACGTCTTTGTGTTTTCTCAGTGTGTCTTATCGAGCAACTCTGCTCTTGTTTAGCTCTATGGTTTCCTCCTGCCTTTTCCACCTTCCAGTCTCGCTGCTCTTCTCCAAAGTGTGATCCCGTCATTGGACACAGAGGCGTGAGAAAATCACGGCCAAAGCAAGCGGGTGTTCTCGCGAGACTTTTTCCGGGGGCCGCCGCCATCTTGGCAGTATCAAAGGGTCACACACAGCCGGGGACGGAGCGGGCACGGCGTATTTGGGGGCGATGCTTTCTCGACTGATTTTGCGCGCCGTGGGTGAGTGAGGGTTGAAACCCGCAGGGGCGGACGGTGTTTCTTGGGCTCCCGCCGGGCTGAGTTTTAACTCTTGTTGTTCTCGCGTTTTGCAGCGCCCGCTGGCCTGAAGAGCTTTGCGCCTTCGCTCTCTATGGGGTGAGTACAGGAGGGAATGGAGTTGAACACCGGCTTTTACCCCCCTCTGGGCTGGTGGCTCTTCTCCCGTGGGTCCGGTATGCGCGAGTGTGCCTCTTGCGCTGGGTAAATGAGCAGCTATGGGGGGGGGGGTTCCACTAGCACTAGAGGACCCACTAAGGGTCCTTAATGGGTACTCTAGTGCTAAGTGGAAAACGCCCATAATGAAACACCCACTACTTCAGGACGTGAAAAGTTTAGCCGAATCATTCGCTGTTTAGAGACAAAGGATTTTGGATAATTATGTGGGTTTATTTACATTTTTATCCCGCCCTATACCAGGGGTATAGGTTTCTAGGAGGGTAGCAACTTTTAAAATCAAACATTATTAAAACAATAACTATGTATTAACCACAATAGCATCTGCAAGCCGGAAGGAAAAAGTGTTATCTCCATTGGACCAAAGGCCAGGGCAAGCAGACACATCTTCACTGCGTGGGTTAATTCAATTCACTGGGTTAATTGGCATACGATGGCATGACTTCTGTCAGTAATTTAAAACAATTGAGTTGTGAATGACTACAGACACTAACTCTACATAAGCAGCACTGTCCACTTGCCTTATTTCTTACATCCAATCTTGCATATCTGGTAAGAAATTCACAGCACTATGTCTCCGTGCACTTGTGGATAGCTAGAACCTTTAAATCCTTATGTGAGTGTGAATGGTCACTCGGATGGCAGCTATGGGGGCGTTTCCACTTACCTCCCTTAATCCAGATCTTTGAAATGAGGTCCTCAACAAATCCAGTCCTAAAAGATCTAGATCTTGCCAAGGATCTGATGTTTCTTCACGGGCTGTCTAGTACCTGATGGCAATGGGTGCTAGCATGGTCGCAGTGGAAACACCAGGGCACCTTTCTGGAGTATCCATTACTCCCCAAGTGGAAGGCATGAAGGCGGCATGGCAAGATTGGTCAACATGCACATCAGTCAAACACCATTTCCATAGCAATGGGTGTGGTGGAGCGGCAAGGTTTCAAAGCTGCCTATGTAGTGGCTTTGCAGTGTGGCACAAACTCTGTAACCTATTTGCGTAGTCCATCTACGAAGCACTTACAGAGTGGCTATGTAGCCTTTGCCCAGTTGGGATAAAGAAATGTCAGCAGCCTCACTCCTAAACCTAAACATTTGCTGCAGTCACACGAACATTATTTTTCAGCTCCAGGCTACCATCGGAGTGGGAGAAGACATCAGATTTGTCTACAAAGATCGCCAGATCATGGCTACGCAGCCTGTGCTTGGCTTCGAAGGCATCTTTGAAGGATGAGCACAGGCTGCGTAGATGTGAGTTTTGGGGCACTCCTGCCAGGCTGAGCATGGTGCCACCAGAGTCTGCCCCTGGACCCCATTGCCCCAATTGTGGTGCAAACGTCTGCCTTCTGATCCGGTCTTCATGGCCAAAGACCAGATTGAAGACCCCTTTAAAGGGGTCCATGGGAAGTCTGAATTTCAGGGTCTGAGGACGCCATTCAATCCGGACTTCCCTTAAACTGGTGTGAATGCATGGGGTCATAATGGGGTCTGGCGTGGCAACAGGGTCTGAGCCAAATGTAGAAAGGTCCTGTGGGTCCAACATCCATTGAAGTAAAATAGGACAACAAAATGGTGTGCAGAGAGGTATAAGTGGTCTCATCAGTTTGATCTTGTGGTCAGGGTGCTGGACTCTTATCTGAGTGTCACCAGGTTTGATTCCACACTTCTCCGTGAAGCAAGCTGGGTGACCTTGGGCTAATCACAGCTCTCTTGAGTTCTCACAGCCCTACCTACCTTACAGGGTGTCTGTACGGGTCTCCTTGAATGGGTGAGAAAATGTTTTGTTTATAGAATCTCCTCAAAATCCAGATGTGGCTAAAAGATTTCGAATAAACTGATATCCACAACATAAACATAGTTTAATAAAATTGTTAATCTAATAATCTGAAGTGTCAGAGTAATATGAGTACTACTTTTGGAACCAGCAGTTAAATGGAAAATGAAAAGAGTTTACCACAGAAGAACTTTTAATTAAAGCGTATTTGCATATTCTAGGGGTAAGTGATTATTGGTTAAATATCCCCTATAGATAGCCATGGTGAAGGAGGAGTATTTTCTTAATTATTTATTTGCATTTTTATCTTGCCCTACACTGGAAAGTTTTGAATACAGCAATAGAAATCAGATGTAAAATGAACATATTAAAAGCAATTACAGAGCCTGAAAGGAAGAAGGGAAAAAGGAAATGGGTCATCCCTTAAGGAGTTCCTCAAAAGCATTTTTTTTCTGGGGTGTTTTTAAGTTTCTTTTTTTTAATTCTGGGTGATTTCATTTTTCTCATCTAGAATTCTCTGTTATTTCTGTGACAGAAGAAAAGAATAGTAGATTTCTTCCTTGTTGGGGGCAGAGCTTTTTTGTGCGGTATGACTTTGGAGACCATGTAAGCTTTTCCAGATTCTACAACTTAAGACATTTTCATTTGTGCTACTGGTGCTCTGAATTCTCTGCAAGGATTTGTTACTTTGTTACTTTGTACCTTTTGCTAACTGGTAGAGATTTGAATATTTAAAGAAGAATATAGGTAGCTAAACTGATATCCCACTCTGTGTTTACTAGTGTGGGTCTGGCTGCTTTGAATAAAAGGCGGAAATGTTAAAGTGATGAACTCAAAGCTTTTGAATATCCTCAAGCCAGCCATCTCTGTTGAACTAGAATTAGGATTTCTTTAGGGAGGATTAGGCATCGCTGAATGACTTTCTTTATTACAGAATGGTGCAAGTCTCAAGACCGTTTCATACAAACCAGGCAAACTTAGCCCCTCTGCCACCTCTTCCAGAGGGTGGAAAATTACGTCATGGAATCATACCTGAAGAATTTTTCCAGTTCTTATATCCTAAAACAGGTGTCACAGGTTAGTGTGTATGTGTCTTGTACAATCTTGACAAATGCCAGCCATTAACAAGAAACAATACAAAGCATTATTTAGCAAACACTTTTATACTGTTTTCCTTAGAGCTCTTTAAAGAAACCCTGTATTTCCTAACCTGGGGTATTTGCATAATCCTCTAAAACATATCTATTTTCTGTTTTAACTGAAATTTTCTTTTTCTTGCTGCTTTGTGTGATGTCCTCTAAACAAATTTATCTTGAGCAGTGAACTTGATCTTGGATTAGAACAGTACAGTCAGCCTCATTTCTGGCCAAAGAAACAAGAATTCCGATTATAATTCTAGAAGGCGCTCTAGTAGAAATGCAACTTTTTGTCTCCTTTCCTATTTCCATTACTTTGTCCACCACTGTTCTTGGAATAAAGCTGGTGATGTGAGGTTTGTTTTTGGTGTAGTGAAGCCTTCTAGCTTTATCCGAATGTATTACAGAGTTATGTTATCTTTACCACTTCTGATACTGGTGGAAATCAACCTTACATAGTTTAAGGTTTTTGACAATGCCTTGTATATTGAAATCCTGGAATTCTGAGTTTCTTTTAGGCATGTGTACAAACCAGTTCTTTATGTTACTCACAGCATATGAACATGTGAAAGAGTGTTTGGTTTGTAAGTTCAGCCAGGTGCATTAGCACCTATTAGAATTGATGCATAGATCCTGCCTCCAAGTTGGAGATACAGGCAGGATGTCTCTAAAGGTCATTTTCAGGGATCAGAATCAAGTGAAGGTTTTGCCTTTGTCTTCTTTTGAGAATGCCCAGAAGCAATTGGGGGCCACTGTGTGAGACAAGATGCTGGACTAGATAGGTTGTGGCCCAATTATGTTCCTCTTATGTTCCTCAGGGCTCCTCTTACGTTCTTATAATATTAAAGGTAACACTCACTTGCCCCTATAATTCTCTACAGTCTTGGTAGTTCTTGCCCTATGGGCTTTGCAGCAAGAGGGGGCAGAACTGTGTGGATTTCTTGGTGATGTCGCTACCTCCCTTAGCTGCTGGGTCCTCACATTGTCTCTTCCACATTGTATTTTCATAATCTGCTTTTCAACCTTGTCAGGGGGCACACAAAGGCCCTGCAACCTCAGGACCATAGCAGGCTTTGTGGCGATGCCATTGTAAGCTCTGCTCCCTTTTGACTGCAAAGCCCCTCCCCCCCAGGAGAGAAAATGAAAAATAATGGAGATAGGCAAGTTTATTATTACTATGATGAGCTTTTGTTTTGCAGTTTTATTCAATCGGTTTTCCAAATCCATAACAACAAAACCAAAACATCCCTCACAGAGCCATTATAGGTTTTGGGACCACATCTGTTTGTTCATACCATACAGAATGTCACTTGTTATAATCATATAACTAACAAAACTAAAGATTGCACAAATAACTATTCAACACATATAAAATTCCATTATAGATTTCTCTGCAGCCAAGAATTTAGAAATTCACTTGAAGGAAGAAGCATTGGAAAATCTAATGCTGAGACTCCATCAAGGAATTGTTCCCATACCAAAGTCCCATGTTTTGTCAATTGTAAGCTCAGCAGTTATTTAGTAGCAATATCCCAAACTCTTTTGTACTGTTCTCTTAAATTTAGATTATCATAGTTCTTCCAGGGATTCATTATTGTGGTTTTAGCTGCAGATAAAACCAATAAAGTTCTAGAGACCTCTTAATGGGCTCCTTGTGCACTTACCTGAACCTCGCCTTTCCCTTCACAGGGGGCCAAGTTTGTAGGGTATTGCAAACAACATAGAAAAGTGTGCACATGCCTAGCTCTTTTATGTTAGAAAAGAAGAACTTTATATTTTGAAGAAAGAGAGAAGGTTGGAAGCTGAATAAAGCATGGTGTACATCCCATAGTTCAGTGACAGCCAAATACTCTCCAAGAACAGATAGCATTTGAAGGTAATGGAGAATATTCAGTATTGGAGACAATTTAATTATGTTGAAAAACTGTGCTCTATGAAATCTTTCATCTTTTCTGTTCTTCTCAGGTCCTTATGTTCTTGGAACTGGGCTTATACTCTATTTCCTCTCCAAGGAACTCTACGTAATTAATCATGAAACAATATATGGAGCCTGCTTCTTGACGATTCTTATTTACTCAATTAAAAAGTTTGGTCCTCAGGTAGCAGCTTTTGCTGACAAGCTTCATGAGGTGAGATAATTTTTCTGTTCGTACTCACGTGCATAATTCATATATCAAATCAAGTTTTATAGTGTCATAATTCAAATACCAAATCAAAAGTTTTATAGTGTAATTGTTTTTCTTTGAATAGTGTAACTTGTGAGCCAGTTTGCTCTAGTGGTTAGGGAGGCGGACTCTTATCTGGGAATACCGGGTTTGATTCTGCCCTTCCCCATGAAGCCAGCTGGGTGATTCTACCCTTCCCCACGAAGCCAGCTGGGTGATTTTGCCCTTCCCCATGAAGCCAGCTGGGTGACCTTGGGCTAGTCACAGCTCTCTTCTGAGCTCTCACAGCCCCACCTACCTCACAGGGTGTTCTGTTGTGGGGAGAAGAACAGAAGCTTTGTCAGCAGCTTTGAGTCCCCTTAAATGGGCAAGAAAAGTGGGGTAGAAAAGCAAACTCTTCTTCTGCTGCTGTTAAAATGAGACTAAAAAGCGTTATTGGCCAAACATCTGTCATTTCTTCCATCACTTTGGCATCAACTCATCACTCTACCAACTGCAATCCTAAACATGATTACTGAAAGATTCTATTATAGTCAGTGACACTTCCAGGTAGTTATGGTAGATTGCATGTATTCCAACAGTACTAAACCTCTGGTTAACTTAAACTTTTCCCAAAAATTTCCCTTTTAAAATATTAGTGTATTTGCTATAAACATAGCTATAAATATATTAGTGTATTTCTTGATCTGCCTGACTAGTCAATAACAGAGGTAAGGATTTATGTGTACATGTATTATTCAGTGCAGTAAACTCTGAAATACTTTAAACATGCTGTTTTAAATATTTGGATGTTCTGATTTTGAAAATATACCTTTTTGCAGGGATGGTTGTCTAAACTTTGGGTTTAATATTATACAGTATCCAGAGGTATGCAAAATGCCATTTCAAAACATTGTTTAAAAACACATCCCTCTCATATGGAGGCTGAACTTGCTGGATGGGGTTCTTATCAAACTTGGTTTTAAGCAGGGTGAGCCAGTTTGCATGGTGATAGATTACCCTGTTTAGGTTGCAAAGAAGGCTGGGAAGAACAGGTAGTAGCAAGGTGAACTGAGATAAACATAGGCCTTGCTCTCATATAAGTGAGATGTAAGCATTCCAAGTTCTTTGTCAAACATTTAAAACAACATTTTGCACACCATTAATTATGTAGTGTGAAAAAAATCAAATTCCATTGTGGAAATAAGCTCATGGGAGGACTATGCAGAAATTGTTGCTTATTGTGGTAATTGTTAGTGTTGAGATAATACACCATTTGAAGCTTCTGTATAGTAACAGTTATTGCTAATCCTGTTAGTTTCTAGTTAATAACATATTCACTGCTGCTTTTATCAACTTACGAAGAAGGGTTGGAGGCTGTAAATGTGATTCTGCCAAACTAGATTTTTCTGTGGGCTAGAAAATTTTTCTTTCTCTCTCTCAGGATAACTTGGCTCAATTAACAGCTGTGAAAGAAGGAAGCATAGCTAATTATACAAAGGCAATTGAGGACGAGAAGAAAGAGCAGTGGAGACTTGAAGGTCAGAAATATCTCTTTGACGCTAAAAGGGTACGTTACCAAAATAAGAATGATTCTTATAGTAATTTTCTAAAGTTTTGGTGTTTGTAAGAAATAACTTTCTAAAACTAAACCAAGAAACTTGAAAGTTGCAAGTTATAGTATTTTGTTGGTTTGTAACTTATCAGTCTGGGTGACAGAGCGTGAAATACTCTGATTTTAAAATAATTTAAGTACCTTTGTGCTAAACATGGAAAACATTTGTTATCCTTTAAAATATTGTTCCTGAGATAAGATTAAAGTCTGTTTTAAAAAGAAATTACCAAGTTGTGTCACTCCATTAGTGGGGTGGTTTCCATCACCAACAAAAGGAAGGGTGACAGATTTTAGTGACTCTCTCATCCTGTGGCCTTGTAACCACTCTGCATCTTCATATAAGACAATCAACGAATGCTCCAAGATGGATTTAGAAGTGAAAACAAATTTCACTAGACTTTTTCCATGGATTGACCGTTATATACAGAGAAACCAATAAAGGTTTTCAGGATCTGAAGAATAAGAGACAATGCAACATAACTGTTAAGTCTCTATATTATGTATAGTAACCAAATGTTGTCTCCGTTTCCGTTGATCAAAATATTTCTGTCGGCAGGACAATGCTGTTAATAGACAACCTGCAATTCTATTTTTTTCTTTACTTGCATTGCAGATTTTTTTCTGTCTGGGGTTGTACTCCCCCTGCAGAAGCAGGTTTGCTCTTTGTGAGTGTTCCTAGATGTCACTGGTGGCTCAGTTAACTGGTGACACAGCGCCTTTGCTCAGCTTTGGTTAACTGCAGTCTTTTGTGGATGGTGAGAGTATAATTATAAGGTTCCCAGAAGATGTAAATGGTGCAGAGCATTGTCCTCTAGGCCATCATGTTTGAGTGTACCTTATAGGCTTCCTCAACTCCTGGCTAAATGCATTTGCATGGTATCCTGGAGCGTCCTGTAGTAGCCCTGATCTTCTGAAGCTGTGGAGAAGTAAAAACTTCTCCACAGCTTCACCTGAACTGCAGGTGAGCTCTCATTGATCTCTTCAACATGCAGACACTGTATGGGGGCTGCACAGATGTGCACTGCATTGTGATCACCATGGAAACAGCTACATGGCAGATGTTGCTGCAGTTGTTGCCATGGCAGTCTATATGGTCCAGGCCTGACCATCCATACTTGAAGGGCTAGTTGTCCAGTTGGGAAGCACACAAGCATTTCAAGTGCAGATGGTTTCCTCTGCAATTCATCTTTGCTCCCCTGGAATATCATTCCAGAGAGCAAGGTGCAAACAGGCCCATGGTTGCCCCAGTTTTCTGCTAGACCCAGAGAAGAAGAGAGCACAAAAGCAAGGTCTGGGAGCAGCGTATATACTAAATTTTATGGTCACCCCTAAATGTAAATGTCGTTGCCTTGTTCTCTCATATCTTTTAAACAGCTAAGTTCAGCATACTTCTCTCACAGAAGATGTGGATAGAACCAAGCAGAAGAGGTTGTACGATGGGATGTACTAAGGCCTGGATTAGCAGACTGAGATGGATTAGAAGAGAGGCTCGTCATAGGATTTATCAGAGTGATGGCTGCCCTAAGCTTCATGTCTCTTTCTTTAGAAATAAGAGGCCAAAAAAAGCCTCAGTTTCTGAAGGCTTTCATTGCAAGGATGGTGGTGTGGAGGGGCAGGCTTTTCTGAGGAAGAAAAAGAGAATAATAATGCCAATACACTTGGAATGACAGTAGCAGTATTAAAATTTGTAGAGCCCCCCATTCATAGGCACATCCCAATAATTCTGTTTGAAGGCAATTATAAGCTTACACAGGTCTGACTTTAAATGAATTACTCCATTAGAATATTAATAGGACAACTCAGGTGAGGGAAGAATATCTACTAGAGTGACTTGTCCTAAGGCCTGCTTTAGAGTTTTGCAGCTCATATTGTCTAATTATATAGATTACCTTGGGTTTTGAGATTAGATTGTGAGACCAAGTTTTATACTTGCTTTTGTTGATTTATACCATTCTGGGCTATGGTAAAGTATAGATATAAATTATAAAATAAGTAGTGTTATAATTGTACAGGTATCAGTGGGGGAGACATGGGAAACTGCATAAACAGGATTTTTGAAGCAGAACGTTGTGAGATTCTGGAAGACAGTTGGTTCCTAAGAGTTCCAGGGTTACTTCTTTTAATGCTTCTAATTTCCTTCTGCTTAGCAGGTTTTTTAATTATAATATTTCTTGTCACAGAGGATGCATTAAAATACTGGTCAGGCTACAAGCTGATACTTGCTCTTGAGACCATTTCCAAACACTTGACTCTGTGGTCGAGAAAATAAATAATAATATGAATGCTCTTAGAATAATAATTGCTATCATTACTGATGATGGTACAGAACCTGATTTGCTCATTTCCAATACTCAGTTACAGCAGCCCGATCAGAACATTTATCTTTGCAATAATTACTATTCAGTGATGTATATTATTGAAAATTATGACATGTTCCAAAAAAGTCTGAGAAAGGTAGCAAATGCACATAATAGAGCTTGTTTCAAAGTGGTCTTGTGAGGGATTTTTGTAATGTACCTCTCAATCATTTTGATGGAAAAGAGCAAGTTAATCTGCACAAGAGATATGAGCAAAATGAGTGGCTATTATGCTGTACTTCTTGTTGTTCCAGAACAATGTTGCTATGCTGTTGGAGGCTAACTACAGGGAGAGGATGTTCACTGTATACACTGAAGTGAAGAAGAAACTAGACTATCATGTGGCCTTGCAGCAACTCAAGAGACGTATGGAACAAGAGCACATGATTGACTGGGTGGTACAAAACGTTAGAAAGAGTATTACACCCCAGCAGGTACCTGAACAAGCATTTTAATAGGATTTGTAGGTAGATTTTTCCAGCTAGGGAATTGTAAGCTTTTTTTTCACAGGAGAAAGAAGATAGCATGTGTTCCTTGGTGACATCAGGAATATGCTATGGGACTGAGGAATGTTTCTGTCTTGATAAAGTGTTAATCCTACTTTTGCCATCCAACTTTTACACACACATCTCAGTCTCCTTTGTTTACTAAATGGTAAATTATGCAAATCCCCTATAGTCAGCCGAGCCTGTCTTGTATTAGGTTAAATCTGTTAGGTTAAATCTGTTCACTATAAGCTTTTATATCATCCATGCTGCTACAAGAGTTGCCAGACTTTTAGTATTCTTTTATTCCCACATCTTTCTGATTGATTAGATGAAATTTGTGTGTTACCGTGTTTTGTTGGTCAAAGAGCTTCTTATTCTATAATGTTACTAAACTCTGGCAGTTGTTGAATTTTGTGTTCAGTTAATATCTAGTCTAATCTATATAATACATAGTGGCAGTGGAGACAGTCTTTTACTTATGATAGTCGATAGCTGATTGTCTGTAGTTATTTTTATTGCTGTTAATTTGTTTTGAATCACTGATTGAAATTTAGATGTCTTCATATACATTACAGAATATATATGCTTAATAGCTCTAGATATAGCTTTAGAATGAATTTGTTATACTGTTTTGGGGAGAAAAAGGAAAGGAGGAAAACACTTGTTACTTTTGAGTTCTTCCAATTCAACACAAATTATCAGCTATAAAATAAGTAAATATTAAAAATTTGGCCACAATCCCAGGAGTTATGTTCCTTAAGGTAATTTTTGTGAGTTTAAGCAAGCTTGACTCAGTTAGCCTGGACCAAAGATTACAGAAGTATGCTGGTTATGGTATTATAGATTTTCTTTGTGCAGTGTGTGGGGGGGGGG